>JAJJHY010008598.1:9357384-9399741 GCA_021224005.1 Drosophila setifemur | reverse complement strand
GAATCTGATTCTGAAGCTTTGTGCACGTGTGCGTTCATCTCAGCTTGAGGTTTTATGCTTCCAGTCTGAGCCCCTAACTGTAAATAAGAGAAGCAGCGGGAAATTTCCTAGGCATAGTCCAAGTTTTTCATTGTTTAATGTTCAGAAGCTAGCCCGCCTCTCTTTTAAACTATTTAAACAACAATCGCTTGTTCAATTAAGGACTCAAGACAAAAGATGATGGTATTTATATTCTAAATTAAATCCCACTAAAATTAACTATTTACAGCGTTAGATGGGAGCTTGAAGAAGAAAGTTTTGTACAACTTCTGCTTATAAAACAAAAACTTTCGTTTTTAAATATGCCGCCTATCTTAAAGTTTTTTTTTTCAAATATTTAAATGTTTTCTTTTTGGGGTATCTATGAAGATTTTATAGTTTTTAATTAAAAATCTTGTATATTGTTTTCAGAGAAATTAGTTAACACTGTTTTATCATATGACATCGTTCGATTAGATAAAGATTTCTAAGACTATCGATTAAATATTAATATGAATTCAATAATTTGATAGTACTTTAAAAAGGTCAGCAAAATATTGTTGAATGACCTAACTTTCTGGGATAGCCAAGAAAATGTTCCAAAAAATCTAATTTATCTAGTATTGAATGTTAAGTTGAAATAAAAATGTCCAATTTCCGGGACCCTGGGACCCGATTAAGCCAAATTTCCCCAGTGGCAAGACGTTGCTGTCACAGCACTGCGACCGTGTTTACATTCGTATTGCTTTTCGTTTCATTGCACTTTGTGCCACACACTGCACTGCACTACGATGCACAGTCAAAGCAATGAGCAGGGGCAGCCACAGCAACAGCAGCAGAAGCAGCAGCAGCCACACAAAATTCGCCATGGCATAATAAACTTTGCCATTTGTGCCTCATCTTCTTCTTTGGCACATTGTCTGGTCTGGGTTTTGGTTTTTTTCCTAACCTTGTGCCAATAAAATTGCAAAACAACACAAGATGTGCACCGCACACTAAATGAAAAAACTTGAAATGTTTCTAACACAATTTTCTACTTGCCTTGGCCATTGTTTTGCCGTCGTCAGTGCGGGTGCTTCAAGGGAGGTGTGCGAGGTTTGATAAGCGGGAGGAAAACAGAATACAGCAAAAACAAAAAAAAATAGTAAAGTGGGAAAATTCGAAAATTGAGTGTGTCGAGGAGCACTTAATTTCCCCGCTAGTTATTTCGGCTAGACATCTATGGTTACGGCTGAGTTGCGCCACTAGATGGCGCCGCCGGCCTGCATTTCGTCCCTAATTAATCTCTAATTTTATTTTATCTATCCAACTATCCGACTATCAGTGCTGATCAACACCTTCTCCCATTAGTGGGCCGGGTGTTAGAGTATAGGCCAGTATATAGGTGTGGGCAGCGCCAGGTGAGTGGGCCCCGTTAAAAGCGCCGCGGTGACTCAACTCAAAACGCTCCGCTCTGCTCTGCTCATTTCATTTTCTGCGATTCTCTGCGCACACAAAAAAAAACGAACAAAAAGCCTACGGTTGATCAGCAGCGGTATGCACTGTGGGAAATCGGGGTACCTTCTATAAATTCGAACGTTTATGAGTCCAATAACAAATTTATATGTTTGTTGTGATAGTCATAATAAAACTAACTATTTGTATATGTTCTTTCAGTCAATGTAATTATTAATTTTTTTTTCAAAAACATATTTACAATATAATTAAAGTTCTTAAGTTTTGATGGTGATGTGTAATAATAGTTAGTAAATAAAATCATGCATTCATATAGTGAATACCCATCATAGAAAAACCAAAGATTCAATCAACATTATAATTTTAATTTTCTTTCAATTAAATATTTCCAATATAATTAAACGTTCTTTAAATATGATATTGAATTGTGATAAGGGTTAGTAAATCAAATTTAGCATTGTTACTGATAGTAAATATGTATTTGTTTTTTGATAAAGTGACATTATTACCCCTTCTCATAAAATACCCAAAGTTAGATAAAATATATATACACATACACGCAACTGATCGATCAAGACATATAATATATACTTAAGTGATCGCATTTTTTTAAAGTGATGATAAAATGGAATTTTGTGCATACACATACTACAAACATATGTGTGAGCATTTGTACGTGCCGATAAGATGGTGTAAATATTTGCAAACAATTGAGCGGCTCACCTGGACTCGTAGTACATAATGTACTGCCGCTCTTCTTCCCTTTCTTTCTTTCTTTCCTGCTTTTTGCCATGTCATTTACTTGCAAAGGTTTTTTTTTGTTCTCTTGTTGTTCTTATTGTTGTTGCTGTTGTTGTTGTAGATGGGCTGCCTAAAAGTCTGCGCTTATCAACGAATTTTCAGTGGGACGTTTGGGGGACTCGAATTTACTTATTGCCGCACCTTAACCGCGAAAGCAGCAACAGCAACAGCGACACAAACAAAAAAAACACCTACCAAGAGGTGCGAAAGAAGAGCGCAGTGGTAAAAAGCTGAAAGGCTAAAAAATGCATGATTCATGCGCTTGGCATGCCTCCTCAGACGACGCCGACGACTGTTTTCGATTTGCTGCGGTGGCGTACACTCAAAAAATGTAATCTTGGCATTCATTTCAATTAGATAACTTAAAGGTTGAAAGAAACAAAAGGTTCGAATAGCAAGGGATCGCCACTTTTGGGGACAGTGAAGCAAAAGTACGTCCAAGATGTAAACCATTTGAAAAAGAATTCCCCAATTAGGAATCCTTTTCATTTCCCCATTAGAAATCTTCTTCAAAACGAATTTTTGTAGTGTATACCGATGGGCGGTGGTTGAGTGGTGCAAATGGTTGTGGGTGGTTTTTGTGTTGGGGGCGCTTTCGGTTTGCCAGCTGCTTGCTTGTTAATTTTAATTGATTTTAATTTGATTTGCTTAAAGTGAGTTTGGTTTGGCCAACGAATGTTTTTTTTTTGTCACCCCCCGTCTTCTGCTCTGCTAGCTGCTCTTCAAATAAATTGAATTTCTGAGCACATTTTTGGGGGGAGGAACTGGCTGACCCATTTTTTCCGCATAGACCAATGTTACTAGCAGATATATATATTTTATCTTAAATATTGCAGTGGAAAAAAACACTTTGCATGCACTGCACCCGCCCCACATGCTGGCAAACAAACAAAAGAATGAAAACAAACACTCGAGAGAGTTGCCTCTGTGGCTGCATCTTTCCCCACCCCGGTCTCCCACCCCGTATCTATCCTTTTCTCTTCAACGCTCTCTAGAGGATCTTTCACCTGGCAGCCTTTGCACTTTGTTAGCTCGTTGAGGTGCCAGCGGGATTTGCTGTCGACTTGAGTAGCTCCTCTGCTCGCGCTGTGCTGCGCTGCGCTAACTCCCACTCCACCCAGACTCGCTTTTCCTGGTTTTCCCGCTTTGCCCGGCTCCACCTACTTGTGGGCTTAATGAAATCCACAATGTTACACACGTACAGAGACGGACATAAATTCCGTGTAGAGCTTGATGGCGGTTCTACGCTTTTGTTACCCTCAAAAGGGGTATATGAAGTCTTGGAGAGGTTTTATAGTGCAATTTTATAAGAAATTGATGATCAAAATATAAAAACTATAAACTAAAGAATACCTAAACAGAGAATGTACAATATCCTTAGGTGGCTTAAAAGTTATAGAATATATTAGACACCAAAGCATTTCAACTGAAAAGTTAAACTGCAACTTTTAGATTATGTACAAGGAAAATTATTAAATCGACTCCGAAACTTTTCCCCCCAAAAATTCGTTAATGCATTTTAAGTGTATTTCAAGATTCGCCCTCGGCTCAAAAGTAGGTCTTAATGCATTTTCCCGTTGCCTGTTGTCAGTCAAGCGGTGAAGTAGAATGCAAGTTCTTGGGATGAGCTCTTTGAACGGAGGTGTGTGCTTTGGTGGGTGTGTGTGTGGATGGGTGGGTGTGTGTGTTTGAGTGTGTGTTTGTGTTTGTTTGGGTGCGCTTGTATGAAAGCTGGAAGGGATGTGCAGTCAGCCATCGACATGCCTTTGTTGCCCCTTGTCTTTTGTTGCCTTTATCCCTGGCCATAAAGTTCTAGGAGCTGCCTGGAATATCCTCCTGCTCCTTATTCTGGTTGCACACATTTGGCAGCGCCTTGTCTTAGTATTACACTCTCAAAAAAAACTCAAGTGTTTTTCAAATTTCAAGAGCAATCGATTTGGAGAACTGTGAAGGGTTGGTTATCCAGAAATTTGGAACTTAGGAATCCTTAGTATTGTGATTTATCTGAGTTAAATTAAAGGAATAATAAAGATGCATAGCACTTCAAATAATTGTATTTTTTTTGCTGAGTGTAAGACCGGACCTGCACCGCAGAAGGACAGCAGATGATGCTGGGAATGCATTTTTATGCGCATTATTAAGCTGTCCTGGGGGTTGAGGTCGCGGGTGTGGGACAGACATCGCTTTGCTTCTCAACTGAAGCGTTTAGAAGCATTTATTGTGGATTCCTCAAATGGGTTTTCTCAGCAGCCAAAGTGGGGAAGTGGTGGTGGTCCACGAGAATGGAATTTGCAATGCAGTGCCAAATGAAAGAATATTGGGGAAAAATGCATCTAAAGACGATTGTCATGAAAGGGAAACCTAACTAGGCAAGGCCATTGTTGCTACTACCCTCTTCTCTCCTTTTCAATATTCCCAATCAATTCACATCTCCAGCAGTGGCTGCACAAAAGTGATTGATTTCGCAGAAACTCTTATGGTCTCCTTTCAGTTTTTAGAGAGTGAAAGGAAGCGCACAAAGGGTTATGGATTGACTCGTAAATCAATATTATTTTATTCGAACTGAGAACTCGAGAATGAATCTTATTTATCTTATTTTATTTATGCAAATCTTATTTAAAATGGGATATTATAATAAAGGAGGAGATTTAGTTTTCCCTCCTTTATTTATGAAGGAGATGCCAGAGATTCCATTAAAGGTTTCGAGCGACTTTTAAGCTGATTAACAAATTAACTCAACCACAAGTTCATTTCTGTCATCATTTTTTTCCTCGCCACTCTAACCACAAATAGTTTATTTACGAAAACCCAACATATTCCCGGCCTTAGGTAGGAGGAGGATACTACAAAGTTTGTGAAACAATTTGCGTAAAAAACTCGTGATGGAAGGTGCCTGGCATCGAAATGTCGGAAAAACAGCCAACCAGGTAAATGCGGTGGCGCCAAAAAGCGCAGCGGGGTCGAATAAAAAATAAAAATAAAAAAAACGGAGCAGATCTCCTGCCGGAGCTGTCACCTCTCCGCTGGAGGGGCTCGGGCTCTCCCCATCATATGCAATCATTTTAAATCTGGGTTTTTACCCAGCCACTTTGCAGTGCAGGCTCATCAAAAAATATGCGAATATATGCCAGCCGCACTCGCACATAAATAAATGTAAATAAATATAGTTTGCACACAAACACGTACATACATATGTATTGTCCTATATATATATGGGTTATATATGGTGGGGGTTGCCGGGAAGGTTCTACAAAGAATATAAATAAAATAAATGCAAAAAAGTGCAGGGGAAAGTTTGCATGTTCGCAGAACCCCCTTCGTCAATTTGAGCAGTGTAGCAAATATGCAAAGCACACACACACACATATAGTACAATCCAGCAGATGCAGACTTTTGGCACTGCCTTGCGGTTTTTTCCAGGAGGAAGGAGGAGGGNAGTTCAAAAAGTTTGGGTTTGTCGAATGGTTACGACGTTCGATTTAAAACGCGAGAATCTTGGGTTCGAATCCCAGACCGGACTCGGTGTGAATATATAAATATATATATATATATTTTTTGTACAGGGTCTGTAACAGTCGGGAAACTCGACTGTAACGTTCTTACTTGTTTTAAATCTGGGTTTTTACCCAGCCACTTTGCAGTGCAGGCTCATCAAAAAATATGCGAATATATATGCCAGCCGCACTCGCACATAAATAAATGTAAATAAATATAGTTTGCACACAAACACGCACATACATATGTATTGTCCTATATATATGGGTTATATATATGGTGGGGGTTGCCGGGAAGGTTCTACAAAGAATATAAATAAAATAAATGCAAAAAAAGTGCAGGGGAAAGTTTGCATGTTCGCAGAACCCCCTTCGCCAATTTGAGCAGTGTAGCAAATATGCAAAGCACACACACACACACACATACAATCCAGCAGATGCAGACTTTTGGCACTGCCTTGCGGTTTTTTTCAGGACGAAGGAGGAGGGTAGGGGAGGGGCAGGAAACTCGGTCTCCGAAAATCCTAAAATGCTTAGCGTGGCAAAATCAATTTGATGCCATTTGTTAAAACGCTTTCTGCCTCCGAGTGTTTGTGTGTGTGTGTGTGAGTATCTGTGTGAGAGTGCATTAAATATGTATGTGATGGGGCACTTTTTTTTGCGACGAAGATTTTCGGTGAAGTGTGCAGGCAGCCTTCGAAGTGTGCTGTGCGAGTCGAGCAAGGAAGGTTGTCCTGGCAGGATGATGATTTTATGAGCACATTTTATTGTGCAACCTTTATTCGCAGAGCTGCATCACGAATTTCATATTTTAATCCTCTTTCCCACTTACCTGTCAAAGTGTGTCTTACGTACGGATGATATGGCAATCAGCCATTTGGACATCGCATATATATTATTCAAAGAGCATAATGTAAAATTACCAACCATCGTAATCCTTCACTTACATATTTGATGCTGCTATTGGCAAGGAAATTCTACTTCTTATATATGAAATCGGTCAGTTTAAGTATTTATGATATTATTTTGACAACAATTAGACCATTTAAGCAAAAATTATTATTATATATACAATTAAATATAATTTCTGACTATCTGAAATTTTTTCATATTTCTCAGACACCCTTAAAATAGTATTCCTATGTTCCCAATAAGTATCCCCGAAATTTGTAAGCATTCGCAAATGTATTCCATTTTCCTCCGTTCTCATGCTCGATTTTTCGTCATCGCTAAGGGGTTTGTATCTGTGAGTTTGCCCGCCTGTTTGAGTATGTTTAGTGCCTTTGGTTTTGTGTTTAGCGCTCGAATATCGGTCAAGGCTAGCAATGCTACTGGGCTACTGGCGTACATTTAGGCGACGTTTAGTTGTCGGTTCAGCTGCCTCATCAGCTGCCTGCCTCAGCCCCGAAATCTGCTTTCTGCCTTTTACGTCGGCTGCCTGCCTCCACGTCAGCCTCAAATATGCCACTAAATCAACAAGCTCGACGCTGCAACAACTGCCAACGACCAGATAAACTGAAAAAAAAACGTGTTAGAAAATCCAAAAGCAAGTCAAGAACTAACATTAAATGAATTATTCAATTTTAAAGAGATCTTCCCAATATACTACCGAAAAACGAAGAAATGTAGTTTAAAGATCATTAAATTTATATCCAATTTGAGTGCATGTTGTTGTGCTCAGTGTAGCAATCAGCCCACGCCTCGGTAGCGACACGTCTGTTGGCAGCTCACCTGCGAAATCTCGCTGCCGGCGTTAATGACATTTCAACATAGCTCTCACCCGCCTCGCGTTTCGGTTATTTCCCCACCTGCACCACACCTGCCCCCAACTACCCCACAGATTCTGTACATGACAATGCCACCCCCGAGCACTCCACACAAAACCAGCCACCCCCGCCCAAAAAAAAAAGCAGGGAATAATAAGGTCAAGGATATTTTTTACTGGCTCCTGTGTGTGCCTGCACGCCAACAGAACAACCCAGACCCAATTTTAACATCATTTCCCTGGCCCTGTTCCTGCTCCCTGTTCCCCGTTCCCCGTTTCCTGCTCCCTGCTCCTTTCCATTACGCTCCGCCTTTGACGAGGGCGTGGTCGTATTTAGCGCTGATTAAGTGCCCACAACTCCTGCCCCTAATGTCCGATGGCAGTCGCGTGTCTGTTGTTTATGTTGTTTCACCAGTTTCACCAGTTTCAGGCTGCAGCTTTTGCTTTTGCTGCTGCACCAAAATTGCATTTGTTTTTCGGCCGTCGGCCGTCGTCCGTCGCTTTTCAGCCGGAAGTTTGCGTGATCCCAAAAAAAAGAGGAAAAAAAACANCCCTCCCCTGCCCCTCTCCTGCCCCCACCTACCCCACAGATTCTGTACATGACAATGCCACCCCCGAGCACTCCACAAAAAACCAGCTACCCCCGCCCAAAAAAAAAGCAGGGAATAATAAGGTCAAGGATATTTTTTACTGGCTCCTGTGTGTGCCTGCACGCCAACAGAACAACCCAGACCCAATTTTAACATCATTTCCCTGGCCCTGTTCCCTGCTCCCTGTTCCCCGTTCCCTGCTCCCTGCTCCTTTCCATTACGCTCCGCCTTTGACGTGGGCGTGGTCGTATTTAGCGCTGATTAAGTGCCCACAACTCCTGCCCCTAATGTCCGATGGCAGTCGCGTGTCTGTTGTTTATGTTGTTTCACCAGTTTCACCAGTTTCAGGCTGCAGCTTTTGCTTTTGCTGCTGCACCAAAATTGCATTTGTTTTTCGGCCGTCGGTCGTCGTCCGTCGCTTTTCAGCCGGAAGTTTGCGTGATCCCAAAAAAAAGAGGAAAAAAAACAGAATAAGAAGAGGAAAAATCGAGGATATGGATGTGGGAGGCTTTCACGGGTTTGAGGGAGTTCCCCAGAGGCGGATCTTGTGGGCGTGGTTTCCATGCTGTTTGTGATAAATTGAGAGGCGGTTGTATTTTTAGCTAAAAACACAAACTATTACCGTGTGTGGATTGGCAATTGAAAAAAGGGAAAGGAACTAACACAATAATTGGCCAGTGTTTAACTAGAAAATAACCCGTATTCAAGCTAATCTTTAAGTAATAAAAGCAGGGTTACATAATTGCATTGCATAGCCATCGAAATAATTATATATTTTGTAGGTAATTTCCCCATTATCAAGACGAAGGAATGAAGTTTAACATTTAAATTACATTAATTTAGAAATTAATATAATTTATTTTAATGCTCTCCCCATTATCAATTATTTTTTGATTAATAATAATTTGGTATCCATTTAAATGGCCACTAAAAACTAAAGACCAAAGACTAAAGTTAAACTTTTAAATTAAATCATTTCTGAATTATGAATGATTAAATTTAATGCGCAGCCCAAGGTGAAAAACTGCGAAAGATAACATTATAATTATAACTTTTCACCCTCTTATCAGATAATAACTGTTAACTCTGAACAAAGAACAGCCCTTACCCGACGAAAACTTTAAAACAAAACTCGGAGAGCCGCAAAAAACCAGCGAAGCAAAAAAGTTACGACGGTGTAAAAATTGTTGAACTTTAATTTAAATCACAGCGAACACTATCAATTAGCGAAGCTATATCCGAGGGGGTTTCAAAGGGGGGAGATTTCCGACTCCCCCTCCCCACGCAGAGTAAAGCAAAGCTCTGATATCGGAGAAGCTTGCAAATTAATGCTGCATGTATAATCCTGCGAAGCGTAATTACCGCAGCTAACGCTAACCCAAACCCAAACCCGACCGCAACTATCAGCACGGCGCTTTGATTAATTATATGATCCATGTTTGGTTTCCCAAAACCGAAACCCACTCCTCCTTTGGCCTGTGGCTTTTGTAAAATTAATTAAGTCGAAATGAAACAAACCAGAGCAAGAGCTTGCACTGTTTGCTAGGGGGAAAGAGTTGGTCCTGCTCCCGCTCCTGCTCCAGCTCCTGCTCCTGCTGTCCGACAACTACTGATAATATAACGCATACGCCCCGGGGAACCGCTCGGCAATTGAGGAAGCGCGCAAACTTCGAATTTGTTTAGCTGTCATTGCATTAGCTGGTACTGCTGCTGCTTCTGCTCCTGCTGCTACTACTCTAGGGCCAAACAAATGGCAATCAGCCCGAGAAAGTTGGACGACAAATGCAACTATCATGGCGCCATTGAAAAGTGTTCGATGCAGGCACATCCACATCCACATCCCGATTCGGAAGGGGAAAATCACAGAATTTGGTGTAATCCCATTTAAGCAAGCTGCTTTTCAGTAGTTGATTTGCTTTGGCTTGGGGCGTGCCTGAAATCTGCTATCAACACTTGTTTATAAAGCTGCCTCCGTTCCCTCGAGTAAGCTCTTTGGTTGCCAGAATTGTGCCCAGAAGAAAAAGCAATTCAAGGCTTACGCATTTGTCGTCTTAGCTGCAGCTTCTTGTGATTCTGCTCCTGAATCTGCTCTTTCTTCTCGTTCTCCCATCTCCTTCACCTTCTCCTGCTGCTGCTGCCACGCCCCCTTTTCCTGCAGCGGCGCCTCTTAATCCATTTTGCTGGTGCACTGCCCGCCCTGGCAATAAAACTTTTACCCTGGCCCTGCCTTGAGGCGCCCCAAACTTGGCTCGAGAACCGAGTGCCTGCAATTTTTCCAAACGACATCCAGACAACCGGAGGCGATGGCGTAGAGAACGAGGATGACGACAACGTCAATGAGCTTTCTTCGCCAGGAGCGTCAGTCAGCGATGACAGTGGCTTCTCCTTCACCCTTCGATGAAATTGGAAATGACAAAATGTTCAGTTATTAGGGGAAAATTAAATTAAAGTAAATTGATGTCTGCTCAGAAATTTTCATTCTCTAAGATATTTATTTCGAATTTTAAATTTGTTATTTTGTTATTTGTTATTTGCGATCCTAAATGCATTAATTGTCTTTGGTAAATATAAGCACAATTCATTTGGAAGTTCAAAAGTTTAATTTTAAACTAAATTAAATAAATAAATATTATTCTATAAAGGGGAAATAAAAAGCAGAGTATGCAGCATTGCAAAACCTCTTGCATTTAATTCCAATGAAATTATTTTCCTGCATATTTGCCCGCCCTCTTCTCTCGAAAGAATTTATAATTATTATTGCAACTCTCGGTATCCTTTCGGTTCATCACCTCGTTGAACCCACATATTTTCCCTTGTTTATGCGATTCTATTTACTTGAATGTGTTTCTTAAATTTATTTTCGGACTGACCTACATTGATGGCTCGTCGACTTGGCTATGCCTTTTGCCTTTGTACGTACTGTCGCCCCCTCAAGAACTTTGGCTATGGCTTTGGCTTTGGCTATATACCGAAAGAAACGTCATATGATTTTTGATTATAACGTCAATGGGACGCCATAAAGCCCGCAGCTGCTCGTGGCGATGATGCTGTTGTTGTTGTCTTCTTTCTAGTTTTTAACATGAAAATAAATAAAAATAATGTTTGACAGCTGGAAAAGCGGGGAAAATGACAAACAAAAAAAATTTAATTTCAATCAACGAAGATTTAAATACACTTCTGCTTTCATATATGAACGTTGTTCGTTATTAAAGAAAAACCAAACTTTTTATTCAATTGTGTAAAGCATTGTGTTATTTAAAATTAATTTCGAATAGTTCATTCGAAAAGGCTTGTCCGTAAAACAGAGAAATGAACAAGGACAATGCTTATGTACTGCTCCGAGTCCTTTGATGCATTTAAAACTACTAGCCCTTGGGGAGTACACAAGGGTATACGAAAAATGGTCGAATAATGTTGTCGGGCGACAAGAGTTGGCTTTTCCCCTTTCTCCTTTCTCCCTCCCCTTTCTCCCTTCCCCTTTCCCCTATTGCCACCCGCATGACCTCGAACCCCCCAAAAACAAACTCCGAGCCGCTAACCATTCTGCCACTTTCTTCCGCCATGGGCAGTGGCTTCTCGTCCTTTGTTCTCTGTCGCTGTCGCAGTCGATGCCTTTGTCTCTTTCTCTTCCCCCATTCTCTGTCTCTGTCTCTATCTGTATCTGTATCTCTGCACTCTGCTTCCCGTTTCCTGCGTTCTGTTGCGCCAAAATATGAAAATTGCTTGGCTGTTTGTGCGGTCTCCTCTCTTTTGGTTGTTTTTCCCACATAAACTGAACAAAAATGATCAGACTTAAAATTGTAATTAAATTTACTAAATAATTCTTTGGTTTTAAAAAAATTTTAATTTGGAAGGAAAGAATCAACAGCTTTAGAAATTTAAATCCATTTAATGTAAAATAAAAATAATAAATTTGAACGATTTTAAAAATTGTAATAATCCAAAATTTTTTGCAGTGCACCCCCCATATCCCTTGGCAGTGCTAACCCCATCAATTGTGATTTTAGCCTTTGCTTGGTTCTTGTACGCTAAATGTCGTACATTTAGCTGTTTTGTTGTCATTGTTCTTTGCTTTTCGTTGTTGTTATTATTACAGTAGTTGAAATAGTTTTATGAGATTGTCTCGTTGCTTTGATTCTACTGGATTCGGAAGGGGCAGAAGCATGGAAACAGATTGATCCAATTTGGCCTGCTATTTCAGCAGAAACTTTTCGATAATTAACATATTTTCTTGTGAAATATTTAGCCAATTTTGTTTTGAGGACCAATTTTCTCTCCATACTATTGAGCTCCAACCAGCACAAAGTGCGGAACGCATATAAGAGAAAAAGCTGTCAAGGGATCGGATAGGTGGTTGGTAGGGGGAGGAAGGGGGAGGAGGACGACCCATTGTTCCAAGCCACTCTTTTTGTTTTAGCCCCCAAAATTCAGGCCAGCTATAGATGGATTTTGTTTGCCGAAAACGGTTCGAAGGGCTCGATGGATTTTAGGAGCTTTGGCATGCAATATTCGGCTGCTTTGTCATTCTAAATTGATAGATTGAAAGATTTCCAAAATTGGAAGCGTTTGTCGATGATCTACAGACGAGTTTTGTTGTCAGCCTGGTTTCCATGGATTTTTATAAAATAATCTGACTATCTAATAAAAAAATAATCTATTGAAATTCCAGAAAGATAGAATAACTATGTGGCGATAAGAAAATTTGCAATCCAAGTGATTCATAGATTGAAGCAATAAAAATGTATTACAAATTACCGAGTCAACAATGAATTTATCAATTGGAATGTTAGCTTGCTATGCCAGTTGCTAAATATGGTCTTTAGATTAATTAATTTGCATACAAAACAAATATGTAAAATTAAATTTACAATGCCAGGTACTAAAAGTTTTTTAATAAAATTGATTATTAAATAATTAAAATCATGTTGCTATTGTCTGGTAAATTGGCAAATTTAGGCTAAAGAGAACAATTTATTATTTTAAATTGTGAGGTAGAGCGATGAAATTTAAATACATTATTTTCCATTCAACCTATTGTTTAATTTTCACTCAGCAAGGCATTTATTAAATAATATATATAGATTAGAATGTCAGTTACCGAAGGTAAACTGTATATAAATCAATATTAATATAATATATTAATGTAATTAAACAAAGAAATACTTAGCTCCATATTATTTTCCACATAAAATATATTTTTTATGAAATATATTTCCTCCGCTTTTATACAATTGCAAAGGAAAGGTTTTCTTGGTTTTCTTTGAATAAGGTATTCCGAGCATAAAAGAGCAACGATTTCCCATCGAGACCTGTCAGTAGCCGCCGAATCATATTTCACCGCCTGCCATGGGCATTAACTTGCCCCATAAAAATAACCCACCCAGCAGCTCCCAGCTCCCAGCTCTCGGATGCGGATGCGGATGCACAAAGGTTGCGGCTGAGCTGCGTTAAACCTCTCCTAACCGCACACCATCAACGTTAATTGCATGTACTCGTTCGCATACGTGTTGTGCACACATGTCGTAAGTGTGTGGGTTGTTTTAATCATAATTTACTGGGCCAATGGCCACAGATGTTTGCTTTTACCACTTTCCGGCGAGAGAGAGAGAGAGTCAATTAATAATGCGTCGAATTTTAAATGTATGCAAAAAGGGCAACGTTAAGTGCATTAATAGCTTAACCAAATATCTGAGTTACGCAGGATCCGCAGAAGGGTTAAACCTTTTAAAAATAAACTCGATTTTTAAATAAAAATATCGTCACAAAATACAGCATAAAAATAATATTTTTTCATAATTCCCGAAAAACTGTTGAAACGCAATCCGCGCTAATTAAATTTTCCGGTGGTCAGATTATTAAATAAGCGTTTCATATAAATTATGTGAATATATATAGTACATTTTCGGTATTGATAGCAGGCAAAGATCAGCAAGTGAAATATGAATTATAAGCCCCACAGTGTGAATCATCCAAAATGACTCATTAATTCTGCATATAAATTTCAACATGTTTTCAGCTAATAAATACGCCTGCAATTTCATGCCCATGTGCATGGCGAAATATCGAAAATGCGATAATAAATAAATTCTGAAAATATAAGCGAAAAAAAAGTGAAGTAAACAACACAACCGACGAGGATGGGATTCGAACCCACGCGTGCAGAGCACATTGGATTAGCAGTCCAACGCCTTAACCTCTCGGCCACCTCGTCACGTGATAATTGGATTGCTAATTTTTCAATTATAATTCAGCAACGCGGGGATGCAATTTTACACTGCAGCTGGGAAAATTGCACAAACTGGAGCCACAATAAAACCAGACACTCATTTTCGGTAATTTATATTGAAGTAGCATAAAGTGCATAGATAATAAATGCATAAATAAAGCAGAGGCCCTAAATATTATTCGCATCTGTTGTTGCAACCTCAAATAGTGAAAAGTGTCGAAATGAAACCGAACAACCGACAGTTTGTTGGCTAGGTTTGGTTGATTATTATTCGAGGGCTTTTTGGTTGTTCTTTTTTTTTTTGGGTAACGCCTACTCGCAATGCAAATTTCAGCCAGCCACTCGGCTGTCCAATTTATTTTTGAAAAATTCGAGTTGTTCTCCTTGGTTGTCTCTTGTGGGTTTTATTCTATTAGTTTATTTTGTGTGCATTTTAATTTTGTTTATTCGTCTGAGTGAAATGCAAATCATGTGCACTTGGGGATTGCGATTTTCCAGAGGGAAAGCGAAGCTTTTCTCAGAATTTCAGATCAATAGATAAAGCAAATAATCAAGATGCAATCCCATAGATGCGTTTTGTGCATGAATTCTTTCTTTATTTCTTTGGAAGCACTAAAAGTGTACCGAAATTGTTTAAAGAAATAAATGTGCTTTTAAATTGCTTTGCTAGCAAGCTAAGAGAGTGAAAAATGTATTATTCGCCATATTTATAGAATGAATTGCATATCTTTACGCCCCTAAAATGTCTGTCTCCTCGGTTTTGTTTTACCCGAGTCATCAAAATAAGCCTCTGTTGACAAATGTCTCAGCGTTGCGGAATACATTTTCATTTCGTTTTTGTTTATGTGTATATATTATAATTTTTCCCTCTAAAAGGCACTTTTACACAAAAAAAAACTAAATGGCAACAACAGTTGCTGAGTTTTCTGTGTTAGCCCCCTCTTTTCCGCCACCTGTCTGAATCCTTCTCCGCGGAGGAACTCTTGAACAGCAAGGAGGTGGAACGCTGAAAAGCACAAAAAACAAAACAAAACAAAAGTTTGAAATGCATTTTAATTACATGCGTCTCACTGGCATTCATCGCAGCCCCTTATAACATACTCAGCCCTTTTTTGAGTCATGCAGTCTGCGCTTCAATTTAATGGCTAAAAGTGCTTAAAGCAGCAGAACGTAGGTCTACATAAAAATAACCAATTATACTATTAGTTTTCTGAAGGGTTTCGGGCAGCTTTCTGGTATTTTTCCCCTGCAAGAAGTATGCATTTCATTTCATATTTATATAATTAATCAATCTTTTATCAAAATAATCGAAAGGGAACTTCATAAAAAGTTCAAATTGAACCCTTGGGCTTATTTTTATTTTTCAACATTTATTTAATATCATTAAGGTTACATAAAAAATATCGTTCTGACATTTAAAAGGGTATTACATATAAATCTAGCACTGAATTCAGCTGCTCTCTCTCGTTTTTTTTATGGGTAGGGCCCAGTGCGAAGTGGACGCTGGTCTGTGGGTATTAAAAAACCAACAATTAAAAAAGTGTGCCAGCGTTTTTTGAAAACTGCTGCGACAAGTGACAAACGAAACGAAACGAAACGAAATGAGCAACAAGAATGCCGGCGACGACCTTCGACTGACAGCCCTAAGGAAAGTGGGCGGCGGTGAGTTGGGGATGTTTTGGGTGGCTTCTGCTGAGAAGAGCCGTCAGACGACAGTTTGTCATTTTTGCGCACATTCATTTAAATGTCGAAATTAATGAACAAACGCAAAAACTCTTTTGCCAAAGAGGAGCAAAAAAAGACTCTGCTGGGTGCTGGCAGCAGTACGCATGCAAATGGCTCAACACTAATTGGCCTAAAAGCAATTGGGGAAATGCATTTTCCCCCCACACAGAAATTAACGAGCATTTCCATCGATGATGCATGCAAAATCAATTTCTAGCTTGAAAAGTTTTCCAATTAACCAGAGTTCCGGGTGGTTTCTTTTCCCCGATTGCGAATCTTTGCGAATCCGCTTTCGGTATGGTTTTTGCGGAGCAGTAAGTGAAATTTATATGTATTTATTGCATCGTAAAAAGTATACCCATATTTCGCTCTATGACTCTATATAAAACTTTATGGGAAGGAGCTGCAAAAAAATTGAATTATTTTTGTTTCGGTTTTGGGTTTTGGGTGGAAAGTTTGTATTAATGTTTGTCGCTATTTTCCGTTCGGACATGCGGCGGCGCCCGAGTCTAGGAAGCAATTTTATGTTTTGCAGTTTTTTTTCGGTTCGTTATGGGTTTTTTGGTGTTTTGTGTTTTGCTGGCCGAAATAAACACATTTTTATTGCGAGATATTTTGTTCTGGATGCTGCGCGCATTTTATTACACCACGGTTGACTCTAAATCAAAAGCTTTTTAGACCAGCTTAAATTATTTGGCAAGCCAACAACAAAATTCCATGAATAGAGCGCATAAATACAAATAAAATGCCCTAAACTACGAACTTGGTCAGCAGCCGGAAATGGTAATAACATCTATATGCAGCTGTAACAGAGTTCACTTTTTTCCCTGTTTATTTTCGGGGCAAACAAATAGAGTTCATGCTCGTAAATCGAATCAAAGCAAAAGAGTTTAAAAAAGAATCCTCGTAAAATTGCATAATTCTTTTCAATTTTCTTTTTCCATCTGGTTGGCAAATAATTGGCATCCTTATGGCCAGCTTGAAAAACAACTAAAAAAGTATTTAAAACAGTTGCGTAAATTTATGCTTAATTTCAAAGCGCTTTTTATATTTTTGTTGAACAATATGTTAAGCTCAATTCAATAAGAAAGTTATATCCTTTGAGTCAAAGTTTCTCTTTGAGAAATTCAAGAAAACTTAATCTGAGGTTTATAAGTAGGCATTTTTTTCTAAAGCCCACTAATGACCCGTCTTATCGATTGCAATTACGCCTAGAGAACCTCGCACTGTGTGAAATCCGTGCCAAATTCAAGTGGCAAAGAAAACCAACAACAACGGCGCCCGGCAGGTCCTCGAAGGAACATTACGTATACGCCACGTTCGCTGCGTAGTGCAGCTGCAGTTTGGCCGGAATGGTTCTCTCCTGTTGTCTGTTGTTGGCCAGAAGGAGTGCAAAATGTTGCTGATTAAGTGGTTGCCGCAAGCAATTTGCGTCAAGTGAAGCGCGTGACTTTCAACATGTGTCACCGTACAGTGAGGACCGGCATAAAAGCGAAAAACAAAAAACACAAAAAAAAAAACCAAGAAAAGCGAAGGCAGAGGAACAGCAAAACAAAAACAAAAGCCGCAGTAAAGCCACGTTGTGCGACAATTACAACCGTAAATTATGCCGCAAGCAACAACAACAACAACAATAACAACTGAACCGCAACGCCCCAGCCACGCCCACCTCAGCCGTGGGCCGGACGAAAGTCGGCCGTTTTGGCCTGGTCCGCAAAACTTGGCCACAAAAGAAACAAGCCCCGACGCAAACGCAAACGCAACAAAATGGAGCACAACAACGACAACGACGACAACTCAATTAAGCAAATGAGTGAAAACCGAGATGTTGTTGCCTGTCGCTGCTTATGTTGTAGATGTTTTTGGATGGGATGATGGGATGTTGTAGATGTTGGGATGTTGTTGGGATGTTGCTCTTGGCTGAGTGGTGGTTTACTTGTGTAATTAAGTGAGCAAATCACAAAATAATTATCCACTCCGGGGCACAAAACTTCTCGCCCGGTAAGCTTTGAGTGCTTGAGTACGCGAAAATCTGCTGCAATAACTTCCTACTGAGGGGTATTTAATTATCGCTTAATGTCGCCATTGTAATGCTCCGAAAGAAAATTTAATTATCGCAATTTTTCCCCTTCTGACAATTAGCCGTGAGGAAAAGACGGACGGACAGACGGACGGACAGACAGCATAACTAAAGCTCTTCTCCGCGTCATGCAAAGTCAATTACGCATAGTACAGCAGCGTGTAAATGGCTCACTCACACTCTGCTCCGAACGAGATGGCTAACACACACGAAGAGACTCACACGAACACAGTGAGCGAAAAAAGTCCACCCCTGGCGAGGGCATTTTGTAGTTTTAACGCCTCTAGCCCGCTGGCCAACCATTTTCAGTCCCATTCACGTGCTCTGGCAAATTTGCCACGTGCAATGAAATGAATGAAGGTGTCACATGAAAGGGAAGTTCAAAATTGAAATGCAGAAAAAAAATAGTTTCTAAAGGTAACGAAGCTAATGATGCCCTTTAATTCAAATGCAGGTGGAGAAAACTAAATGTATTTATAATTGAAATAATTTTGTGTGCCATAGAAAGGTTGAGTTAAATAAATATATCATGTATTATATTATTACCTTCTTCTTAAGGTTGTTTTTAAACATTTTTTTGAATGAAAAACTTTTTTTTTAAAACAGTTTATTTAAATGATGATGTCAATATACTCGTAAATCTCTCAAAGATTTCGAGGTTTACACTGATTTCAATCGGTAAATACCTTCCGGCAGTGTGAAAAAAGAGCAAACAAACTATTATTAACACACGGGGAGCTTAAGAAAAGTCTTCGGCGACGAAGGAGGAGGAAAACTTTTCAAATTCACAAGTTGAGTTTTTAATCATCGCATCGCACTTTTATGG
The DNA here is from genome assembly GCA_021224005.1 of Drosophila setifemur. Classification (NCBI taxonomy): domain Eukaryota; kingdom Metazoa; phylum Arthropoda; class Insecta; order Diptera; family Drosophilidae; genus Drosophila; species Drosophila setifemur. The sequence continues at coordinate 9,380,761 of JAJJHY010008598.1, read as the reverse complement.
TAAACTATTTGAAGTATTCGCTGTCGATGCAAGCGAAAGTTGGCGATTTATGAGCGCCACGGCACACGTATGCCATCCATATCCATATTGCGTATACGTATCGCGATATGTGTAGAAAGTCCCAGTTCCAGTCGCAGTTCCTCTTCCTTTGCCACTACCCCCATAACCCGCGGGCGTTATTGAACCAACAACAACAACAACAAGGAGGGGCAAAAAAAAAAAATACAAAGTTGAGCAGCCAGCGTAAATGGCATTTCCGGTTGAAGTTGGCACACAAACAAAATTCCAGCAATGTCGCGTTTATTTTTAAGGCAAACGCCGAAATGCAGACACGCACATGTGAAAGGGGGAGCGGACTCTTGCCTTCTGGCCTTTCCCTGCTTTCCCCCGCTTTCCCCCACTTTTTCCCAACTTTCCGCCCACACACTCATTTTGATTTCGCTGCTCACCTCGTTTTTGTTGTTGTTGCTTCAGTTTTTGGCGACGCTTTTGGCATGCAAGCACTAGCACTTTCCTTTCTTCTCACTTTTCTTTATTTTGAGTGACTTTTTGGTGTTGCATGCGCCAAGTGCAGCGGCAGAGGCAGCGGCAGTGGCAGACATGGGGCGAAAACGAGGCAAAACTAGGCAAGGCGAGGTCTTAACTAGGTCGATCATTTGATGCCACACGCACAAACATTGTTAAGCCCCAAAGCGCACATCAAATATTTACCAACACGTCGGGAAATAAGTAAAGAAAATAACATTTTATCCAATACATATTAAGCGATTTTTAAAATACATTTTAAAAGGTTACACGAGCTTTAAAAACAAGTTACTTATATAGAATCCAATCCTAATTTAAACTGGAGAATAACACATGGTTCGATGTTTACTTTATGAAATGAATCTTGGAAATCTTAAATGGAACAAATTTTTAAATTTTATAATCCACATACATATAGATACACATTTTTTCTCAGTGCTAGCCTTGGGCAAGTAGAAATGGCGTGCGGAAATTATATAAGCTCACTTTATGCTATTAGGGTTTGACTTACTGCCAGTCGCTCTTTCTGTCTGGTTACCTGGTTGCCTCTCTGCCTGTGTGTCTATGTGTCTCGTTGCCTGATTCCGGTGCCTCTGCCTCCGGGTGAACTATGTGCACCTAGTCCAGCCATAGCCTTCCAATTACATTACCCGGACACGGACACGGACACGGACCCGGATCGGATCGGCAGCGTGCTCCATTTCTCAGTCGCTTCCTCGACGGAAACACTGAAATGGTCCGCCTCCCCCACTTTGAGCCGGGCAAATATTTGCCCTGCCTTCGACTAAAAGGTGATAAACTTGGCATAATGCAATATTTAATGTTTGAGCAGGCATTTAAAAGGTTATATAATGCAGTTATGCTGTTACCACCCCCCACTCCATCATCATCATCGCCGTCGTCGTCGTCGTTAGCATCATCATCATCATCGTCGTCGCCTCGCCATTGCATCTGAAGCGTTTCTGTCCGGGCTGTTTGCCCAGCGCTGATAAGCTTTCAAATATTTTGCATGCTCTTCCATATGCAAATGGAAACTAGGCACTGAGATAAAAGAAGGGGTAGATATATAAAATTATAGTATAAATTAAAGAGAGAATTCAAAGAGTATTTTGAAATATATGTAGATGGCAAATTAGAAACACTTTTTAGAATTGAATTTTTAATTGAATTCCCTTATAAATCGCTCCAACTTAAATCAATCAGAACTGGCTTCTTCTCGTCACTTTTAAATCAATTTATTTCCTAGTGTAGGCCAGACTTATTTCAAGCCCTTCTGCACTATCGTTTCCAAGCACTGCCATAGCCAGTTAGAGTCCCAGTTTTTGGAGTCAGGGCCACGCCAAGTGACGCCAAGGGAGGAGGCCTATGGTGGGAAGTGGAATAGATGGTTAGATGGATAGACCTACCATACATATATGGGCGCAAACATAGTTCCAGCTCCCCAGTTGCCGAGTCTGCCGATGTCTGTCCCGTGTCCCGTGTCCCGTGTCCGTGTGTTTACATGCTTTCGACTCTGTTGATTAATGTTGTTGGCCACCCAGCTGAGCGTTGAGTAATGCCGAGGCAAGTTGTGCTTCTGCTTGATGGATAAACGGGACTCTCGTTAACTCGTTCCCCGCTCCTGGATAACTGTAGCTTCTGGCTGTATTAGGGCCAAAGAATGTTACACTCTGTGCTCGGCGAGAAATGTGTCTGGGGCATGCAAACAAAATTACCAGCAGGTAACCATGGGTAAATGTTGAACTTACCGAAGCAGTGGAGTTTGCCATTTATTCCAGGAATGTGGCAATCCCAATGTAAATGTGAGGTTTTCTGAAGAGGGTAATATCATAGTACCAACAACAAATTAAATAAAATTAAATAAACCATTAATAGTTATATTAATTTATGTGTTCCTTGTTTAAACCCCCAAATTATAAGGGATATCGCCGATAAATATACCCAACTATTACGACGCAGATGCGCAACATTTAATGATTGCACTTAGTTAATGTTTATTTGCAATTTGCGTACGAAAATTGTAGTTAAATTCGCAGGAAAAAGTCAATTATTTAGCAATGTTTCCTTACTTCTCACTTGCAATTCGGAGGAAGGCAATCGATGACCTTTGCACATGTGTGCTAGCCATTTGATTTTTGTATACGCAAAAGATAAAGAAATGAGGAACTGATTTCTAAATAAATCAATGGCTCATTTGCCACCATCATCCCCGCCCCCGAGCAGCTGTTTACATAGGGAGATGTATATGTATCTGCACACGCGCACACACTTTATATATGTACATTATAGACACCCCAATGTCTGCGATCGGTTCACACATAATACTGCCTGCCACGATGGAGCGGCACGCGCCTCGCTCTAAAATCTCCCCCAAAATCCCGAAGCACGTGAGCGGGAGAAACACAGTATTTTTTTTTGGGAGAGAAAGAGGGAGAGAGCTGTATCTCCGAGATACAGCATCCGAGAGATGCTGCTACACGCAGCGGGAAGAAAGATGATTTTCGGTTGCTTTGGCCAGAGAGATATTGAGAATAGTGCATTTATTTTTAGGATAACAATGGGCCGCGAAGAGCACCGGCAAACGGCGCAGCGAACGGCGCGATATTCAGCAGATTTCTATATAATTTTCGTTTGGGGAAAAATCGAGGAAAACTTTTCAGCGCCGTGTCAGTCGAGCGCATAGAGCAACGCGAGCAAGGCGTCCCAAAAGGCCGGCCAGTGCGCGAATTACTTGTATATATAGAGGAGCCATTGCCATATATATACTCGCATATATATATATATATACCCCAAAAATACCTATTGATATCTATATATGTGCAGAGATAACCCACGGTATAAATATACATATACACCGGAATTATACTATCCGTAGAAGTAGAAGTAAAAGAAAGAAAGAAACAAAATCAGAGCGGACCATTATTTTTCAATTTGATGAAAAGCTAAAATGTGAATTGTGAAAGTTTGTGTGAGTGTGTGTGTGGGTGTGCGTTAGTGAGCGTGTGTGTGTGCGCTGGTCGTGAAAAATTGCATTAAAGAAAATACGGCCATTAAAGTGAGCAAAAAGGGAAGAATATCCAAATATCTCTCGATGTGTATCTATAATAGCATTATCCCGACACAAAAAAAAAGAAAACGCGAGAAAAAGAGAAAAGAACTGAAATGAAAACACCAGAAATCCCAGCAGCCAGAATCTTAAGTATCGAGGAAAACATTCTGCCGCTGTTGCGTTCTTTCAGATACGTTTTTCGGATTTGGATTCAGATTCGGTTTTGGTGTTGGTTTTGGTTTTGGTTTGGTTTCTGTGGCACCGCTTCCTCGTTCTTCGTTCTTCGCTCCCATCCCCAACCCATCCCATCCCATCATCTATGCTTTTAGTTTAGGGGTATGTTTTGTAGTTGCCTCTCTTGGCTGCTTTTACTTTTTGTTTCGAGCGATGCCGCTGCTTTTCTGGTCTTTTGCTCAAATAAAAATTCCTCTTGCGTGTTAGCTAAAAGTTATTTTTAAAAATTTCTTTTAATTTTGTTTTCTCGTTTACGCGGAGATACGAGACTTTAAATACAGCCACGACGGCCGCGACGACGAAGAAGACGTCTGTCGATGCTCTCGAGGAATGTCAGACGTCTCTCTCGATGCACAAAACCCACATTAAAAAATATTACACATTTCCGCATCTCGTTAGATGATAAAATAAAACTGCTGCATAAATTGGATGTTCCAAATTAGCAGAGATACAAATGCAATTAATTCTGCATCTATCACAGTTTTCCCCCATCCATTTTCCAACCCCCCCACCCCGCAACTATTCTTGGCTTTTCCCCGAACTCATTTGCACGCTTTTGCGGCGAAAAGAGAGCGTGTGGTTGTGGCACTTGAAAATTGCACAAAGAAATCTGGCAGAGCCCTTCACTTCCAGCCGAAGTTACGTATACGCAGTGTTGCCTTGATTTGGTTTAAGTGCAGCTAATTGAATTTCGCACACACACAGAGAGCATTTAAGAGAACATTTTGTGCACTTACGCGTTTAATTTTCGAGTTTACCCGAAAGACAAAGCAAAATCAACTTACACATAATTGTCCTTGTTATAAAGGGACACAACATTGTTTCCTTGGGCAAGATATATAGTACGAGTATTTCCAATATCCGCTTTCCAGTTCAAGTTGTCCATTTTCATTAGGAGACCACCTCAGCTCAAATCACGTCGAAGATTTATGACCTCATTAATATCCAATCAACCTGTTAGGTTCGAATTTGTTGCCTGTTGCCTGTTGGCCGTTGCCCGTAATTAAGCTCCTTCATTGCCTGTCAGGCAGACTGTAAACAAACTTGAACATTGCAAACATCGCTTTTCCCAAATGGCAATTAGGCGAAGCATTTATTTCACTACAGTTTGTCAAATGCAATATCCGTGAAAGTGGACAGCCGGACAGGGACGGGGGCGATGGGAGATGGACGGACGATCACGGACGGACACTGACAGAATAACAACGCAGTCAGCAGCAGATACAAAAACAGAAACAAAAACAGAAACAAAAACAAACCCATGGCAATGGCAACAATGTCAACTCAAGTGTCAAACAAAAGGCGACGACGGCAATGGCGAAAAACTCTCGGGGAGAGATTTGCGAGAAACTGAAATATCAAAATTCACACAACATGATGATAGTTGAAGGTAGTGAAACATAACTCACAAAGGCATCGCCTTGAATTCGGAGATGCATTGTGGCGGAAAGAAGTTTTTTATTATTGATTCCCACCAAGAGTTACTTCTTTACAATTTGTAAGCGGAGAACACAACAATAAAATTTAATGAAAGAGGATAGGAAATAAAATAAAGTAATATAAGGAATCTTCGGTCTTCGTTTCTTAATTTATAGTTTTGAGATTCTTTTTGAATATGAAGTAAAATGAATGAATCAGATAAATGTCATATTCTTCGGATATACTTATATTTAAATGAATAGTAATTTCATTTAAATTTAATATTAATTTTGTATTTGAATGTTAAATAAACACCAGGAATACTTTTCTCACGAGATCATTAATTCTTCCATATTCCTATTCCTAAGTGAGAAACCTATTTGATATCTTTTAAGGAAATGCTATTCAACTTTGATCTTGATTTTTAAATATATAATTCAAAGATTTTTTTTTTAAATATGAAGTAAAATGAAAGGCTCAATGAATTTCTACTTTTTAGATATAATTTAATGCATAGCCATTTTATTTGTTCTTGAATATTAAATATATATCAGCAATACTTTTCTAAGAAGATCATGTCTTCTCCCAAAATTCCCATCCGTAATTGACAAACTTATTTAATATCTCCAATCGAAATGCTTTAATTAGTAGATGGATATCCTGAGCTCAGTTTCATAGCCACCTCCTGGCTCTGGCAAATAATCATAGCGCCAACTAAAACTAAAACATTTCGCGCATTCGGTTTCCATTTGCAAATATTTGTGTTTCCTTGGGGACAAACTCTCTCGGCTGAATTCATCATTTGCTATTTCGCAGATGCTTGCCTCTTCCGTGCGATGAAAATGGCCATCATTTTCGCGACTTCTAGAGTGTGTGTGTGCAGGGAGCAGCGAGTAAATGAAAACTTTTCGCCTCAGGCGCTTTTCCTGCACCGGCATAAAGAGCGGAGCGTTAAATTCTTGTTTCCACCAACCAACCAGCCAACCAGCCAGCAGCCAACCAACAAAACAAACACGCTCATTCTCTGGCTGGCACACAAAACAGACGCCTGCCTGTGGTTGTACTTGCTGCGTTGAATTCGGCGCTAGGAAAACTTTTCAGCATATGGCTGGCAGCTCATTGCATGTTGTTTGCGGGTTCTCCTCTCCCGGTTTCTCTCTGTGTATGTGGGTGGGCGGGTTTTTCCTGCCTGTCGGTGTGTGTGTTTGTGTGTGAGCCAACTTTTATGCAAGCAAAGGAAATGCTTGACATGTCTTGTTCCTTTCGCCGGCTTGCTTGTTTTATTTAATATTTTTGAATACCCTTTCCCAGGGTTGCCTAAATTCTATTTAAGCCAAAAGTAACAAGAAATCATTTCTAGCTTGAAGAATATATTAATTTATCCACTTGCTCATGGTCATGTTTTTCCCCTCTTCAATTTATGCAACTGCATGAAGAAGTTTTTTAATTATGTTTATTGTAAAATATAGAAATTCTCTGTCAGATAGTTTGATGATGATGAAGAATAAAATAAAGTTTATAGGTTTTCTGTCTACTTGAATGCATTGCAAAATTCTGGTCCACAATTTAGCAACCTCTCAAAATTATATCAATAGTCGCTTTCTCGCAGTTAAATTACAATCGGTATATTATATCCTTTATTCCGATTACAATAATCTATATATTACCTAGGGATATACATCTTCCATTTTAAAGAAATATTTGTTAGGGTATTTAAACTTTGAATATTTCATACTGCTTCTGCCTTCTCATTTCTTGTGTGTTTTTATTTTGCTTGTGTTTATCCACTGGCATTAACGAAAAGATGGAGTCAAACAAAAAATTGTTGTGCTTTGCGTTTAATTTTTTCCTTTCCTTTCCTTTCTGAACTTTTTAATTATTTGCTTGATCGTTTTTATTTATTTTTTCCGCTTTCGCGAAGGCTTTTGTACTCAAAAAAAAAAAGAATAGGGGGGTTTTCGTTGGGTGAACCAGTGACCCTCGAGGACCTTCAACTTATCGCGTTCATTATGTGGGTTCTGCGGTTCTTGACCGTCTCGCAATTTGATAAATTGCATAAATATTTTCATACACCGAATGTCGCATTCATGGTTAAAATGGTTCAGCCGAAGAGGGAGGAGGAAGGAGGAGCATCATTTAGATGGGCAAAAACAATAAATTGTCCGATTTATTTAACGCAATTAATGCTGATGTTGATTTGGGTTGGCTTTTTGGTCTGTCCGTCTTGGGGCCTGTTACCCGAACATTGAACGCAGATGCGCGGCAAAGACTTTGCTGACTTATTGACACTTCAAATTACCCGACATTTGCCTTAATTGCCAAAGTAGACAGCGGTGCAGATATATACATATATTTCTTGTATTATTTATTGGACGTCAGAGAACATAAATTCTTGCCCCATCTACTGGGCGCCAAAATGTATTCTCGGTTTGTTTTGTTTTAATTATTCGAGCCGAACCCACATTATGTTTGCTCTAATACAATAAATTAATGCAATTGGTTTGATATATTTACGACAGGAGATTTCTAGGTGTCTGCATATTTTGTGCATTCCATGGGGTTCATCTCGGGGTTTAAATCGCAACTCTTAAAGATACATTTTTCGCCCAATCCCCAGAATCCAGCTCATCAATTTAAATTTATTTTAATTAAATTTAATATTTATCAATCAATTTGCCAGCATTGTTGTGCAGTTTACTGTCGCAAACGCGACCCTTGAGTTTTCTCCCCCCCGCCCCCCTCGCTTCACCTGGAAAATGTCATTAAAATTATTTAATTTAAGCCCATAAACAAAATGATGTTTTATCAATAAAGGAATTCATTTAATTTCGCAAACAATTGCCTCGCAATTGATTTACTCGTATTTGAATAGGAACCCTGGGAGTGTGGGTCTGTGTTCGTCTGTGCGGAATTCTCTTAAAATACAAATACAAATAATTTGTCATTTTGCATGTGACACACATATATATGTCGAAATGTTTGTCCTTTGTTGTTGCACATTGCGATTGTTGCTGCTGTTAACTGCTGCCCACCTCCTGCCGTCCAAAGACATTGACGCTGAAATTCAATTATGCCATTGAATTCATGCCACTTGCGTTGAACACGATTTTTATCATCAGTTATGGCCGTTGATTAATTTATGCTATTATTCTCGATTATATGAGGCATTTCCCGCCCGGCTGCCTGAATATTCTCTCTCTGGAATTGCAAATTCTGAACTGGACCTGGACCTGGACCAGGAACCCGAAAAAAAAATCAAATATTTGCGACTGTCGACGTAAAAATAGCTTGGCCGAAATGTCGCACTTGACTTGACCCAGAAAAACATTCTCATTTGCATATTTACATTGCCTATCTGGATGGAATTTATTTTGTGCTGTTCCTGTCAAAAACAGCTAGGAAAAAACCAGAAAAAAAACGAAAAGAAAATATTTTCTCTTTACGTAAACGATGCAAGAAATTCCAAACTGACGGAAAAGCAAGCGCAGATATTTCAACAACTTCTCGTGTTTATCTCTGCCGGGTGCCATCCTCGTGCCCATCGAAATCCATTCCATTCCGCATCCAAATCCCGGCATCGCATCGCATCGCATAGTTAGTTGTTTCGCTAGCTGCTCAATGACATGTGCTGTCTGAGTGCCAAAAAAATAGGAAAGAAATAAACGAATAGAAAAAAAATAGAACCAAATAGCGAAGACTGGACGCCTGGCAATGTTATTGTATCTTGCAGATGCGAATCCGATTGCCGGCGCGAGTTCAGCGCACTTTGAGAACTGTTCGTTGCCCTGATTTTGGATTCGGATTTGGATTTGGCTGTGCCTGTGGCTGTGCCTTCTTCCCAGCAGATGCCCTCGAAAGATATACGTATGAGCGCGCTCTTTGCTGGGGCATCAGTCGCCATATAATTGCGTGTACCGATTAATTTATTGGTGTGTGCGAGCTGCACGCGTGCCTCGCCTCGCGTAATCGCATCTTAAAGATACAACTGCATGGCGGCATTGCTATTGTTATTGTTGGAGGAGCTGCTGCTGGTGGTGACTCGTGCCAAGCACCGCACCTTGCCTTGGTTTCTGTTGTGGTTACACTTTAATTTACTAGCCATCAAGTGCACATTTATAATTGGACCGATGCCAGCCAGAAAGGGAGACCCTCGAGTGGCTTCCCTATGCTCGAGTATCTCTATCTCTGCTTCTGAATCTCTCCCCTTTTATCCGGCTCTATTTGCCGGGTCTTTTCCCATTTCTTCTTGGCCGCTTTGGCTGCTTTGCTGCTCTGGCTGCTTTGGCTGCTTGTTGTTGGTCATAACTGTCAGAGACAAAACGCTGAAGCTTAAGCACAGGCAGCTCTTCATAGTTGCATGGTCGCTGTGCTGTGCTCCTGATAGATTAGTTCTCTAATAGCTTCGCCATCCACATCGGTCTGCACAATGGAGGAGTGCAGCAAGGAGGGGGCGAATGGCTGGGCGGGGAAGTGACCACTTTAAGCCCCAGATACTTGGCGGGGCCTTTAAATAGAGTCAGCTGGGTAGAAGTGAGCGGAGGAATCTACTCAACTGCCCGTGACGTTTAAAATTGCATAAATGTCGCAGACTATACAGCACTTCTCACACATGAGTTCTCAACAGATACGATTTTAGATAAGATACATTTATAGGATTTTGATTACGGGATAGATATATAAAGTAAATATCATAGACAATAAATCAACAAAGTTATACTCTTTGTCACAATTAAATTGGTAAATAGTTACTGTTCTAAGGGAAAAGAAAGAAAATAATTATCTAAGCCATTTTATTTCTTGCAAATTCTTCACATGAGTTCTCAACAGACACTATATTAGATAAGATACATTTATGGTATTTTGATTACGGTCCAGAAATGTATAGTAAATATCTTATCATATCATGTCAATAAATCAACAAAGTTATTCTCTTTGCCAAAATTAAATTGCTAAATAAAAAATAAATATTGTTTTAAAGAAAATACTTATCTATGCCATTTTTTTACACACAATTTTAGATGAGATACATTTATACAAGGAATTTGATTACGGAAAATAATTGGTATTATAACAAATAGTTTAAAAGTAATGTTCATAAATAAATCAACAAAGTTATAACCGTTTTGGGAAATAATTACTGTTAAAGAGAAACATTTAAAAAAAAAAATCTTATCTATGGCATTCTTGCAAATTCTTCAATATTTAAAAATACATATATATATAAGATTTTTATTTAAACGATTACGAAATAGATAATAGCCCAAAATACGTTTCGAAAAAGACTTCCTGACAGTGTTGACAGTTTTTGGCACCCCTTCAAAGGCAAGCCTTGGAAAAGTGTTTATATTTTGATACAAATATTGCTGAAGACCAAAATTTTAAAACAAATACGAAACCTTCATGACTCTACGCGGTAAATATGTGTCCACAATGGGGTTTCTGGCGTTCCAATCACTTGGTCCGATCGGTCCTCAACCAATCCCGATGCTGGCGGTCGCCTTGCTTGGGCATAATTAAAAACTGGGTCGAGTGGGGATTTTTGGTGGTTTTTCTCCATTTTCTTTTCGATTTCCTCCTCCCGCCCGGCCTGCCGTTCACCAGGGAAAAGTGCATCAGTGGCAGCAACTTTTCGGATTCAGTTTTATTCGGTGATTTTGCAGATTTTCGCATACGTCAAACCAGAGAGCGATTGCCTCCGCCCACTCGTGTGAGCTCGTGGGGCTTCAACTGGGTTTGGGCACATCGTGGATAATTAATTGATTGCCCATTTGATTGAACGTTTGATGGATGAGTGCTGTCCTGGGCGATCCGTCTGTCTGGCGCAGTTTGCTAACCGATTTTACCTCCTATCCTCTTGTTCTCTTGCAGTAATTTGCATCGGCTGTTAGTGGAGCAGACTCGACATCAGACCCAGACCCAGCCCCAGCCCCAGCACCAGCACCAGATCCAGACCAGTGGAACGGAGGAGAAGAAGCAGCTGTCGCCTCCACCACCGAACCCCCCACATTTACATCCAGAACAATTATGGTGATAAGCAAACCGGACGCGTCCTCCAATGGAGCGGGAGGAGCAGGAGCAGGAGGAGCCGGTGGGACGACAGCAGCTGGAGCTGCTCCGGGGGGAATCGATGGCACCGGGAACAGCCTGGCACATCCCTCGGGAATACCGCAGGATCAAATAGACAATATCATGAGCAGCATTGCCAATCCGGGCAACGTCAAAATGAACAATCACCGCAAGAAGCTGCGACAAAGGTGAGTGGCAATTGAAGAGATTATTATCTTTGAGGATTGAGGTTGATGATTAATCCCCCTTAATTAATAAACAATATTTTTAATCCTCTTTCAGATTTGATATTATTAAGAAACTAGGTCAGGGCACCTACGGGAAGGTGCAGTTAGGTATTAATAAGGAAACCGGCCAGGAGGTGGCCATCAAAACTATCAAAAAGTGCAAAATCGAAGCCGAGGCCGATTTGGTGCGCATTCGCCGGGAAGTTCAGATCATGAGCTCAGTGCAGCATCCCAACATAATCCACATCTACGAGGGTAAGTCACTTGGTATACTTGGGCATAAAATCAGTGTTCCAATATTTGAATTCCCACAGTGTTCGAGAACCGTGAGAAGATGGTGCTGGTCATGGAGTTCGCCGCTGGCGGCGAGCTCTACGATTACCTCTCCGAGAGAAAGGTGCTCACCGAGGAGGAGGCGCGTCGCATCTTCCGTCAGGTGGCCACCGCCGTCTACTACTGTCACAAGCACAAGATCTGCCATCGCGATCTCAAGCTGGAGAACATCCTGCTGGACGAGAAGGGCAATGCCAAGGTGGGTAGAGTTTATGTTGTATTCATAATAATATGTTTATATTTTTTTGATTATTATTTATTAATTATTTTATTACCTTTGCCATCATTTCAGATTGCCGACTTTGGCCTGTCGAATGTGTTCGATGACCAGCGACTGCTTGGAACCTTCTGCGGCTCTCCGCTGTATGCCTCGCCAGAAATTGTGGAGGGAACTCCCTACCAGGGACCCGAGGTGGATTGCTGGTCATTGGGTGTGCTCCTGTACACACTGGTCTACGGTTCCATGCCTTTTGATGGCTCCAACTTCAAGCGACTGGTGAAACAGATTAGCCAAGGTGACTACTATGAGCCGAGGAAACCTTCGAGGGCCTCCACTCTGATCCGAGAGATGCTGACAGTGTGTCCAACGAAAAGGGCCACCATTGAGCAGATCTGCTCGCACTGGTGGGTGAACGAAAACGACAATGTATCCTGCCTGGACTTGGCCGAGGATCTGGCCAATCAGACCCCAGTGCGATTGGATGTCCTACTATCCCTCACCCCGACGGCCATTACGGCGGATCAGTTGGTGGTGCCATCGGCAGAGGGAGCTGCGGCAGCAAAGGCCGCCTTGGCTAATGAGAGAGTACCACGCTCCCACTCAGTGGGCTCGATCCGAGACATTGGACCACCGAACACGGAGGCGGAACGTCGCATCCTGGACATGGTTGCCGGTAAGTGGATGTCCATCATCCTGCTTGTGGCTTTTCGAATCGCTTGAGTGGTCCCCAGGATAGTGAGCAGATCTTCTTCCCCAGCAGCAAACCCGCGCAAAGAACCTTCTCTAATAGGTTGGGTCGATTTGTTGGGATGCGAAGGAGTTTTCTTTTTCATTTTGATGGCGGGGAATGTAATCTATGGAAATCCAATCCAAGATTTAAGTAAATTGATTTTAAAAGTTACAAAAAAATTTAATGAACAGCTTAATTTCCATGGATTACATTTCACTCTTGAGATTTAGTTCCAAAGCAACTCGACCCAGCGTATTGTGTATATAAATGGAGACTAACTGGCTGCCCCACACACACCGACCGACCGACACACCAACCACAACCCCCCTGGCCCACTAACTGAACCCGCGACTGATCCGAAACCAAATCCCACCACCACCACCTAACCACATGACCCATCACTCGCGAGTGTACTAAACCACTTGGCACTAAAGTCATTTAACCAAGCTCATTAAACCACACCACCCTTTCTCTCTCTCTCTTTTTGTCTGTGTCCCGAATCTCTTCTAGCTGGAGGTGAAGCCGCCTTGATGCCCTCGCCCACCAGGACCATAACGCCCGCCCAGAGTCCCGTGCAGACCAAGAGGAAGCTGCAGCCCACCGTTTCTACGGAGAATGCCGCCGGGACCACGGCCAAGAAGAAGGAGAAGCCGGCCAACAGCTCGTTTGTGATAGGCGAAGCGGGAGCGGGAGCAGGAGCAGGAGCACTTGCACTTGCACCACTTGCAGCACCACCGCCAGTACCAGTACCAACATCGGCACCACTGACTGAGGCACCACCGGCCCCTCAACCAACTGTTTCCCCACCCAAAGTCACGCTCATGGAGGCGGAAACCATTGCCAATATACCAGAGGAGAAGATTCCGGCGCCCAGCTACTCGCAGAAAGACATGCAAATGGTGGGCGATCTCTGCGAGCAGCTGATGGGAGATGCGGCCGCATCGACTGCACCACCTGCCACCACAGTTGCCACACCTGTTGCTCGGCAGGCCACGCGGGGCAAACTGGATGCCGTGGTGGAGACACCCGAGGAGAAGGATGCCACCAAGGTGATCAAGAAGTTTGTGAACAAGCACAAGACAGCCGATCTGGTGAATGCCATCAATGAGAGTGGCGCCAAGGCCGTGCCCCCTGGAGCTCCGGGAGTGGCAACCGGAGCATCTGTTCCGCCATTTGTGCGCAAGTGCAGCCTGCAGGATGAGTCCACACTCAATAAGTTCAACTCGGAGCGGAGGAAATCCCGCATCCTGGAAACGGCAGAGAAGTTCCAGCCCCCCCAGGCAGCAGGCTCACCGTCTGCAGCTCCCGAGAAGCCCAAGAAGCTCAGCATACCCGGCGTCAGTGTGGGCAGCTTCAAGAAGGAGTTCGAGCGCAAGGCCACCAATCCGCCCAGCTTGACGGGACCCACTCCCGGTGAGCTGAGGGCCCAGGAGCAGGTGGCAGCCGCGGCTGCTGCCGCCCAGGAAGCCGAGACTTTGTCTACACCCCCATCCTCGCCGTTGGTACAGCAGCAGGCACTGGAGGCCAGTGATTCAAAGAACTCGGTGGCCTCCGTTTCGCTGGACGAGGCCCGGCGCTCCATGGAGAACTCCATTGCCCTGCTGCTGCAGGCCCAGAACGAGTCCAGCAAGGAGGTGGACCAGCTGTGTGCCCAAACGGAGACCATCGGAGTGAGTGATCCTCCGCAGGTGGTGGAGGAGCGCGAGCGTAAGTTGAAGAACGCACGCGCCATCATCGGAAATGCCATTCAACCGGGTGAGTGCNGCCGTGCCCCCTGGAGCTCCGGGAGTGGCAACCGGAGCATCTGTTCCGCCATTTGTGCGCAAGTGCAGCCTGCAGGATGAGTCTACACTCAATAAGTTCAACTCGGAGCGGAGGAAATCCCGCATCCTGGAAACGGCAGAGAAGTTCCAGCCCCCCCAGGCAGCAGGCTCGCCGTCTGCAGCTCCCGAGAAGCCCAAGAAGCTCAGCATACCCGGCGTCAGTGTGGGCAGCTTCAAGAAGGAGTTCGAGCGCAAGGCCACCAATCCGCCCAGCTTGACGGGACCCACTCCCGGTGAGCTGAGGGCCCAGGAGCAGGTGGCAGCCGCGGCTGCTGCTGCTCAGGAAGCCGAGACTTTGTCTACACCCCCATCCTCGCCATTGGTGCAGCAGCAGGCACTGGAAGCGAGTGATTCAAAGAACTCGGTGGCCTCCGTTTCGCTGGACGAGGCCCGTCGCTCCATGGAGAACTCCATTGCCCTGCTGCTGCAGGCCCAGAACGAGTCCAACAAGGATGTGGACCAGCTGTGTGCCCAAACGGAGACCATCGGAGTGAGTGATCCTCCGCAGGTGGTGGAGGAGCGCGAGCGTAAGTTGAAGAACGCACGCGCCATCATTGGAAATGCCATTCAACCGGGTGAGTGCTCTCGGCATGTCTTTACTCCTTCTAGACTACGAACTATAGTGATTATATCCGTCCTAAGTTAAGCTAAACCACGCAGCGCTTTCAAGTTGACTACTAGCATCTTTATATTATACATTACCTAGCATTAGTAACCGGGATTCAGGCTTGGGTCAGCCGCAAGTCGAAAGTGGGACTCGCAATCTTTAAATTATTTATTTACATATTATTTAATTATTAAAACTATATATATAATCACTTAAAGTACTTGGGAAATACGCGCAACAATTTACTTAGAAGAGCTTTATTTATATTGAAATATTAAATCAACAAATCATCTTCAACTACGCGTTCTCCGAAAATCTGTGCAGTTACCCAAATATTTTAATGACCACCAAAACTGAATGAAAACAAAAGTTTTTATAGTTTTTATACCCCCATCCCCCGCCTCCGCGAGATGCCCCACAAAACTTTCGACTTGTGCTCACCTCGGCCGGATGCCATCGTCTTGTTTCTATCTTTACTTTGGCATATATACTTAATTCCTTTCCATTTTCAATGTGTATGTGAACGTTTTGCAAGCCGAGTGCTGCATGGATTATATTTGGCTTTTGGAATATAATCTCCTGCTCACACTCACCGAACTCCATCAGAAGAACCAGCAAAATCGAAGCGAATTCCCCAATTCCAATTTGCAATTTTCGCTTGGCCAAAAAAAAAGAAAAATAAAAAAAAAACGAAAAGAAAAACCAAATCCAAATCCTGATGCAAATAATACACTCATCATCGGCATCGTCATCATTGAACTCACCTGTCTTTGTCTATCGCTCTCTCTCTCTCTTGTGCTGACTACCTTATCACTGTGGGTGGGCCGATTTATATGGACTCAAAATATTATTTCTGGCCCCGAAAATATGGTTTTTAAAACACGTTTTTAGTATTTTAATGATAAGTCTTTTGGCAGCTATAAAGAAAACAAATCTATTTTTGGATTGTATTTTTTATGGCAATTATTTACTTGATGCTCAAACTTAAGTTATATTCAATACAAATTCTTATAAAATATTTTCCATTATAAAAGTTAAAGTTTACGATCTTATAACATTCATAATGTTTCTTATTTGTTAAATCAATAATGTAGTTTTTGTTTGCTAGCAAGACAGGGGCAAACGTGATTTAAGAGCCATAGTTTTCTGGGTCAGTGTTGGCCCAATTTCAATGCTTTGTCCACGTCCAAGAATCTGTTGTCCACGAATCGCTCCACCCGTCCACCCTTCCCCCCTCCACACATGCGCTCATCATATTCATTGACTCATCATCTTAATTTTAGTGATACGCAGGCCAACACCATTGTATGGCATCGGCAACGGCTTTGGCGGAAGTGGCGTGGTGGGTGGTGCTGGTGTGGCAATTGGAGGGAACAATGCCCCCAAGCGTGCCCAGAGTGGCATCAACTTCATGGGTTACCTTGGCACGGCAATGAGTCCGACATCACCGCCGATTTTGGCTCCACAAACGGCCCCGCCAGTGCTAATATCGCCGAATGCTCTGGCAGCTGCCAAGCAGACCATCCAGCAGAGGATCTTTGGTGGAGGAGGGTTGCCGAGCAACCAGGGCGTGACCCGAAGACCTGCCACATGGCAACCACAGAATTCGTATAGCACGGCGAGCATTTTCCAGCCGCCGCAGGGTGCGAATACGGCTCCGTTCAAGATGTTGCAACAGCAATATCAGCAGAGGTGCCAGGAGGATCAGAGGATGGGTTCGCTGTTCACGCCACCAACGTCGCCGCAGTACGCCCCCAGCCACGCCCTCGCCGGCAGCAACAGCAACTACAGCGGTACCTTCAACAGCAACATTAACAGCAACATCAACAGCAACAGCATCCACAGCAACATGAACAGCAACATGAACAGCAACAGCAACCGATGCAACAGCAACAATATTAATTCGCGCTCGAGACCATTCAATCATAATCAAGCTCAAGACACACTCAATACCAATGCCAGTAGTGCCACAATGTGGCTGAAATGTAAGTCTTGGCGGCGGCTCCAGAAACAGAGAAACACCCAACCGAAAACCCACAAACAAAAAGAACCCACAAACATGTGCTTTGTGCTGCTATGTGTGCCTGCCCCCCATCCAAAATCCAAAAAAAAACAATATCCCAGAAACCTATCCACTCAATCCGTTTCCGTTTCCTGTTTTTCCTGCGTTGATTATTTTCCTTTCTTGCTACTTTTGGGTTGCTGGACTGGCCGGGCTAATCAGTGTCATAATATCCTGGCTTGGTGGTCCTTGCCTTGCTTTCCTCTTTCTCGATCACAAAACCTATCCTGGCTCTTCTTGTTCCTTGAACGTTGTCGTGGTTGTTGTCGTTCTCGTTGTTCACGTTGATTTCGTTGATGTTGATGTTGCTGCTGTTGTTGTTGTTCGTGCGTGCGTGCGTGCGTGCTCGTTGTTGTTTCGAGTTTCTTGTATGACTGCCTTGGTATCACTTTGCCTCACTGCCTCCTGCCTCAGCCTCAATCTCAATCTCAGCTGCTGCTGCTGCTACTGCTGCTTAACCCCCTAAAATCACATGGGCGCGCGCATTAACCCCCCTTTGTTTGGCCCCTCTAAAAAACAATGAAATTTGCTATTTGGTGTTACTCTTTCCGTTACTGATGCTTTAATTGCTTACTTGTTCAACTATTCGACTTTGTAGAAAACTATCTTTTTTTGTACTGAAGATATTTATTTGATCCTTATCTTATTCTACAGCCTCGCCCGGCTACGAAGGACCTCCCACCCCACCGGGATCCTTAAAGACTTCTACTGCTTCGATCACCCTGAAATCGGCCACTTTGCCACGTCGCAAAATCAATGCAAAGGCGGAGGTACAACTGGACATCAAGCCACCAATACCGGAGCCACCGCAGCCCTCGATGCGTTTCACCACGGAGATGCAGCATCCGGTGGCCGATTTGCGAAGCGCACCGCCCCGCGAGGGACCCATACCCTACAGTCCGATCAAGACGAATCTGCAGGCAAGGGCCACCAGTCTGGAGCCCAAGGAGCATGTCATCACCATCCAGAGACCGCCAGCGCAGCACGCCTACGGACGTACCAGCTCCAACACAACCACACGGTGAGTAGATGTAGATCTATCAAGGAGCAAGATACCATTTCTTGTTGCCAACGAATAAATCGGGATTTCGATTTAATTAATGCCAGATTTATAAAAAAACAAGAAAGGAAGGCTAGCTTCGGTACCCGAAGCTTAGAATACCCTTGCAGACCAGTTGCCTTTAAACTGTTCGATCGTTTGTATGGCAGCTATAGGATATAGTGATCCGATCTTTGGTTTTTAAATTTCCAAAAAGGCTTTAATGTCTATGAAAACTGTTTTTCTCAAAAATGAATGAATTGTCTTGAAAAACACCAGAGTTATGCTCAATGACCCATTTTCACCCATCGTTCCTATGGCAGCTATAGGATATAGTGGTCCGATTTTGATAAAACTTTCAGGATATGTTAAAATTGCTATTAGTTAGAGATTACCAAGAAATAAATAAAATATCTTAGAAAATGGCGAAATTTTGGCACTTTTTCCCAATCGTTCCTATGGCAGCTATGTGATGTACTGTTCCGATTCCGGCCGTTCCGACTTATATACTACCTGCAACAGATTGAAGGGTTGGTGCAAAGTTTCAGCCCGATAGCTTTAAAACTGAGAGACTAGTTTACATAGCAACCGACAGACGGACAGACGGACAGACAGACGGACATTGCCAGATCGACTCGGCTGGTGATGCTGATCAAGAATATATATACTTTATAGGGTCGGAAAGGTCTTCTTCACTGCGTTGCAAACTTCTGGTCAAAATTATAATACCCTCTGCAAGGGTATAAAAAAAACAGTTAATAATATCTTTAGATGGTATATAATAGTATACATTTTTTTCTGACATTTAAATAACCGTTTAAATACCAAACAATTTAACATTTAAGATTTATTAATAGCAATTCCCTGATCTGAAGGCAGCGATTAAATCGTAAACTCCATAAATATTCTCGCTTGTATATATATATATATAAATTGATGATGGATTTCGCCTGCTTCCTTTGACCGTTTTTTCCAGTTCCGGCTCGCTGTCAAGGCAGTCGACGGTGGAGTCCGAGTCGGATGCCACCACCACGGCCACGAACATGTCGCAGGCCACCGTTACCAGCCAGGGCACCTCGCAGCCCATCAAGAAGAGTCCGCGGGAGTTCATCATCCCGATTGCGGTGGAGGGTGGCGGGTTCATCACACCAAGGGAGCGCAGCGTGGAGCCCTCGGAGTCGAGCCACACCACCAGCAGTCGCTCCACCTTCAGTCGCCTTCGTCCATCGCGTCGCATTGGGTAAGCTATACCTAATCTTTGAGTTTCCGTAACCGGAGTGACTGGACTAAATTCGATTTTCGTTTTTATATGCAGCTCACTGCTAAGCGAGGCCGGCTTCGATGAGGGCTCGCCATTCCAGAAGATGCGCACCACTTCGATCAGCCGGGATGGCAATGGCGGAGCGGAGGACGAGGCCCGCTTCACCCCGCACAGACTCAGGTTTGCCCACATCCCCAGCTCACTTCCGCCTATCCGTATCGCTGTCCTTAGGAAAAACCGTTTACGGTTTTGACTGCTTCTAGAGAAATTGAAAGGGATTTGAAGGGAAAGAAAGTTTTTGTTAAATCACCATAATTTAAAGGGCTAAATTTGAATAAAAATCTAGTGATAAATTTGAATGAATTATAATTTGAGTCTATATCGTTTTATATTGTAAATATTTTTCCATTTATATTTATTTTACTACAATGTTCGATAGATTTATAGATTTTATAAACTATTTTATGGTAATACTATTTACTATAAAATAGTTTACTATATATAAAGATCAAAGTTGAATTCCAACTTATTGTAAAAAAAGGAGCCACAAATCTCGTAAGAGAACTTACGATTTGTTATATACATTTTTGTAATGCCCCTTTTCTTTGAGTGCATGCCATGAATACGTAATAGGATTGCTAAATTGAATCCAGTTCGCACATTTTCATCCTCCTCCTCCTCCTTCCGCCCCCAACCCGCTTAAATGCCGTTTGATTCGGTTATTCTCATCAGCTGGCATATTCTTTTTCTATTTGGCACACCCGCAGAAGCTCAAGACCTGTCAAGAAAATTAGTCAAGACAACGATTCGCAGAGCTCCAACGAGGAGGACGACGACGACGACGATGGCTTTGAGATACTCACGGCGGAGAATCTGTTCTCGACACTGCTGCAGCGGGTAAGTGGTCCCATTTTATCCAACCAACCATCCATCCCTGCCATTCCTTCGTCACCAACTTATACTCCATCTGGGGACATTTTTCAGGTACGGGCCCTGACGAATCGCCTGAATGTCAACAGCGACCTCACGGTCGGATTCCCCAGCCATTCTAGTCGCCTGCTCACGGACATTTCGCGTCAGGCCCAATCTCACAGTCCATTCTGGAGCCAGGGCAGTCCCTTCGCCAGGTGAGTGTCGTTCCATCAAAAGCGAATAACAAAGTGGAGTTGGAGTCGGAGTTGGAGTGGCAACTAAAGTTGATTGCCATCCAACCGTCCGGCCATCCAACCATCCATCCATCCTTAGCTTATGCTAAGCCTGGCTCTCTAGTTAATAATTTCATTAAATTAAATTCCGTTGCAAAAGTGATTTGATTACGAGCCAGCCGGCCATGCAGTGGCTGTGAATTGAAGTCGAGGATGCTTGCATCCTCTTCAGCTTTAACTCCCGGCTTAGAGCGCTTTTTACTAGACACCCAATGACATTAACTGCCAATTTGTTGTCCATTTCTTACATGCTGCCCTCCACTTGCCTTCCATCTAACAATTACAAAAAAAAAACACATAAACACAAAAACTAAACCACCACCAACACGCTTAAACTAATCATTGGCCAAGTGTGCCTAGATCTCATGTTAGTTACACGTTTAGCGAAACGGTTGAGAAGAAAAAAGTGTAAGTACCACGGCCCAAATCGACTCTTTAAACGTCAAGAACTTCCAATCCCTGGTCAAGAGGGCGGTGCGTTGTACAAACCAAGTTAATTAAACTAGAGACTTTATTATTAAATAACAAATCGTTTAATTATATCTCATTTAAAATGTTAAGATGAAAGGGAAATTGTTTTTCATTAATAAAGCAATTTCGTTCTGTGGAATTAAACATAATAATGTTTATAAATTTGTTTATTATCATGATTAGTAGCATAACTTCGGAAAAAAAAAACATTTAAAAACTAGTTAAATGAAATCATAAAATTAGATTTTTATTGATGGTCATTAATAAAGAAATTTCCGTATTTAAATAACCCATAATAATGTTATATAAATTTATTTATTATTATAATTAGTAACAAAACTTCTGAAGAAAAACAACTAACATAATAACCATTTAAAAACTAGTTAGATTAAATCATCAAATTGGATTTTAAAACGCACTGCCAGCTGTTGCTTTCAAAAGCCAGTCCAACCGAACCGAACTTCCGCCCAAGCACAATTAAACCGCAATCCATTCCGACTAATTCCGGCTAATTCTCACACCCTGCTCCTGCTCCTCCTGCTGTTGCTTTTCCAGGTGCGGGGAGCGCTGCCGGAGGGCCTTGGACATTACGGATCGGCTGCGCCGGTGGTTGGGCCACGCCCACTGGGCCTGCTGGCCCAGATGCTGCCTGCTGTAAGTTGTGTAAGGAGAAGCCCGTGATGTAATGTGCAAGTCCCTCGGCTGAACGTTCAACGTCACCCATTCGATGTTGTCTGCCTTAATGCCTCGTATACTCACCTGTTGCCTTTTTTTCGAAAATGTGTATTTTTTTTGCAGCCGCCTGAACAGCAGCAACAGCAGCGGACTGGGAGCCCCTTGGAGGCACAGCATGTCCCGGGATCTGGGCAACGACATGGAGTCGATGTTCTCGCGCACCGGGGCCACCCTGCCAAGAGGTGAATATCACAGAATAAAGAGTAAATTCCTAGATCAGTAGTGAGTGTGGAGAGGAGGCGAGCCAAGGATTCAGCTCCGAAGAGGCCATCCACACAGACAGACAAACAATTAAACAAACAATTAAACAAACAAACAAACAAAAGCAAGAAAAAGTAGAACTAAAGAGTCGCGCTGCAACGTATGCTACGTAAATAAGAATAATTTCAATATCTACTATCTACTACACCTATCCGTAAACTTAAACCTATTTTATTGTTGAAGTAGTTTTGATGTCTGCTAAACAAAAACAAAACAAAACCAAACCATGAAAAAATGATCGAATGATCCCTCAGAAAACAACAACAACAATAGCCAACAACACATTAATAATTAAGTGTCTTCTGTAATTTATCAAGTGAAAATGCCAATTAATACTTAAACAATGATAAAAACACCATTTCCGTTGAGAATTATATATTTATATTTATTTATTTCGATTTTGTGTGTTTTGTGTGCGCGCACAGTTCTTAATAGCATAATTGAATCTCTATCTATATTCTATACTCTATATTCACTCTATATCTATCTATCTCTATCAAGTGAACTATCTATCTATAACTATATATCTACTATCTAGAGCACAACTCTTTTGTTATTAACCCGAAATCAAAACCGAAACCGAATCTGAAACCGAAATGCCGCTGATGCTTTAATTTACACAAAGAAAATGATTTTCGTGTATTTCTATTTATTGCTCAAACAATAGAAAGCCAATCCCAGAAAGGTGCCTCTAATCGTTTCCTCCTACCCTTAACTTACGCCTAATTATTTATTATTTATTATTTAACCTTTTATGATTTGCCTTTCAAATTGTTTTGTTACGCACTCATGCAAATGATGATGAAAATAAAAAGTTACAAAGAAACCAAGAAATTTGTTAAGTCAATAAAAGTGTTACGAATCGTATTCAAAGTTCTGTATACCGACGCACGGTATATATCGTATATATCGTATATATATATATATTGATATGACAAAGAGAAATTGTTGATGATGAGGATGCTAATGATGATGTTGATTAGCTGGCGTCCCAAGGAAATTAATTGTACTTAATGTTACCGACAGTGAAATAAACTAAAGCGAATGCAACCGAAAACACCTAATTAATTTACTACATTTTGCAGTTTGAACGAACAACGAACAACAACA
>JAJJHY010008598.1:9203882-9357377 GCA_021224005.1 Drosophila setifemur | reverse complement strand
CGACGCACGGTATATATATTTTTAATTATATTGATATGACAAAGAGAAATTGTTGATGATGATGATGATGATGAGGATGCTAATGATGATGTTGATTAGCTGGCTTCCCAAGGAAATTAATTGTACTTAATGTTAACGACAGTGAAATAAACTAAAGCGAATGCAACCGAAAACACCTAATTAATTTACTACATTTTGCAGTTTGAAAGAACAACGAACAACATAGATGACAAATAAAAAAAAACCATAAAAACAGTCCAAATGAAAGAAGACTAAACAAATTTTGTTTAATTTATTTGTGGTGACCACCTCTGAGATTTTGTTTTCGCAACCAAAAGAATTACTTTCAAATTATTGATTGTTGATATTGTACAGAGTTTGCTAATGCAAATGGCCCCGCTACCTTAAATTTGTTTTAGTTTTACCGAATCGTTCGAATATATATATATCCCACACAAACCGCAACAACAACAACAGCAACAGCAACAAACGAACTACAAATTTTATAATGCGCTAACCCCAAATCAAAAACCAAAGTTTCAAGTTGAGTTTCCCAGTTTTTCTTTCTTTCTCTTTTTTTGATGTTTTTAATTAGTTACGAACCGAAATTAAACCCCACAAAAAATGCGAATAATAATTAAACGAAATTAAAACCCGATTTGTGTTGTACAAGAAATTAATTTGTTTAACCAGCTCTCACACACGCACACACACCCATGCACACACCTGCAAATATACAAATACATAAGCACCACCAAACCAAACCAAAGCTTCTCAATGTAGTTTACTCTGTCCACGCTGTTAAAAAACCGCCAACAACAAACAAGCAAGCTAAAAAACCAACCAACCAACCAACCAACCAACCAACAACTAACTTGGCACTAAACAAATTGTTTAAGAATAATTCAAAACAATTAAAAAGTGTAAAAAAAAACAAAAAAAACACCAAACCAAAAACAAATTTCTGAGTTCTGGGCCTTTTTTGGATCAATCTTTGAAGAGAGTAACTTGTGTGCGATTCCCTTGATGTGAAACAGAGTTGATGGAGCCACAAAAATGAGTCACAAAAAACGAGCGAAGATAAAAAAAGTGTCCAAAACTTTGAATACGATATGTACAGAAACCGAACTGAAATTCTCTCTCAGCTACTAATCGATCTTTACGTTACGTTCATCATCATTCCGTAGATACCTAACCCCCGATCAGATATCAGAGATCAGAAATCTTAAATCTTAAATCTCCAATCTCCAATCTAAAACCGAATATCATCTTAGCTAGAGCGCCGCACAAACATTGCAGACCCATTTATCTCGATGTATTACGAATAATGATTTTATTATTGGCCGTTTACACACACGTTTTCGTACTTACTTTCGTTTGCAGTTGGTTTAACTACTTTAACTACTACTACCACCACCACCACCACGCCCACAAAGCATGTTATAACCATTAACCAGAGTCCGTTCAAAGCCAGTCCGCATCCAGCCATATTTGCCACGGCCACGGCCACGGCCACGACCACGGCCAAAACGGTGGCCGTTAACGTTGGCGGTGTACCAAAGCAGCTAACCATAACCACCACTACCACCACCACCAACAACAACCAGAACAAGAACCAGAACCAGAACCACACCGGCGGGAGTAACAACCACAGCATCAAGCAGCTAAGCAGCATTCCGGCCATCTCCGGCGGTGGCAAGACCCAAAGCCACCAACTCGGCACCACCACCAACAGCAGCCCAAAGAACCCGTAAACCAAAAGTTGCCGGTTGGTGCTGGGTTCGTTCGACCTTTGGCGTTGCCCACAAAAATCGATTTACATATTTGTTTATTGTTTAAATGCGATTCATTTTCGGGAGTTATTCGTTTTAGAGCGAAATTAATTGAAAAACTTTTAATTAAATTCCACGCCGCCAGCAGCTGGCGGGGGAGTACGAGTATGTTTCCTCCAGAGATGTGATTATAGAAGCATTCCAATTTCATTTTATTCTGTCACTCCTAAAAATCGAGGCAAACGGACGACGATGCACTCACTCCACTCCTCCTTACCCCAAGTACAATGGACACATTGTATTATTGTGATTATTTGATTTTTAAATTAATTTTTAAGACAACGTCAAGTCATTTTAACTCAACTCCATTCGCCTCCTCAGTCAAGGAAATTCCTTTTAGCGCAAAAGCTTCAAGCTTCCTACCAACTAAGCAATACCGTTATTTAAAGCCTAAACTACTAAAAGCGATAAAACTGAAAACTGAAAACTAAAAACTAAATACAAAACTCTTAAACTTTTTAACCGAAAAGCAAAACTAAAAACAAAACTCAAAAACCATTAGACAACTATTTTTATACCCACACCAAGTGAAATAAAACATGAAATCCGAAATTGACCAGCATTTGTTTACTGCCCTGCCCTGCCCTGCCCTGGCCTGCCCGTTTATCCTCCTTGCACGTGAGCTAATCCTTGTTGTGATTCGATTTTGATTTGTTAACTTCTGTTGGATGCCCGTAACTATCCCGTCCTGCAAGTTTGTTAAGTGTTCGAGTTGAAGCTTCCGCTTTGATTGCCATTGCCATTGCCGTTGCCCATGCCTTTGCCAGTCCGGAAAACGAATTCTTTTGGTTGCCAAAACGAAAATGAAAGAAAGTTTACAGGTCTCCGGGGATGAGGATTGGAGGTGGTATTGATTGCCGGACATGTAAGTAGATTCTGGAGAGCTGATGTTTAATCAGTTCATTTGGCAAGTAAGTGGTTTACCATTCGCATCGTAATCAATGTTCTTCTTAAATCCTGGCGAGGGGTATGGTTTCTGATTGGTTGCCCGCTATTTTAATCCACTCCCCAGGTCATCATCAGGGAAAGAGTAAGCCCGGCTCGGCTCCGGTCCAGGTGGATAAGGGAACTGCAGCATCTGCTGGGAACAGTGAACAGGAGCCCTTGGATCTGGCCGACTTGGATCTCTCCCGGCTGAGACTGAGCAAAAAGGATTTGGAGACGCTCTCCAGCATCACTCCCGGACTACCCAAGTGCTTCCAAGAGCAACTGCTGGCCAAGTTGCCACCGACCCAGGCCAGGAAGCTCTCCCGAACTCTCAGTGTGCAGACCAGTGCTCCGAGTAGCTCCACTACTCCTAAGATTTACAAACGCAGCCAGAGCGGAGGAAGGGGCTATGTGCCGGAGGAGCAGCCCCAGGAGGAGCAGCAGGCGGACTTCAAGCCCAAGCTGGCTCTTACCGATGCACCCAAAACCACGTCCGCCAGCACAGCCATCTACAGGAGAAGCCTCAGCCGCAGTCAGGCTCCAGTATTGACTCCACCGGATAGCCAGGAGGCGAAAACCAAGAGCCGGAGCAGCAGTGTCTGCCGGGATGACTACGGCAAGTCCTCCCTGTGCAGCAGCAGCACCTACACCAGTGACATCAGCGACAAGTACAAGTACTACTCGCCCTACCTGAGCAAGTCCAGCAACGTTAGTCCCTCCATCAACTCCAAAGATGCACCAGAGAAGCGTTACAGCACTGGCCTGGGGCGTCCTCCAAGTGGCTGCATGTCTCCACCACCCACTACTCCCTCTCAGGTGCCGCATGTTCCTGCCACAGAGGGCAGCAGTTCATTGAGGATTGGACGCAACTCTCAAAGACGAATCTCGCGCTTTTTGAGGCCCGACTTTTTCGACGATCCCCGCGATCGGGAGACCCAAAGCATGCTGAGGGAGATCCGGGAGAAGTCCATCGATAGGCAGGAGCAGGAGCAGACCCTGGATCTCAGACGACGCAAACATAGTTTGCCCAATGTGGAGCAGGCGGAGCAACCCGCTCTGGAACCGGGACCAACTAGATCCTCAATGCGGCACTCGCGCAACAAGAGCATGGAGCTCTTTACCGATGCCACCGAACCAGGTGCCCAGGTGCAGGAGTCTGGAAAAAGTTCCAGTGCCAGGCAGAGAAGCGTATCCAGAGCCAGGGATTTGGAAACGGATCTGGACAAGCATGAGCTGGCGGACAAGATCCTGCAGGAGCTGCAACTGCTCTCCGCGGTGCGAACCCAACACGAACAGACGCAGGACTCGGAGAAAACTGAAGAGACCTCCACCATCAGGAAGGTGAAGAAGGTCAAGCCCAAGGAGTCAACCACAATCGAACCAGATCTGGCCAAGATTTCGTCCTCAACCACCACCTCAACCACCACGACTCTGGTGAGGAAGGTAAAGAAAGTGCCCAAGAAAACGGAGGACAGCAAAGTTGGTAATGCGGAAACTGGTGACGTGGCCAGTACCTTGCCCAAGGAAACGAAGCTCAAGCGGCCCAAGTCCTATCCCATGAAGGATCTCGGATTGAGTTTGAAGAGCTCCTCAGAGCTGCCCGAACCGACTGCCTCAATCCTGCCCAGCAAACTGCCGACCAGCAAGTTGCCCTCTGGAGCACCCAACGAATCAACAGGGGAGCAGGCCGCTCCTCGAGAGAGTCGCCTGATGAGACCCAAGAGCTATCCGGCCACCAAGCTGGCCACTCCCAAGGATCTGCGCAAGGTAACGCGCAGTGGAGTGGCCATACCCACAATAACCGAAGCTATTCCAGCTGTGCCCTCAGCTATGGCCACGCCTACGAGCTCCAAGTCCACCTCGGAGGAGAAATCCCCCTCGGCCACACCCACTGGTACCGTGTCGGATATGAAGGACACGGGTTCATCCTCCAGCGATTCGCGACCAACGACTATCAAAAAGATCATTAAGGTGTCGAAGAAATCCAAGTTGGTGCCACCCACACCTGTCACTCCCACCACTCCAACCACAACGGCAACAACAACGGCCACCACCACACCCGTGGACAGCTCCAAGGAGTCCAGTCCGGTGATCAAGCCCAAAGAGAAGTCCCCGGAGAAGAAACCCAGCAAGGGATTGCTCTACGCTCTGGGCCAGAAGTTCGAAAAGTTGAGAGACTCCGCCATGAGCAAGGAGAAGAGAGCGGGAGGAGCAAGTGCAGCCTCCTTGGCTTGCACCCAAAAGCAGGGATCCCCCGAGGAGCGCATCTCTCCGGAAAAAGCCAAGAAGAAGGTCCTGGAGACGGAGAAATCCCTGGAACTCCCTGGGGGCACCGAAGATAGGAGAGTGGACAAGCGATCCCGTTTCGACAGCGTGCTAAGATCCCTGCGAGAGAGATCGGTGCCCCGATCCCAGCCCTCTGGTCGAGTGAGTCCCAAGAGGGCGGCCAGCGTGGAGGAGCTTCATGCAGGATCTGGCCAGGAGGGTCAGGGAAAGCAGGGAGGAGCAGTGAACAAGATGTTCGGTGGTTTCCTCCGCCGCTTCGATCGGGAGAGCAGTGAACAGAGACGCGTGAGGAGCACCCGCTCCACCAGCAACATTGAGCGGCAGGTGCGCGAGGAGCAGGACATTCAGTTGGATGCCTCGCTACCCACCTCACCCATCTACCAGAACGTGGTCAAGGCCACCAAAGTGAAGGCCATTCCCACACCGGCCACTGGCGAGGAGAACTGCAACTGCGAGACAGCGTGTCCGGACTGCAGGCAAAACAAGGTGCAGGTGGCCAGCTCCACCAGTTCCACCATAACCAGCAACAAGGAGAAGCGCAAGGGTCTGATGCTGGACCTGGCCAGTGCCAATAGTGCGGGAAGTGCTGCTCCCAGTGCGGTGACCACAGCAACAACCACCACCAGCGGGAGCAGCTATCGGGGCAGTAAAACCAATCCGGCCCTGATCAATGGCAATGGTGGTCTGGGAATGGGCCTGTACTCGAATCTGCCACCCTATCCGGGGGCCATCAAAAGTGCCAGTTCCAACAACAGCTCCAGCCAGCAGTCCATGGAGAACGCCACCAACAACAACTCCACAAATACCAACAACAACTGCAGTTCCCAGACCTCTGGATATAGGACTTCCTCCGCCCACGAGATCAACCGGAACAATCCGCTGCTCACGCCCTCCTTCGAGAACATTGCCAACTACTCCTCGGATTCACGGAGCTACCAGGATGACTGTGCCTCCACCTCCACGTTCCTGTCGCCCACCGAAGAGCCGGAGCTGTACTTTGACAACTGGTCCATTTGCTCCGAGGACAACTACATGCTGCATGCCACGCCTTCGCCCACGGTCTCGCGTCTGTCCAGGGCCTCGCTCTCATCCCCCACGCGCTGCTCGGAGAGCTCCGATCCCAACGAGAGTGTGATCGACAGGATCAAGAGGCGCAGCTTCTACAGTCGTTTTAATGAGCAGAAGAAACCGAGGCGCACCAGCAGCATTGTGGGTCCGTCTGCAGTGAGGGATTACTACCGGGAACAGCAGGCGGCGGTCAAGGCGCGCTCCAGCCATAAGCTCCATGCTCCGGAGGTGGAGCCGCCCAGAGCTCATTCCCCGGACATAGCCCAGCAATTCTTCCGACCCCTGAAACTGAGTCCCGTGGGAACGGAACTGAAACCGCCTGTCTACCGCTCTCCCCTGGATTATTCCTCTTCCTCAGCGGGGGCCACCAGCAAGCCCAGGAAGAGTCTGAACGACATCCGGAACACCTCACCCTCGTTCCTGAGCAAGAGATACGAAACCCACGACTACAGTGCGGTGCCCATGCGGTATAAGAGCTCCTCCAGCTCGAGTCCCAGCAACGGAGCCATTGCCAGTGGTTACTACAACACCTACAATCCCAAGCGACGATCATCTTACACCCTGAATGGCACTCTTTCCACCGCCACCGCCATCACCTCTGGCAGCGGAAGCAGTGCAGTCGGCAGTAGTCACTTGGATGGTTATGCCACCCTGGGCAGGCGCTCCATCAGGCCCTATGATCACAGGACCATGTCGCTGTTGGAACCTCCAACCACCAGCAGTAGAAGCGGTGAGGTGGCTTCCTCCTATTCCAGGAGGGAGGCGCGCACGCCCGTCAGGGATTACACCTCCAGCATTTCACGGTAGGAGGGATTACATCTTTTAATTTCCGAAGATTGTCCAACCAAATCTATCCGTTATCCCCTTTCAGTTCCGGATCACGCTACCGCACTTCCTCGGCAACGCGCAGTCCGACAAACATTTGATGTACCACACCGCAGAATGGCTTCTGCATCTTCTGCTACTACTCCAAACGGAAGAAGGCGAGTCCCGGGCACGGGAGTGGGCATGGCCAGGCCATGAACACGCCACCCAACACCACCGCCTCCTCGTCCTCGTCGCGCGCCAGCAGCGGTGGCACGAAGAAGCAATCACTGCAATCACAGCACCACAAGTCGCAGCAGCAACTGCAGCTGTTGCACCTGCAACCCTCACCCACCCAGATCCAGACGGGACAGCATCATCAGCACCATCACCAGGCCGAGCAGCACAAGTTTTAGATAGAGTCCAGACCCCAGGCCCCTCTCCCCTCCCTCTCCCAC
The DNA here is from genome assembly GCA_021224005.1 of Drosophila setifemur. Classification (NCBI taxonomy): domain Eukaryota; kingdom Metazoa; phylum Arthropoda; class Insecta; order Diptera; family Drosophilidae; genus Drosophila; species Drosophila setifemur. The sequence goes on along the minus strand of JAJJHY010008598.1, from coordinate 9,350,002 downwards.
CCCCAGTTAGGCTTAGGCAATTTTTGATAATTTTTTGTATGGATCTAGCCAAAGTTATACTCTAGTGCAGACCTTTGAACGCTGCCGATAGTCGTAGGTTTGTTGTAGTGTTCAGATATTAGCGGTTATATAGCGCAGTTTCAGCCATAGATCGTGACTCAATAATGCACACTTGCATATACGATTTTCAAATGATTGTGCCTTGGTTCCTTCGGCGGTTTTAGATTTAGCCAATAGCCATAAAAACGTTGATTTTAACCACTAAGTAGGAAGGAGAGAACGGTGAACCGAGAGAGAGAGAGTAATCCGATGGATGTGCGTTTCACAAAGATAAGATATATAATATGTATATGTATTTTCTATGCTATTTTTGTGAGGATACCTCGCACCGAAAATGCGTTTAAATTTCGATAAAATAATTTTAACAACAATTTTTTGCATTATACAGAACTGATGATTAATTAATTGTTTTCGAGATTTGAATATGGTAGGTTCAATAGGCGGCTACCGACTTTCGTTTTGCTAGGACTGTTGATGTTATTGCGAAATAATAGAAAATATGCGAATTGCGAACGAGAAGAGAATAGAAGAGAAGAGAGAGAGGAGTAGGTTAAATGTAGCAACAAACAATAAGCGAATTTAAAGCAAGTTAGAACCAAACACGGACAACAAACAAAAAAGTAATAACTGTTGAGTTTTGGGTAGATTCCGGATTCGATGTTCAAATTGTAATTAGAGCGTGAGAACGGAAAAACGGAAAAGAGGCGTTTTCTAAAATAAATTAAAACCGAATCACCAACTGAGTGCCTATTATTTGCATGGAACTACTTAATTAATTAATTGCATCCCCCGATCAGCTCTGCTTCTGGAGCTTGTAGGTGGGCATGAAGGGCACGTAGTAGGTCCACTTCCAACTGCGGATCGTGTCCATGCCACACGGGAAATCAAAGTCGGTGGCGGTGCCATCGTTGATATTGTCATCGCCCAGGGGCATCTCCTCCGCCCACTTGATCAGGCCCCGCTCTTCCGGTGTTCCGGGTATCAGATTGTCCAGCAGGCAGCCCAGGAATCCTCCCACCAAAATCGTTGTGCCCAGCAACACTGATAGCGTGGAGTCCACGGTCTTGTTGCCGGTGTCAATCGCACCCGGATGCTGCTGCATCCAGCGACACAGCACCATGGGAAAGAATATGGAGAGGCCCAGGATGTACAGATTCCTGGAGGATCGCAGGTCCACATACTGCAGTGTGGACAGGCCGAAGGCAATGATCATGCCGAACATCACGCAGAAGATTCCGCCCACCACCGAGTCGGGAATGAGGATGAAGATGGCCCCGAACTTGCCAATCACGCCCTGCAGCACCATGATCAGAGCCGCCCACTGGATCACGCGACGGGAACCGATCTGGATATGAAATCAGCATAGTTATCATTATACCTTAGGCATAAATGTTCTCTTACCTTGGTTACTCCTATGGCGCCAACGTTCTCCCCGAAGGTATTCGTGCCATTTCCCGCTCCCCAGAGCCCGGCGAGCACCGTGCCCAATCCCTCGGTGCCAATGCCCCGGTTAATCGCATGCAATGGCGGGGAATGGGCCCCGGACATCTGGGACACTGTGGGATAGTAGCTCAGCGACTCCACCGTACAGGCCAGCACTCCGGCCAACATGCCCAGCACGCCGGACAACGTCACCGAGGGCCAACCAAACTGACCAGGATACGGGATATAGAACCACTTGGCACTGGTCAGCACATTCAGCCGGACATCGGTGCGTGAGGGATGCGATGGTGGGAAGACATCGGTGGCCGTCAGGATTCCGCACAGACCCCACATGATCATGATGGTCAGGAGGACGGGAAAGAGGCGGAACAACTGGAACTGGCGAACCTCCATGCCGTGACCCTTGCGATAGGCCAGCACAGGAATCGAAACGTTGGACATTATTTGGGAGAAGAGGGTCAGCATGCCAGTGGTGCTGTGGATGGGAGAATCAATTGAAAAGTTTTAAAAGATAATAATGTCCACTCACCCAACGGCAATGCCCCAATGCTTGGAGGCCGTATCCGCTGCATGCTCGAAGAGAGTGAGACCCACCAGGGAAACGGTGGGAACAATGGTCAGCGGAGTGACGTACTTGAGAATCTTGCCCACCAGCCCCGTGTAGCCAAGGATGACCTGCACCATGGCCGAAACGGCGATGGCACCGGATAACTCACGCATGCGCACCTGCCACAGTTCCGTCCGCTCTTCCTCGTCCATTGCATCCATAACGGCCTGCTCTGGACACTTCCACTGGGGCAGGGACAAGATGGCCAAGGTGGGGACCAAGAAGGAAATGGTTCCACCCTGGACAATCGGCAATCGAACACCCCAAGTGGCCTGAACGTAAGTCACGATCCCGGTGACAAAGATCATGGTGGAGATAATTATGCCACGATTAGCATCCTCATCCGACATGCACAGGGCCGGGGTGAGGATGAAGGGTATGGAGACGATGGCACCGATCATGGTCAGGTAGTGTTGGAATGCCAGAAAGATGCTCAGGTACCATGGTGGGTTGTCGTTGATGGCGTAGAGCAACTGCGGCTTCGACTTCTCATTATGCGGAGGCGTGGCATTAGCTTGAGTGTGGGACTTGGACGCATCAACCTGGAAGTGGATGAAGCACAATAAATTACACTAACCAAAAGCAATAAATATTTACCACATCACATAAGAAATTTTACATTTTAGTCATCAAATTATTATTTTTTTTAATGGAGAAACTAAATACATGTCCAATTTCTTTTATTATTAGTATACCTATATTAATGAATTAGAAAAATAACATCTTCACGAATTTAAATTACAGCAATTCAATTAAGCTTTAGGTATAATAATAATATTAACACATTATCCAACATTCTAAATAAATTATCACGAAATAAATTAAAGACCCGAATGGGTAAAATTACACCGTTGATCAGTGTAATTATAATTTATTAATGCCTTTTTTTATTTAACTTATGATAATGAGTGATTTTCAGTATCGGGGATAAAGTTATTCCCACTTTATATTGTGTAATTGCAGAGTGCGGAATATGCATTGTTTTATTTATGAGTATTGCAATTAAATTTTCGCATTAATTTACATAACTATATGGCTTAGAACATCCCATGGAGGGAGGCATTTAATCTTGGCCCCAGTTTGAGTGACGGCTCTGGACGCCAATCGTGATTAATTGAGCGTGAGTATCAGTGCGACGATGGCCGTAAGCGTTACTCCCAGCTTGTTCAGATCGGCCACTTTAATCAGATCATAAATTAATACCTGATTAGGTGGTTAGTTAATAAATCAGCGGGGTTGACAACATCCAACATTGTTGACTGAAGGGTTTAGCCCGCATGGATATGACAAATGGGATTGCAATAAGATATTTTTGTTATTGTCCGAAATCGTTTAAAAATTACTTGTGAATTAACTGTTAATTGTGGGGTGTTATCTACTCGGATTCTTTCCCTCCTCGGAAGTGCGATGCAATGCAATTCACAAATGAACGACAATTAGGAAGATTATCTCGAGAAACAAAACGAAAAGAAATTCGAATTGAGTAATTCATCAATCGCAGGCAATTATGCTGAGAACGTTAATTTTCTCTTACATAAACGCGCTCCCGAAAATTTAAGATATCCATAGAGCCCAAATACTCACGCCATCCTCGACGGTAACATTGTTTAGCTCCATGATCAGACCAGCTAGCACTTTATATACCCCATAAAATAATTTCAAGTACACCACACGGTAAGAACTCCGGAGGAATTGCGCCCGACGTCCGATCTCAACAAAGTCCCGCGACTCAATGGCAAGATATATCAGGCAGCTGTCGAATCTCGCTCAATCGGGGGAAACAGTTATATGGGAAAGCTCCTCAAGAGCAAGGCCTCTAATTGAAGAGCAATAAACAGCATCGGAGAGGAGACTACGACAGACATGCAGTCAATTCCCGTGCATTGGTTCTCTGAATAAAACAGGGAAAACAGTAAAATAAATATATGTATCCAATTAAAGATGTAGTGCATTCTAAATTCATTTTATAATATTCACTCGTAGAATTTTCCGAGAATTTAAAATTCATATTTATGTCTATATAAAATGGAATTAGTAGTTACAAATTCCAATCAACTATTACCAAGTTGTCTAACCACCCAACCGAAAAACATTATAAAAACAGAACAGAGTACAAAATTAGGAAAGGTTATCAAGTTAACAAAAAAAAATATTTTATTATTGGTTAAAATTACTTTGGTGACTTTTCTAACCACCCATCTGAAAAATGTTACCAAAAAAGAGATTAAATTATTTTATGAACGGCCAATGCTACCCTATAAAAGTGACAAAGTACGCTTTATAAAGATATCGCTCCATAAAGTTGCCAAATTTGATAAAACTATATATTATCTTTCGCTTTCATTGGACCCTGAGAATATTTTACGATCGCATTTGAACTTCCATAGCAGCAAAAATGAATAAACTGCATACTTTTGGGGGAAACAAAATGTATTTCTCGTTTTATTTCAATTGGAAAAGTAACTGCTCACATTTTGCTGTAAATATTTAACTAAATCACTACGTACATACATAGTTTTAATACACATTAATTTAGTTTTGGTGGTTTTTGTTGTTGTTGTTTTTCACTGTATTATAGTTGTGATATTCTCAATGACTTGCATATCCATTCTATTCTATACACACACGGTTAATTCTTGTAGAAATCGATAGATCCGTTTATATAAGCATTTATAAAAAGTTCGATACAATAATCATGCATACATACTTGTATGGAGTGGGATATTCAATTTTCGAATGGAAAGTTTCTGTTTCTGACAATGTTACTGTTTCTATTTTTGCGGGAGTTGTGGGAGTGCATTGGGGCATCTGTACTGTACTGTGTGCACGAGTAATTTTGATTTAACATTTATCATGTATCATTTATCATTTATCATTTATCATTAGGGTTCCTTTAAGTAAAGCACACCAAGTTCTGTTGCAGTCTCTCTCTTACAAAAATTAAACAAAGGCGTAAAACAAAACTCGTACTCATAGCGTATAAATAAAAATGTGTCTAGGGGCAGCGAGGATGCAGGATCACATTCATCTCTGTTGCTGGTTCTACGCGCAGCTTGGTAGTTGTCCAATGCGCTGGGACTATTCCTACTCCTCCACCTCCTCTTCCTCCTTCTCCTGCCACACACTGCTCTCGTTTTCGGTATCAGTCAGAAATTCCTCCTCTTCCTCGAGTCCCTCCTCCTCCGCCTTCTGGAACTCCTTGAAGTACGTCGGTGGCCCGTCCTCGACATCCCCATCTGGATCACCATCTCCGTCCGGATCTCCGTCTCCGTCTCCATCTGCATCGCCATCGCCATCGCCTTCATTTTCGTTCAGCAGATTTAGGTCCGGCACAAGGGTATCATCCGTTCCCACCTGGGCGTTGACTGTTCCCGTCGCAGCTGCCGGCGCTGCGGACACGTCCATGGGCGGTAAACTGGCTATAGGATTGAAGGGTGCATCCAAATCTTCTAAGCCCCGCGGCGGCTTCAGCTTGGCCAGCTCCTCGCGCAGGTGGCGATAATGACGGCGCAGTACCATCGAGTTGAAGGAGATGGTGCGGCTTGCCCGCTCTGTATACTGCGGCTTGCTGAGCTCCTCGATCCAGCCCTCGATCTGCTGGCAGATCTCCTCACGCTTCAGCCAGAAGTGCTTGTAAATTACCTTTAAAAGTTGGGTTGAGATTAAAAGTCTGGCAAAAGATCAGGTTCAAACCAAACTTACATCTCTAAAGCAGGGGCTCGGGTTGCGGATCTGCTCGAGCATTGCCCAACGCACGCAGGCCTGGTAGATGTTGCTATTGTACTCCCTCGACGAATTGGTACCAGTTGGAGTGCCCCGACTACGCTCGAATCCAGGCTCGTTGAAGTACGGCTCTGGGACGAGGATCAGCGACTGAATGGAGACAAGCACCTGCAGGAAGCTGGACGTCTGCGCATTCCACTTCTCCTCGGGCCGGCCGTGCCAGGTGTTCAGCACCGAAAGACACACCTTGCCGTCGTTGTAGAGATTGGGGTTGAAGCGCACCGAATGCCGGCCCGTCGTCTCCAAGTTGATCAGCATGGGAACGTTGGGGTAGTCGGGCGGAAATAATACATCGAACTCGAAGCACCCGTTGGCATATGGCGTGTCAGCAGGTCCAGTGATGAGGACCTATAAGAACCGATAATAATCAGTAAAGAGTTTAATGAATATTAAAGTCTAGTTCACCTTCATGATGTCCAATCTGTCCGTATCACAGCGCACAAACACAGAACTGCTAAAGCTGAGCGGCAGGCTGGTGGATAAGGTCACCGCCTCTTGTGCAAGCCGCTTGACCCTCGACGGATGGTAGCGATCTCCGGCCAGACGCACCATCTTTTCGAAGTGGTGCGCCACCACGAAGCGGAAGCTATTGTTGTCCGACTCCACGATCATGTCGTACGTGTCGAACTGACGCTTCTTCATCAGCTCCAGGTAGCGCTGCTCGATGGATTTGCTTAGCGGGCGCTCCAACTGGCCGTTGTCCTCGTTGGTGTGCAGTTGGTTGATCAGAGCATCCGCATCCGTGGTCTTCTGGACCAGCACACTCGTCTCGTGGATGTCCGGAATTAGCAGGGCCAGTCCTTCGTCGTCGCCGTCGTCAATGTTGAAGGTCAACTGGTGGGTCTGACCCTTGATGTTGGACTTCTTGTTGACTCTATTTAGGACGGACACAAGATTGACATGGAAATTTGTTTCATAGATTCGGGTTACGCAAATAAAATCGTTTACTCACTTCAACCGCTTGGCGTAGGTGTCCACACAGGTCTTCATGTTGCTGAGCAGCTCGACAATTGGTAGGGTAGTCTCCCCACTTCCACTGGCTGCCGGCTGCAACAGTGAGACGAGCATCTTGGACAGCGAGAGGGCTCGCAGCAGCTTCAGAATGGCACGGTAGAGCGGAATGTGTCGCGTGATATCCAGCACGGAGTCGTTGCGCAGGTAGGAGCTGAGGGCAGGAATCAGACACGACTGCTGCAGAAGGGTCTGGAAGATGGGCGGCAGCTCGCCGGTGACATCTCTGACATCGTGATAGGCCAGTATGTCCTCGCCGCACATATCGCTGGGAATGCAGTCACCCGGATTGATGTAGCTGGCCAGCACGAGCAGCAACACGGTTACATGCTCCTCCTCGCTTTTCTGACGCAGGAGCGCCTGCTCCACGTTCCAGGATTGAGTGGTGGATCCCGTTCCGAAGCCCGTGCCTTTGGCCCAGTACATGTGACTCTTGTCATCTGATGTGGCGCTGGGCGTGACCTCCTCAGCGGCTGCATTACCCTTTCCAGCGCTACCGTTTCCATTGGCATTTCCGCTCCCACTGCTTCCTCCGCTCGGCGAGGGCTCACTGCTCGTGGGTGCTCCAATCCTGTTGTTGTGGGACTGATGCGAGAATATCCCCAGACAGTTAAGCACCAGATGCATCGCTCCCACTTCAATAACCACGCGACGCAAGAGCACTCCATCGTCGGTGGAGAGGGGCACACTATCGAGGAGCTGTCGGAAGACCTCAAAAGGCAGCGTGGGCAGCGAGGGAGCCAGCGACAAGCTGTAGATGTCGTCTGGTGGAAGGAAAAGATGACTTTGGTATCTGGGTTTCACTATAAAACGTTTTAAATTCAACTTACTTCCTTCGCCGTCTCCTGTTACTCCCAGAACCAGGCGGAGCAGGCACTGCGCCCTTAGCTTATCCCTTAGCAGGACGTCCGAATAGGCGGGAAGGCGCAGGAAGAGCCCGAAAGCGGCCAGCGAGTGCTGCGGCACCGAGCTCACGGTGGTCTGCTTGGCAGCCGGCTCGCAAATAGTGTCCTCCAGATCCTCGTAGATCTCATCATTGGGCTCCAGCTTGACCCAATCGGAGAGCGGTGGACTCTTCTCCTTCTCTGTTGCCACCGTGGCGGTCTTACGGCCCGAATGCTCCGGATAGACGGTGGGCAGATAGTGGGCCAATAGCGAGAGCCCTCCACTGCTCGAGAATCGTTGCAAGGGCGAAGGCAAAGGCTCCGTGCAGACAGCTTTTGTTTTCTTAGCCTCGCTAGCTTCATCTGCCCTTTGTTGGGGCACCAAGTCCAGGGTAATACAAGGCGTGGACAAGGAATGTCCCCCATCCTGGAGGGTGGCCAAAACCTGTGATATGGTGGCATCGGCAGCTAATTGAATATCCGGATATTCAGGAATCACCAGCTCATTTCCATTGGCGGCATTTGCAGTTTGCAGCAGAAACTCCTTCACGTTAAAAATGTCTTCTCCTGAAAAAAAAACAAATAAGGTAAAAAAGGAGTTAGATATTATAAGGTTGTGATCCTTACTGAAGGCAACGTAAACGGTGTTGGTTTGCGTCTCCTTGTCCTTGTTCACGGCCGGCTGGTTCTTGGCATCCTTGATGCGCTTGTCCTTGGCCGCCACAGCCGCACCCACGGTAAGGAACTCCATGCTGCCCGCATCCATGCTGTTGAAGTTGACGAAGCTGTTCTTGTCCAGCTTGTCATCAGAGGGTTTGACGTTGCCACTGACCACGCCACTTCCCGAGGCAGACGAGGAAGCTGCAGCCTCGCTGCCACTTCGCTGATCTGTTGGTTGTTGGTAGACTAAGTTACAATATACTAGGGGAGCGGAAAATAAAAGAAAACGAAATAAAATAGTTTAATCAAACGGAATCAAATGAAACAATTAAATTGGGAATTCACGAAAAAATATAATCTTACATGCAGACCTAGAATTAAAATCAATTATTTTTAAAAATATATTAATAATCTTTGAAAAAAACGGAGCTCTCCTTTAAGGTCCCATTCGTTCCCATTCCTATGAGTAAGTCTATTCTAAAATGCAACCTTCAGTTCTTAAAACAAATCTTAACTATTTCGAGAATCAAAAGCAATTGAATATGGCCACTCACCGCTAACGCAGTTCTGCATGATCTCCTGGCACGTGGTACTGGTGGTCACCGTGAAGAGCATGTGGTGGGCACTGCTCCTCTTCGCCGGATGGTTGTTAACCGCTGCCACGGGCAAGCTGGTGCTGGCCCCGCCTCCTGAAGCGCCGCCCATGATGGCGGAGAGAGTATCCCTCCGCTGCAAGGGCTGCTGGCTCCTCACCGACACCGTGATATGCTCGTTCTCCAGCAAAAGTTGCAATACCAACTGCCGCGTAAAACCAGAAATAGTTGGCCGTACACCATGCGATGATCGCAGTGGCTTGCAAATGATGGCTCCGATCAGGAGGGAGGTCAAAACCTCCTGGTTGCCCGGATGGCAGGCGCTCACCCGCGTAAAGAAGTTAATGGTGGCTCGTTCCAAGCGGATAAAGCTCTGTTGCATGGGCAGCGTCTTGCTGAACTGGGCGGCATGTGTGTTGCAGAGCAACTGCAGCAGGGGCTTCCAAAACACGGAGCCCTGCATTGTGCCCAGCCAATCTCGCATGGGACCCTCTGCACAGCACTCGGCAAAGAAGTCCAACACCTTGGGAACATTGGCGCTGCTCAGCAGCGGAGTATTATAGCCCACATTCGCCTCGGCCTTGTCAAAGTCCGTGAGCGCAGAGTCCTCTTCATCCGTGACTGGAGGAGCAGCCTGATCTCCCCCAGCAGCAGCAGCTTGAGAAGCTTGAGCAGCTTGTGGAACGACCTGTTCCGATCCCGGCAGCAGGTGCGTGCAGTACTCGTAGATGGCATGAGCCAGTAACTTGGGCAAGCCGGAATCCAGCATCTGGTAAACGGCAGCTGGCGATTGACAGGCCAGGGCCAGGGTCTTCAGGAATGTGGGACGTTGCAGCAGAACCGTTAGATTCTCGCTGCCCTCACGCCGGAACCAGGCACTACCACTCTGCACCTTGCTGTCATCGGTTTGTCCTCGAGCAGGCGGCTCCAGTTTCACTCCCAACTTCACCAACAGCTGATTGAACAACTCGGGTTTGATGTAGCACAATGCGCAGAGCAGCGAATCAAAGCTGCTCTTTAGCGGCTCATCGTGCTCCAAAGTGGAGACCCATTCGAAGCAGGTCTCGAACAGCGACGAGGAGATGAGCTGCGGCAATTCGGGCAGCTGTTGTTGCTGCTGCACTCGCCACAGGATCGAGGCAATCACCTTGACGAAGCCGCTCTGCGGATTGTTGCAGCGCGCCTGCTGCGAGTAGTTGTCGTGCAGCTGCAGCACCCAGTCGATCAGCACGCGCAGCTTGTCCTGCAGGTGCTCCGCGGAGCCGGTAACCACCTCATGAATTAGATCACACACCGCATCGCTGGATAGCTTAAAGACTGTGGAAGCAACAGAAACATTAGGATGAAATTGTGATATTAATATTATAAGATGGGATTGCTTCAAAACTCACCCTGTGGTGTTGTGTGCCACAGCAGCGTTCGCAGCAATTGCAGACTGAGCTCGTGATTATAGGCACCCAGTTTCAGGAGAATAGTCTCCAGATGCTGCTGCGCCAGGCTGGGAATCATGGGCATTATGTTGAGCAGCGAGCAGCAGGCCTCCAAGAAGCCAGGATAGGCTGCCGGGTAGGCGGCAATCAAGTCCGCCAGCTTGCTGTCCGGCTGCATTGCTGCCACATGGAAGCACCGCGACAGAATTCGCACCCAGCCAATGCTCGTTTTGGCGAAGGCATCGTCCTCGGGCATGGCATCCGCATCCATTGCCGCCAAGGCTGCAGTTTGCAGCGGTGAGGAACATGAGGTCAGGGAGTCCATAAACGGACCCTGCGATCGCAGGCCCTGCATGCGATTGCCAAAGATTGTCTGGCCAAGCACAGCGATCTGTACCAGTCCCACATTGCCGCAATCCTTGGGCCTGCAGGATGAGATTGGTTAATAAAAGGTTCTACTAGGATATTATATATTGTTCCACTTACTTGTACAGCCTTAGGACAATGCTGGTGGCCACCTCAGCCTTGGCCAGCTTGAGCCGAATGCAGGTCAATCCTGTTGTGGCCATCGGAGCGCCCACCGGAATGGAGCCAAGCCCGTAATCTCTGGACAGTTCCAAAGCCACCGCTGAGGGGCACGAGGCCAGGCTCGAGGTGTGCGGCACTAGTTGCACCTCCTTCAACAAGATCGCCGTGGGCAATGTAATCGTCAGATCCACATGTGTCTCGTTCGGATAGAACATATAGCTCCAGGCGGGAGAACGGGGACGACGATGCGTGGCATTCGGATTGGAAATGAGCACCTCGGCACTCTGGGCCGCATCGTTCTCGGAAACGATGTGGGAGAAGGGTGCGAAGTTGATCAGCCCGTCGTAGTGGGCGGCACTTCTTGGAGGCGGTGGTGCTGAAGCTACAATAGTGCCTCCGCTTGTCGTGGCCTTTTTGCAGGCATTGTTCGCCGCCACATGGGTGTTCAGTTTCAGGCGCGCATTCCGCGTCATATGCTGCATGATCAGCGAGATCTGTGGGTGGCAATAAATACAAATAAATTAATTTAAAGGCATAAGAGAATCTATAATAAGCTGCTTACCAGTCCGGGCTGCATGTTGATGATCGTCTTGTTGAGACGCACCAAATTGTGGCAGATAATCATAATGCCTCCCAGCTGGGTGAAGGTCTGCACTGCTGCCGTGACCTCCAGGACTTTAGAGATGTACCAAAGGAAGGGCTCCGATAGTGGGAGTCGGGGCAGGGTGGCATTCCTCTGAATGGTCGCTGAAAAAATGAAAATAGATTAGATTTTCGTTATTCCTACAAATTACAAAATGAAATTATAAGGTTTTCCATATATATAGCCACCATTGTAGATAAATTAATTCATATCCTTAATGTAAAAATCGAATCTGATATTTGAAAGCGAAACTAGTTTTACTTTATGCATTGAATTGAATTAAAATATGGACTAATCATTACTGTATTTCCACTTACTCTCCTCCAGGTATTGGCAGATGGGGGCCACAATCAATCGGGGATTGGAGGCCTTATCGCTGAGCGTTATCATCAAGCTGAAGACGCTGTCTGCAATTGTTTGCGGATCATCCAGCACCATGTTGGACTTCAGCGAGAAGAAGCAACCGGAGGACATCATGGTGAACGTGTTGGTTGAGCATTGGGATAATGTGCCAAAAAGGCGCTTCATCGTAGGGAACTGCCGCAGCACTAAAATGGTTATCAATTCGATTACAAATCTGAAATATATATATAAATGAATGCAAACCCACCCCAATCTGCTATGCAGGGCACTTTGCTGCGATGCCCTTCCGTGTTCAGCTGCTCAGCCTTAGTTTCATCCGTTTGGCTTTGATTGGACAACTCCTCCTCCTCGGGAATGGTCACCTCCTGCAAAATGCAATTGCCAATGAAATGGGGATGCGGGGAATAGATCGAGGAAACTTACACTCGGTTGCCTAGGCATTTCCGTCAGCACCATGTGTCCGCACAGTTTCATCAGATTTATAATCAGCGAGTTGTCGCATATTGTGGCATTCTGCTTCGTGGGATTCTCCGAGCCCAGAACATTGGCAAACAGGTTGCTAAAGTTGTTGCCAGCATTGCTGTTCTCGTTTCCACGCTGACTTTGCCGTTTCTCGCCATTGCAAATGTTGTTGTACACCAGGAAGGCTAAGAAAGGTCCGGGAAAGATCAGAAGAGCCTTTAAATTGTCAATTTTAAATACTCACAAACACTTTCGATGATCTTGAGGGCTATGTTGAGATCTCCTTTGTCATTGGGCATTAGCAGGACATCGCGCACCAGCTGGTTCTGGGCATCAATGGGTCCCTGCTGGTTGCTAATTGCCCCACCAGGCTGCACCAGCTGCAGGACCACTCGCAAAAGAATGTCCTTCACACAGGTGCTCTTGCTGTGCAGCCACAGGAGCAACTCATGCAGGTGCTTGCAAATGGTGGGTCCAGCCTGTGAAAGGAAGTATTTCGATTACAAATATATTCCGGGAAATATGGCAGACCAACTTACGCATCGATTGGTGATGATGGACGAGCTCATGCCGTAGCCGGAGAAGAAGCGTAGGAGCATCTTCTCAAAGTTCTCATCGTACACGATGACCCCGTTGATCCTGGTGCAACCCACATCCTCACCAATGGGCTGGGAATTGCAGGCGAGGAAGAGACACTGAAAGCCCAGGCACCAGGTGCGCAGCTTTATGTCATTGTGCCAGGCCAGGGCCAGGAGTAATCCGTGCACGGCATTGGCTCCGAACGGGATCTTCGGCACATCCGTATTGGTGATGCCAGTGGTGTAGGGTTTGTCCGCAAGCTCGCAGTTCAGAGTAAGCCACATCTGTAGCACCTGCTCCAGATGCACCCACGTGTCCTCGTAGTGCAGATCTGCCAGAATCGTATCGAACACATTCTTAAACATCACATATGTGTTCCTGCCATTGTACTCGGATCCGGACCACAATTGGGTGAGGTATTCCGGCCAAGGAGCAGCCTCCGGCGGGGGGGAGACAAACTCATTGGTCAGCACCTGCGGCAGCGAGGAGTACAGATCGAGAGAGGTGCGATTCGTCAGCCTCCTCAGCTGGGTCTCCACGTGCAGCTCCAGCCCAACATCCAAGCGCGAGTCCAGGGCTATGGAAATGGACTTGCAGAAGAAGTTGAAGGGATTCTTGCAGAGGGCATTGCTCTCCTTCTTGGTCACCGTGCGCTCGATCATGTCGATGTAGTTCAGCATGCCGTCGAAATAGGCGTCATCGCATTCAATTAGCGTTGGCAGGGAGTTATATTTTGCGGCTGTAAAATCGGAAGGATCTGTTAGAAACGGTGGGAAAGGTGTTCTATTTGTGCAAATAAGTAGAGTGATACGGGTTTACGAAGCTACTCAATAGGTTCAAACTAAAAGCATTTCTAAAGGGGTACATTGTTTTCCACTTGTTCGTTGATTAAGCATATTAATGGGGTCTGATTAAAATAAAGGTGTATATTATATATGTTAAAAATATAAAGATTTATAAGTGACTTGAAAGGCCAAAATAACCAGCTGCAATCTTTTGTGTAACGATTTTTCGCAAAATTACTGTTTTTCAATAGAAAATTCGAAACGTATTTGTTTTTAAATCTAAACTAAGCCATTAAATTTGAGACCAGCACATAAGGCATGCCAGGAGAAGGGTTCTACGGTAAGAAAAAGGTCTATGTTTACCCTCTTGATATAATTCTTTTGTGGTCGGCATCAGCATCTCGAATTGTGACTCGGAGCATGAGGACGCTGTTGCTAAAAGAATGGAGAATGGATTGGTTTTTGGTTTTTGCATTTGTTTAGTTACAAAAGCCAAACTCGGCGATTAAAAGTTCTCTACTGAATCTGGTTAAACTAATAGTTCTAAGAAATAATTTTAATACAAAATTTTAAAAGATAATTTTCAGCAACACTTACACGAGTAGTCGCTGAAGAGATCTCGAGTTTCCTGAACCGCTGCCTCCATGGTTCGTGGCGTGTCATTGGTGGGGGTGGTATCGCTGTCCCTGAACTGCTTGTCCGCATCCAGAAGATCCTGAAAGACACATATTTGTTAATAAAGAAAAGACAATCAAGCACTCATCTACAAATATCTACCTGGAGCAGACAAGTTATGGCGTGAACAGCCCAGGGCTGTTGCTGATCGTTCCACACGGACAGGCGGATGAGCTGTTCCAGTTGAGCGGTAGTCACAATCTTGCACAACTGCACCGAAGGACGGCAGGCGGCCACCAATCGGGCAATGACCTTGCAGGTGAGCAGGAACTGGTCCATGTTGCAGTCAAAGTCCATCTCCAGAAGCAGGGCGAAGAGTCCCCGGATAACCACCTTGATGTTGGCCATCCTCAGCGTCTTCAATCCCTTGTCAAAGTTGCTGTCCCGTTCGCCATCGGCCATTTCTTGGTGTTTTGGCGAGGCAGTGGATGTGGACGCCGATTTGGATCCACTGCTACCCGAGCTTCCCCCTGGCACAGAAGCCAGAAGCGCAGAGCCTGCGATATTAATCTTAGCACCGGTGACGGTGGTTTTGGTGGCTCCACTGCCCTTGGATTTGGTGGACAG
The DNA here is from genome assembly GCA_021224005.1 of Drosophila setifemur. NCBI lineage: Eukaryota > Metazoa > Arthropoda > Insecta > Diptera > Drosophilidae > Drosophila > Drosophila setifemur. The sequence continues at coordinate 9,334,929 of JAJJHY010008598.1, read as the reverse complement.
CTCCATGAATATTCCGGGATGCTGATGTTTAAAGGGTACAATTTTTAATATTGCGAGTGATATATTTTGAATGGCGTATAATTGTTGGTCTCACCTCGTTCTGAATCATGTAGATCTTCTTTCCCCAGTCGGTGTAGGGCTGCACGGAGTACTTGTTCTGCTGGATAATGCGCTTCTTGAAGCAGCGCAACTGTTTGCTATTGGGAGTATTGTTTGGCCTTGTCTTGGTAAAGTCGCTTTCGCAGCTCATAAAGTCCCAGCGGGCAGATGCTGGAAATTAAATGGAGATGATTAATTAGAGATTTAATCAATATTTCGGGAATATTTAGTTTCCTACATTTATCTTTGCGCTCGTTGTCGTCCAGACACACGGAAAGGAACAGCAGCAGCCAGGTGATGAGCTGCAGGTCGGAGGTGGCGCCCATTGCTGCTCCTCGATCGGCAGCACTCGCCGAGGTGCTGGGCTGCTCCGACTGGTATTTGTAGTGTGGAGAAATGGGTGCCAGCAGCTTGACGAGCGTCTTAAGCACCGCATCGATCACAATGGACCGGCAAGCGCCCATGGCAATGCTTCGACGTCCCAGGTAGGTCAGCAGGAAGAATATGCTGTGGATCAGGAAAGGATTGAATGATTAACATAGATCCAACAAAAAACGAAGTTTCGGTATGAAAATAAACTTGAATCTTCGGCTCTTACCGATCCTGCGGGAAGGCCTTGCAGTTCTGCGCCGAGAACAGGCTGCAGAATGTGTCGGCGAGGAAGTCGCCCCACCAGGGCTGGAAGCAGCACATCCTCACCAGCAGCGAGCAGGTGGCCAGTTGCAACTGGGCATCTCCGTAGACCACCAGCGAGTTAAAGAGCGCCTTCACGGTGGCCGCATTGAACTTCTGGTGCACGGGCAATATGTTCTTGATGCCCCACTCAATCGAGAAGTGGAGGAGAGCCTCCACCAGACTGAGGCTCAGCACTCGCAGTTTGTCGCGTGAGGCGGCGCGCAAAATTTCCTCCATTAGCGGAGCCGAATCCCCCGTCGGAGGTGGAGTTATCATTCCATTGGGTGACAGGGCTTTCTCCAGTCTAAGCACCACATTCCGGATCACATTGATCTGGTACTGCAGCAGCATGCACTCGTCGTAGAGGGAAACCACCTTGTTGTTGTTATCCAATCCACTCATCTCCTCATCTCTCTGCTTGTTGATAAAAGCCTGCAGATGGGCCACATTGGAGAGCTCGCTGTTCCGCATGGGAGCCAGCAGATCCATCAGCTTGCAACTGGCCAGACTATAGCGACAATGCACATCCTCGTACAGGGCATTGAGAGACTTCAGTTGGGACTGCAGACTCTGAGTGGGCTGCTTGATGAACCGCATCAGCTGATCCCCATATCCGTCGTGCTCCAGCACCACGGGATGTCCAAAGAAGCGGCCCAGCGGGACCTTGCACTTCGTGGAGGACATGCCAAACCTGCCAATGATGGTCAACTTCAAGTAGCGGCATATCGGAGGCGGTTGAATGTCACTCAGCACCAGAGTCTTGGTCTGGATGTCATTGACCTGCACCAGGCGCGTGCAGTCCGTCTCCTCGTCAAAGCACCAGATATCGATGTTCAAGGAGGTAAGCTCATCGCAGGCGGGAATCACCAAATCTGTAAGTAGGATGTGCTGGCCAAAGTCCAGAACCACAAAGCGGCGCGCTCCCGAATGCATGCGATCGATCACGATCATCTGCTTGGGCGGAGGAGTGATGAGCTTGTGCCAGGCGATCGGCTGGCATGGATTGGCGTTGAGGCTCTCCATGATCTTTTCGCTTTCCGCGGCGTCGTCAAGGACGCTGTCGCCAGTTGATGGTGTGGTGGTCTGATGCGTTGAATGCTGCTCTGATGGAGCTAACAAGACATCCATGTGTGGGGCATCCCCTGCCGTCATCAAATTGTTCCATTTTTCCATCTTGCCATAGTCGGGGAAGGAGATGTGCTCGTTTATCTTTTTCTGAATGTAGCTGTCGAAGAGCGAGAACTTCGGCATGTACTTGGATATCTTCAGCTTGTCCATGATGGCCGCCTTCTCTATTTCGACCTCTTCCTTTAGGGTGTGCTCCAGATCTGTGAGCGAGGAAACTGCTAAAAAGACAATATGTAATGGAAATTAACAATCGTCTAAGCAAAGTATTACCAAAATTGAATTATTTTCCATTATAACTTACATGTCTTGTCCTTGAAGCCGTTGACCATGCCGAAAGCATCGTGATCCATCTTACCCTCCTTCTCCTGCATCTCCTCCACCAAGCACTCCACATCGTTGACCAAATCGTTGAGCTGTTTAACAAGACTGAGTTACTCTTTTGTTCCTATCCCCATCTTTTAAGTCATTCTTACCAGTTCCTCATCCTTTTCTTTGGCCACCACCAGCTTGGGCATCATCATCACATCCTCAATCACCACACTAGCAGCTGAGTTGCCACCCACACAGTCGATATTGTCGATACGTGTGGCCTCGGAGGTTTGGACGCAACTGAAGTGGAGCTGCACCACCTCCAAGAGGCCTCGCAACTGATTGCTGATGCTCTTCCCCCGAATGAGATAGGGAAATGTGCGGAAGTCAACGCCATCTGCAACAAAGCAATTAAACATTATCATTTCTATATTGTTAAAAATTAATTACAAGACTTCACCCACCAATAGAGCTCAACCGCTTTATGTCCAATCCAGTCACGGGCAAAATGGTGGCACTGCTGCGTATCACATTGGTGAGGGCCACCGAGGAGCTGCTCCCATGGCGATTGATGTTGGGGAAGTCAAAGTCAAAGATCTCCGGCTCGAAGGGGTAGCCGTAGAGACCAAACCGCGTGCTCAACAAGGCACAGTAGGGATCCCAGCGCTTGTCGATCTCACCGGCGATCTCCTTGAGCAGATTAATAGCCTGCTCGGACATGCTGTTGTGGGACTCGGCGGTGGAGGTGGCACAAGTAAGCATCATGTACCAGCGCACCACGCTGCCGCATTGGGCCCGGGGCAGTTCCTGGAACGTGTTGGCAATGGCTGTTTTGAAGCTGTTGTCCAGCGTTATGTGCAGCTGCAGCTCCGCCGGCAAGTTGGTGGTTCCCCTGAAAGTTTAAGGAGTAGCTTTATAGGCTAGGATTAAGTGATTTGTTGTACTCACTCCGTTAGCATGATCAGCAGCTTCACACACTTGTGGGCGGTGGTCCGTTCGCTGTAGATCACGCAGTTGCGGAGAAGCTGCTCGATGTGCTGCTCGGCGAGGCAGATGCAGTCGAACTGCTGGGCCAACAGGTCCTGGATGCTGGAGGCCGTCTGCTTGTTGATCTGCTCCTTTAGCCGTTCCGACTTGGGCGACCGGAAACGATTCAGCCGAATGAAGCAGATCCAATTGAGCACGTCAAGCGAGAGGTTCTTGGCCAGCGGACTCGACGAGGGGTCGCAAGCAATGCCGAATAGCTGCTCCAGGAGGTAATTGCTCTCCAGCATGGCGATGCGCTGCATCCGTCCGTTGCTGATCCGGCTGTGCGACTTGACAGCCCTCACACTGATGGAGATCTCGTGCAACCAGTCGCAGCCTGCGAAGAGAGACGGAAGCGTTATAAGCAAATGGAACGGAGTTGGGCAGGATGATCAAGGCTAGGATCAGCGCACGCCAGGAAACTACCTTCCCTACTCTGCTGTTCTTCCCGGCCCACAGGCTTGGTTTTGCTAAGCTTGGTAGTAATCAGCGGGGACTGGCCAGGTGCCTTGGTGCTTTCAAATGCGCCACCCACGGCAGAGCTCTTGACCACCTGGATCGAATTGGCCATGCTAACTGCGCTTTTACTCGGATTACTGCGGTGCACGTAAGCCTCTAGTTGATGCGAGCGCTTGTAAGGAGGAGGAGAAGCTGCAAAATGTGGCGATATAAAGAAAACTTCTTCATTGGCACAATTAAACCAAAAAAATTCCAATACTCCTCCTAAACTATGAAAATAAATTATTTGATTTAAAAAAATGCAAAGTTAAACCATTCCGTATTCATTGTTACCAACAAATTAATTTTCTTTTTCTCTTAAAAACCAGAAATCCCTATACTTTGGATGGAATGCCATTGAAACCACAACTGCGCTAACAAAACCTTCAGTACATCCGGAATGGCAAGCAGTCAACACGAAAACCCTCCTCCGCCCTTACTTAATTGCCATCACAAAAGCACTGGCTTACGTACCTATTGTCTTTTTCTGCCCATCCTTAGATGGATCCGAGACCGTCTTGATGTGAAGCAGGAAGTTTCGCGTGCGCGTCTTGAAGAGCTTGGGCGAAGTGAGCGTTGCGGTGCCTCCTTGGTCACAGATATCAATGCACGAGGAGAGTTCGATGGGTCCCGCCAGCACCTCCGCATTGTGGGCCAGCAAGTACTCCTCGCTGAGCACAGGGTTTTCATTGGCAACTGATGAAGGGAACCCAGTTAAATTAAACAGCATTATAACAAATATATTAAGAATACTCACTATAAGAGAGATCAATGTTGTCGTCAATGACGTTAGGTTTGTAGCTGGCATGCGGGCCCTTCATTCGGTAACCAAACCCGTTGTTATTCTGTTTTAGCAGGGTTACCTGGATAGCTGCTGGATTCGAGCATTGTTGATACACCGTGAACTTCAGGTCGATGTGACCCAGAGAGACGGGTTGGGCCAAGTTGAGCTCAATGATATGCTCGTCCCAGGTGGTACTAAAAGACAGGTAAGGTTAGGTTACAATATTAGCAATGTTAGGAGCTAAAAGTTTCCTTACGTATCGTTGTGCAACCTCCATGTGCGGGTGAAGTCCCGATCGTCACCACCATGACGCATGTTCTGCGACTGCTTCCGTTGCTTCTGCACTTGACCGAGATCGTTCCAGCAGCTCGGCACTTCGGCGGAGTAGACGGTCAGCTTGTCGTCGAACTGGGTAAGTGCATAGAAGACCCTCAGGTCATCTAGGGTCAGATCGCCAGCCTTGTAGGCCAGCAGGTTGGCATTACTGGTCACTGATGCCGCCGATGGTGATGTCTGGACGTTAGCACTCTGTCCAGCTGCGGAGTTGTTTGATGTTGCTGCTGTCTCATTACCCACATCTACGCAAATGGAATCACTGGCGGACAACGGCTCGGTGCCTGCCACATTGCGGGCGCCATCCGTGACACTCAGATCCGGCGCCTGTGTCAGCGTGGTGCTGCAGTCATCCTCCATCTCCAAGAGCTCGTCGCCGGAGTCGTTGTCCCCCTCGCTTAGCGAGTAAAAGAGCAAGCCACCCTGACGGGAGCAGCAGCACAGCCTGTCCAGATTGCAGCAGTAGACCACGGACTCAAAGTGCTCGCCCTCGTCCTCGATCACGGTGGTGCCCTGGAAGTCGGCCAGGGAGTATATCTCCACAGTGCCATCCGCACAGACCACGCAAATGGAGCCGGCGTCCTTGTGCTCCGAGGAGGAGTTAAAGTGCGGCAGGATGCACAGCTGTTTGGGGCACTTGGCCCGGCTGAAGGTCATGGCCAGGGTGTAGTCGTTGGAAATCTGTGTGTCGTCGTAGTCGAACACAAGGAGCTGAGCCGCTACATTGCCGTCCGAGTTGTTGTCTGAAATGGATTGAAAATGTAACAATGTGAATTTAAAATAAAATGATCATTAATCTCTCACCGGCATCCATTGTCTCGTCCGCCTGCTGGTCATCCTCCTCCTCTTCCTTGGCCACTGTAGCCATGATGATCTTGCTGCCCTCCGTCTCCGGCGCCTTGGTGCGCAGCAGCTTGACAAGCAACTGATTGCACTTGGGCGTGGTGGGCAGGATCTCGGCAATCTCAATAATCTCGTTGAAGGAATGGGCCACACCATTGGCACTGCTGCCGACACCATCCAAAGCATTCATGCGCTTCACGCTCGTCCAGCTCTCTACCACACAGTCGATGTCCTCGGACGCGGACATTTTGTCAATGCTGCTTCCATTGGTGCTTCCGTTGATCATTATGTTGTTATTGTTGTTGTTCGATGAACTCACTCCCAAAGAGTTGACTTCGTTGTTGTTGTTATTGTTGTTGTTTTGTTGAGTCAACTCGGCAATTTTATCGATATCATTGGTCAATCCCAGATTGCTGACATTCACCGTATTCGATCCGACCATCAGCCCGCTAAGCGGATCCTCCAAATTGTGGTCCATGATCTGCGACAAGGTGCACAAGTCGAAGTCGTACAGCACGGAGCCATCGTCCGTGTTTTGGCTAACTCCGTTGTTCTTGTTGTAGGTCATCAGGGCGGACACGAATCCATTGCTATCGAATCCATCGGCGAACTTCTCGTAGGGAGTCATAGCCTTGTTGTCGTCGTCCTTAGACTCCAGATTCACCTGCGTTACAGCCGAATTGGTATCGTTGGCGGCTGCAAATAGAAGTATGATCAATTATTGTTCGAGTCGAAAGTATATTCAAATTGAACATTGGAACCAAAACCGATTCTTAAAAATCTGGAAAAACTGAAACCAAAACCAGGCGGTTTCATCCCTTGCTTCCGGTCCTGGATATCTTTTAATGTTAAATTTTACTCACTGTTGACCATCGGCGAGGAGGACTTCATCAGCTGGCCGCCGATGCTGGACACGCTTCCGCTGTCATTGCTGGCACTGGCTGAGGTTTCGCTGGTAGTGGAGCGTTCCGCCTCCACAATATTGAGCACAACCATACGCAGGGCTAGTTCGCCACTGCTCTGCCGCACACTGACTCCCAACACGATCTTGGAGCCGACGACGCCGGCGCGCAGCGTTGAGGTGGAGGTGATGTGCTGGGCGTTTATGCTACCAAACTTTCCGCCAGAACCGCCTGTCGATCCGGAATGGGAGCCCGCTGCATTACCGCCCGCCGATCCGCCGTAGTTTGCGGTCGAGTAGACACAGTTCACCTTGGCGCGTGCCCTGGCATTTGGGAGCACACAAATGGCTGTGACCCGCGCCCATTCGAAGCTCTCATCGAACACATCCTTGAGCAAGGTTGGAACATGGATGCTGTGCATCAGCTTTAGGTGACGTTCGATGCTCCACACACTCAGCTCTCCCGTTTGTGAGCAGCTGGTGCAGAGGACATTGGCGTAATCACTATTCGAAATGATGTCGAACCCAAGGCCAGGTGCAGACAAGGCGGGATTGGTGGCATAGGTGATGGAAAGCGGCACATTCTGCGTGTACTCGCCCTTGACAAAGGGGCACAATGGAGAGTGGCGCTCGTGCTCGCTCCACGGCTCGTCGGTCTTTTCCCAGCAAACGAGGCACACGTTGCAGGTGAAGCACATGGCGCGGTCCTCTCCCGAGGACGATGGCTGATGGTAGAAGCCCGCCTGGGCCATTTGGTCAGGCAGCGCCCACTTGTAGTCCATGTGGGGCCACTTTTCGAAGGTCTGGCGACGCACCGCCTCCGAGTGCATCAGCACGCGCTGAAAGTTGCTAAAGTTCCAGCCAAAATCCGGTACCCGCGAGCCCATCAGCATGTCGGTGAGGCGCTCATTGATTGCCGAAGCGATGGCCAGCACGGGTATATGGCGTTCCAAACGCTTTAGCAGGATCACCACATTGTTGGCCACCAGCTTTAGGCTGGAGTAGGGTACATCCAGGCAAATGGTGTTCCACTGAAACAAAACAAAATATTAGATTGGATATCGGAATATTAATTTCTTAAAAAATCAGAGAAATATTTTTGTTTTAAATTTAAGGGGGATTTACTTGTATCCTGAATTGGTAAACAAAACTACCAATAATAGAATGCAAAACCTTACCCTCTGGGCTTTGATGCCCTTCTTGACATTTTGCTGCGCCTGGTTGATCTTCTGGGTCAGCTCGTTGCTGATGTCACAGGGGCACTCGAGGCCCTCGCTCTCCAGTTCGGTGATGCAGTTCTGGAAAATAATCGCCTCGGACAGTTTGATCTCGAGCTTGATGTAGTCATCGTTCTGGCCAATCGGCGCCTGCAGAATGGTGTCCAGCAATAGGACTCCGTTATAGTCGCCGCGCAGTCCGAGATTGTGGCCATCCCAGAACAAGATCTTATCTTGCAGGGGCATGTAGCGACCTTGAATGTTGCCGTCGCCTGTGGGGGAACACGAAAATGCAATCAAACGTTAGAAAAGGCTCATGACACATCCCAGCTGATTTCACCATGGAAACTTGTGACTAATAAAAATCAATGCTATTAAATCCGGCAAGTGATTTCTGTTTTTCTGGGCAGGCATGTTTTTGGGAACCATGTATGAGATAAGCATTTCAATTAAATTGAATAGTAGCAACTCATTAATTAAAATTATTATCCCAAGTAAAAACCTTATTTTAGTTAAAATCAAACATTTTGTGAATGTTAAAAAGGAAAGAGTTTTGATATGAATCTTGACCTTACCCAACTGAAAATATTTAAGGTCTTCCTGAAATCAATCATATTTGGGCTTAATCAAAAAATAAGATGACTGAATAATTTGGTAACAATTATGCCGATTTTATATATGTATATGTACATATATTTCGCCTTCCACTGACAAGATAATTATGCCAGCGCTCACTCCATTTCAACGGAATCTCGCTCTTCGTGAAAGTGAAAACCGGAACCAGCCCGAAAAACAGTTTTCGTTGACCAAGTGGTGGGGTCACGAGGGGGCGGCGGGGGTCATCGCTCAGAACAACTGCGTAATAGAACAGCCAAAGCAAAACAAAAACAAAACGCATGCGGCTGCTTCTGCTTCTGCTCCGCCTCTGCTGGCGACTAATCAAACAAAAATAGCAACAACAGAACGCGTTGCGAAAGGACGGACAGTTCGAATTCACATTCTTCATTCTTGGCAGGGTCATCGGGGAATTTGGGAAGTGGATTATCACTTTAAGGATTGCCCAGCTCAGGGAGCTTTGTTAAAAATTGATGCCACACGCATACACAAAAGCTGCAAAGGCAGGCACAAGCACACACAAGCATACACACTTCAAGTGGCAACTGCAAGGCAATTACATAGAGAAATGCAGTACAGTGGGCTATGGCTAGGGTGAACGCACTAGTTAATACATTTCAAGTAAATTTCGTATTATTTGGCAATAATGTTTGTTTTAATTATCCCCAATCAATCAGCTGTATCTTGAAAAACACTGCGCAATTCGAATCGATGATTAATCGTGACTTATTCCCGTCAAGGCAAAATGCATAGCAAATTACGATATCGTGATTAAATCTAGATATGCGAATGGAAGGAATGGGAAAATTCAGCTGATATTGTTTTTTTTTTTCGCTCGGCCAGTTCTAATTTACAGCTTTCCACTGTATTGACATTTGCGTGCGCCAGTGTGCGTGAGCCAGCATATGTGTGCGAGTGTGTGTGAGTTTTTTCTTCCCAGCAAATGCTGCCCTTTCCCCTTTCCCGTTTCCCATTTCCCGTATTTCCCGAACTTCTCACCATTGGCAGCCAGTTGATAGGTTTGCAGAATCACTCCCGAATTGGCGTCCAGCACCTTGACCGTGTTGCCCTGCCCAAAGAGCAGAAGAACGTTCAGCTGCGGATGGTAGACGATGTTGCGCATCCCAAACGTTGGGACAGGGGCACCTCCCACTCCTCCTCCTGCTCCGCCTACGCCATAGTCGCTCCCCTCGCCTACATCTAGGTAGCCGTCCTGCTTGAGAACTCGCTGCTGCTGCTGTTGGTTGGAGTGCTGCTGGTTCGGGTGCTGGTGCTGGTGCTGGTTTGGGTGCTGTTGCTGCTCCGTGGCCATTCCGGGGGCTCGCGATCCGGCGGAGAGTGGCATGCGGGCGCACTGCAGGCGTGTGGGCGTGTGTGCGTCCAGTTGTCCTAATCCGGAATTCGCCTAACGATATTTTCAGACAGTTTTTCGGGATCGGAATCGAGCTGCGCTTTTCTTTCCTGCTTCTTCTTCTTCCTCTTCTTTGCTTTTGCCCCTTCTACTTCTGACAGATGATGTGCTGGTGCGGCGCTGCCCAGCACTGGCTGCCATTCGCCGTCGGTCGCCAATTGCTGTCGGTTGTTTGCGCGCGCAATTCAAATGGCGTTGCGAGTGGCGCGTTGGGCGGCAACGCAAATCAGCCAAACAAACACATGAATAAACGCCAAAAGAACTGTATTTTGTGGTGGTAGGAGCTATTTCAATGTGTTGTCACTTGTATATATTTCGTTGTGCCTGTACAGGCAGTTTGTGTGTTGAAGTTTCTGGCAGGAGTTGTTTAACACTGCTCAGCCATTCGCAATTTTCAGCTGTTTTCAGCTCGCTTGAGTGAACTCTTAATTGGCAGCACTGTTTAAATTGGTCGTTACTCAACACTAATCGGGGTTTTATTTTGTTTTCGCTGGAAAATGAATATTTTACCCAAGAAACGGTGAGTTCTGATATTCAATTGAAGGTAAATCCCAATTAAAAGGTCAACCCCCACAGCTGGCATGTGCGCACCAAGGACAACATTGCCCGCGTGCGCCGGGACGAGGCTGCTGCCCAGGTGGAGGAGCAAAAGCGCAAGGAGAAACTGGATTTTGCCGTAGGAACACCCTTGATCTTTAATAATTCCGTAAACTACAAACTATATTAAAATGTAGGAAAGCGAGGCACGCATCAACTTTCTGCGTCGTCAGTCGGGACTGCCGGAAAAGGTCTCTGAGCCCAAGAAGCCCCTGGATGAGCCGGAGTCGCCATCCGAGGCATCCAAGGGAGTGGATCTATTTGCGGACTACCGCACCCACGTGAAGACCACCAACAAAGACCTGGAGAAGGAGAAAAAGGAGGAGCAGGAGAAGTATGAAAAGCAGATCGGCTATCTCACCTACCTCGGACAGGACACAAACGAGGCGCTCAAAGTGCGCAGTTGGTATGAAGTGGCTCCCAAGAGACCGGAGGTGGACGATCCCACAGCTGTGGAATCCCATCTTAAGCAGAAACTGGCCCATGATCCTCTAACCCTCATTAATGCTCTGCTGCCGAAGGAGAAAAAAGACGCCAGCAAAAAGGTGACGAAAAGGAAGAGAGAAAGGACACCAACTCCTCCTCCTCCTGCTCCTCCTCTTCTAGAACCTTCACCCTCCCGCTCCACGAAATCCTCCCACTCTTCCCACAAATCAAAAAAACACAAAAAGGAGAAGAAGCGCAGCAAGGAGAGCAAGCACAAGAAACACAAAAGTGACAAGGGCAAACAGGATGCCAAGGAATCCCTCATAACAGCTGAGCGCCAGAGGCGGGACAAACTGGAGAGGCTTCGGAAGGAGCGTCTGCGACGGGAGGCTGCAGAGCGACAGCGTTCCGAGGCTCTGTTCGCGCCCAAAGAGCCCGCGGTGACCGCCAGTGCAGCATCCACGCCAGCTCCCACGCCCAGAATAGTGCAAAAGTACAACAGCCAGTTCAATCCGGAGTTCGCCAAGCAAAATATGGTTTAGAATTGTTAAGAATGTAGAAATAATTGATGCCGAAAGGAATTTATAAATATGATAATCTTTCAAATGTTTATGTTAACCAAAGATTTTGCTATGCATTATTTGCACAAATTGTATAAAAAACTATTTTAATGAACTTGCCCTTAGAATAAGAATATATTTTTTTAAATTTTTAATAATGATTTAAGCATTATATGTACTTATTAAATATGATTTTTATAATAAGAACTACAAACATTTGTTATTTGTAATTTAGTTTATAGCAGTTAATAAAAAAGTTTGAACATAAGTATGTACATATAAAAAGCAATGTGCTTTTGATCATTTTCCAGGACGGCCCCTTCATAATGATTTTGTTAATATCGATAACTGTTATTTGCAGTTCCGGGTTGGAACATTCAACAAAATATTTAACCAAAATTGAAACATTAATTTTTTTAGTATAATTTAAAAATTATAAATCTTAAAAGCCACGCTAAGCAATTTTAGTAAAGAGCACTATAATACTTGTCGTTAAAAATAATTGAAGAGGTTAATTTAAAATATATCATAGTTAGTACAAAATCTTTTCTTAATAGATATTTACTGGAAATAATTGAACGTAAGTCCACGCTTTTGGTATTCAAATGATTAACCCATAATTATTTTACATCAATTAATTGTTTGACTTTGCAATGATAATAATTTTCTTCAATATCCATTTTATTACAAAATGTTGCATATAAATAAGAGTTATGTGTAATTAAATGTAATTAATTTGCAAATATAATATATGTTATTTCCAAAAACAAAAATTTCAAAAATAACTGTCCAATCTAAATACCTTAGACAAATGTTAATTTCAACAAGCCTTAGCCAAAAAAATTAATGACAAGTTTTAGGCCTAACCATCAATCTATGGCTTTCGAATTAATTACTGATCCATTATCTTACAGCCCGAGAAAATGGTTATTCAAATTCGGAGCTATTGTCATCGTTTAAATTTAGAAGCATCAAAAGATCCGGTTTAAAGATAACGGCCCGCCAAATGGCAGCAGTGCTGGGAAGCGTCAAAAGTGTCGGCACTCTTTGCGCAAATTGCCAAGAAAACAAACCAATCTCTCCAAAGTATTTAACTTAACAGCGAGATCTTTGCAAATCCCAGAGACCACACTTCGTTCTTTTCAAATTCACAACGAATCTGAACACAATTTAAATTCTAACGGATAAACGAGGAGCCGCCGAAAAAAGCGCAACAGATCGGCCAGTGCTGCATAACGACGCCATCGGCACATGTTAATTTCGTTTTTGCTCGGCGTCGTCCCTGTCGTTTCATTGTTAAAATTGTTCTCGAAGCGTTCCCAGCTTTAATTTTAGGTTCATTTGTGATATAGGAATTCAATAGACATCGGGCCAATGGAGGACAACTCAGAAAACCCGGAGGGACAGCGAGGTAAGTGGCAATCATATAAAGCAGGCCGGGCGTCCCTACCCAAAAGTGTTGAAGTGTCGGAGGAAAGCAACGGGATCTGTCAAGTAGGCTGGGGCTCCAATGTCATGTCGTCGCCATTTTCGACTCATTCGTCGCCTTCGTCAGTCTGCCTGACTTTCATTACCTACTGCTAGCTTACTTCCTCTCCGATTCAAATCTAAAATCTAAAAAAAAAATATGTACTCCATAGTGACGCGGGCTCGCACACGCCGTTTGTCCATCCTGGATACGGACAGTCGTCCGGGCACTCCTCAGCTGGACACGGCTGCAGAACGAGGTGAGTTCTGGTTGTTTCAATCGCGGCTATGAGAAACTTACAACCCCTTTCCAGGCACCGCCTCCCCACGTCCCACTCGCCGGACCCGCTTAAACTCCACCACCCTGGATGGGCGCTCTACGCCGAACCGGTCCACCAGAGCATCGATGGCCCGCGGGGAAACCCCCGAGCCCATTACTCCCTTGTCCAACGTGAAGAGGACCGCTCGCACTCCGGCCAAGGCCACCAAATCGGTGAAGAAGCAGCTGACCCTCCAAGAGGAGACGGCCGAGGAGATTGAAGTCAAGGAGGTGGATGAGCCGAAGAAGTCCAAGGCAAACCAAACACCAAGCGCGGAGAAGAGGGTGACTCGCTCCATGTCGCAAACGCCACCAGGTGTCAGTCGTTCGAACAACAACACGCCACAACCAGACCTGAATGTTTCCGCAGAAGACAAACAGAAGGTGCTTGTGGAAGTGCAGAAAAACGAAAGCCGGGTGAAGGAGAAGCCACAAAGTCCGACTCCATCAAAGTTAATGGTCAGATTGGAGAAGCTGACAAATGTGAATAATACTCCTGAAAAAGAATCGGAGAAGGACCAGCCACTGATTGTTGCCGAGGACATCAAGGTGGAGAAGATAACACCCCTGAAAAAAGTCGAGGAATCCAAGGCATCACCAGAAGTGTTAGATTCAATTCCAGATTCCCCTGAGGCAGAGAAGAAAGCTGATCAAATTTTGAATTCCTCCATCAAAACATCACCAGAAGTGTTGGATTCAATCCCAGATTCCCCGGAGGCAGAGAAGAAAGCTGATCAAAATTTGAATTCCTCCATCAAAACATCACCAGAAGTGTTGGATTTAATCCCAGATTCCCCGGAGGCAGAGAAGAAAGCTGATAAAATTTTGAATTCATCCATTAAAACTGGTTCCCCCACAAAGAGCGTGGAAGAAATTCGGGAATCCCCTGAGTTAAACAAAAAACCAGAAGAAACGCTGAAATCCTCTGAAACACCGAAGAAATCTGAAGACTTGGGAAGCTCAAAAACTAACCAGGAATTGGAAATCCAAGAGCAAGCTCCGCCTCTCAAGACCGGATCTCCCAAGAAAAATGATTCTTTTGAGGAAGCAGTGTTTCTGGATGCCGAAGATTCGCCAGCTAATCCTAAGATTGCTTCTCCTGTGAAGGAAGTTGAAACACAAGCACAGCATGACCAATCTGAAACAGTAATAATAAATGAGGTGGATTCTTCCCCTGAACGTCCGAAAATTGAGGAATTCGTATTTGCACCAGGTAGAATCAGTCATTTGGATGAGCCCGAGCCCATGGATGTGGATGAGCCGATGACCGATGACGAGGACGAAGTCGAATTGATAATATCTCGTAGTCCTCTCGCAAAAATAACAGATGATTTGCGTCTGAAGGATCTAACGCCCGGAATCAAGTCTCGCGTTATTGGATCGCCGCAAGCGAAGCAAAAAAAAACCGTGGGCTTCAAAGGAGACTCCGATGATACCGAAGTGGACAAGTTACGTTTTCCTAAGACTCCTGGTCGTGATAAGATGCCATTAAATCGCACCTTGACAGCAAAACCGGAGACGCCCTTGAACACTGCTCTGATGAAGGGACGGAACAGCTCTACCCCCATAATTAAAGTGCATGAGTCCGACCTGTCCATCAGCGAGGTGGAGTTGCATCCTGCTCCCCTAAAAATTGATTCAATTAGATCCCTGGAGGAGCTGGAGCCAAAGAAACAAGATGAAATCGTTGAGCCAGCCAAAGCGACGCCCAAAAAGATCTTCAAAGTCAAAGACCTCGAGAGTGAAGAGGACAGCGAAGAAGATAGCCGGTGCGATTTCGTCAACGACGAGGTGGAAGAGGCGGATGAAAACTACCAATCCGGGGACTCCATGGACAGCTCGGAGCGTCGTGAGATTGAAGAGAACAAGATCCCGTCGGAGGGCGAATCGTTGGGCAGTCAAGACACTGATGAGCACACCGACGAGGAGCAGGAGGACGATCTAGACTTCATTGTTTCCGACGCAGATGAGGAGGAGGAGGATGTGGAACCTCTTTGCTTCTCCACCAACGAGGAGGATGAGGAATCTCTTGAAGCCGATGTGAAAACCAAGCGCAGCAAGAAACGCCGTCGCATTGTGGTGGTCGAGTCCAGCGAGGATGAGCAGCAGCTGGAGGATCAGGATCAGGAGGTGCAGAAGAGCAAGCTCAAGAGTCAAAGCAACTGCTCCTCCGATGCCAGCAAGCTCAGCGAGGCTGCCCAGCTGCTGAATGCAAGTGAGGATAAGTCCCTGATCTCGGAAACCGAGCTAGAGCGCTCCCGCCAAGTGGCGCTCAGCGAGCTGAACCAATCGGAAAGGTTCAACAAAACGGCCTCGCGCCTGGACCCAGGCTTTCTGGAGGTGGAGTCAACAGATCCAGAGGACGAGCAGGAGGGGGTGGAGCTAGTGCAGGAGGACAGAGCGCCGAAGAAGTCCCACTCCAAAGGCAACAGAAGTGTCCACGAGGTGGTAGATTCCGATGAAGTACAGGAACCAGTTGCAGATGAAGCTGATGAGAAGGATGAGCCTGCCACAAAGAAGCCCTCCAAATCCGCTGATGAGGAAGCCGTGCTGGCCGAGTTGGCCTCCAGTGACCTGCGCCACCTGGAGACCATGTTCAATCCGCTCCAGAAGTCCCGTCGCCAGTCCCTGTACATGCCCAGTCCGGAACTGGGCGGCAAGGAACCGAAGCTCAGGCGCCGTAGCGATCGCATCCAGGCGCCCGGCGACTTCTGCCCATCACAATCCTTCGTGGAAATGGTGGCCGAACGCAAGAGGCAGAGGAACAAGCGCAAGCGCCTCTCCAAGAGCTTATCCGGTGCGCCCGAGGATCTGGAGGAGCTGGGAATGCATCACGAGCGGAAGAGATTGAAGAGCGCGCATGACGACTCCACTGAGCCATTGGAGGAGAACTCAGATTCAGCGGTTGTCGACGAGGAGAATAATGCAACGAATGATGATGCTTCAGAGGCAGGAGCCACTGATGGGGAACTCTCCGAGGGAGAAGTGCCAAACAAAAGTCTGTTCAAAAAGGGAACCCCTCGGAAGGAAACCCTTGAAGAAGAAACTCCTCAAAAGGGCTTCCCTGTAAAGGACGCTCCCAAGGAACCAACCCCTAAGAGGGAAAGCCCAAAGAAACATTCCCCTGAACCAGAATCCCCCAAGAAATATTCCCCGGAGAAGGCAGCCCCGGAAAAAGCATCGGTTGAGAAGAAGTCTCCCAAGATCTCCCAAACTGAACTACATTCCGAGGAGTCAGTGGAGTCAAATGAGCCGCCATCCACATCCTTAGAAAGCACCAAATCAAAGGAGAAACCAGTGACTGCTAACAAACAGCAGTTGCCGGTGAAGAAGTACAAGTCCACCGAATTTTACGAAAAGTATTGCGAAACCATTCTCCAGGCAGCAAACGAGGCCATGTTGAAGCAGAAGAAACAGGTTAGTAATCACAAGTAATTCCTGGTAATGGACCGAATCTAATCGGAATCAAATTTCACCATTTCAGCAAGTTTCTTCGGGCAAAAAGCAGAACAAACAGAAGCGCACTGTTCCTGAAGCGGGTTCCAAGTCAGTACCCATCGTAGCTCAAGCATCTGCAACTCCAGCTCCAACTGAAGTACGTGAAGCTGCTCCGAAGCCGGTACCGGTGCCCAAGAAGGATGTGAAGCGTCTGCAGGCAGCGCGCCAGGCCATCGGTCATGCGGTGAATCTTCTAGCTCCAGGCTCAGTGGCAGGCAAAGAGGTGAGTTTTTATTGAGCCCAACTCTGTTACTCTGTTACAATAATTTAAATTCCCAATCCTCCACAGCCCCGCTCTCTGGCCCGCAAACTATCGCCACAACCCCCCGTACAGGCTAAGAAGGCGGTCAAAAAGCAGAAGCCGGCCAAGATCCCCTCGCCCGTCAAGAGTTCCGATGAGGAGAACCACGGCCGGAAGGTGAATCGCATCCGAACCAATGCGGGCTACGTAACTGTGTCGGAGGAATCGCCGCGCACAACCCCAACCTTCGAGCTGATCAATACCAGGTCGGGTGTGGTGCGCGTTGAGCCGAGCACTCCCAAGCAGAAGTACTTCCGGGAGCTGCCGGCTACGCCAAAGAACCTTCACGGATTCCGCGAGGAATCTAACCCATCGGGACACGTCAAGAAGAAGGCTAAGCAGCAGGCTAACAAGGCGGCGGAGAGCGCCAGAAGCAATCCAGCTCTGCAGTCGGCGCTGCGTTTCAAGGAGCAGGTCTTCAAGGGCCGCAAATTCTAGAGCGCACACATCGACAGCAACTAGGTTTTAGTATTAATGGTCGCAGAGAGCAGGCACGCATCACACGCCACAAATTTTCGTTACATTTTTATTTTCTGTTGCAGTTCCAACTTTTCTTTTGGTTTATTACGTTCCAAATTTAATTTGAATTAAGTTTCGTTTTCGTTTGTACGCGTTGTACGCATTCATTTAAATTACTTTATTTTTGTTTGCGCATTTCTGGACTTTAAGATCTTGCCATAGACAGAATACACTAATTCCAGCTATTACATTACCCATAGGACATAGATCATACAAATAAATAATATAAATATGTTTGTTAAATCATAAATTCAGCTACCTACTTGGATATGGGAAGCAAGATGAAAGAAGAGATTGGGAATTGTTGAAAATGTATAAGGTTAAGGCAACTACTTCTACTACTACTACTTCTCGAAATTTTATCTGATTTTTTGCGAGTTCTAGAGAATTTCTCGTTTCCGGGAATTATTATTTTAGTTTGAAATTTGTTATGACTTCTAGACAGTTTCTCGTTTCCGGAAAGAATCATATCATTATTGTTTTAGAGTAAAATATTCGATTAATATAACTCTTCTAAAATATATACTTTGTACTCTTCTTATATTAAAGATATATATATTGAGTTAAAAAAATAAATTGAATTGAAAAATAAGTTATCCCTTTGAGGTGTGACCATCCCAGTTGAATTTCGGCCGGCATAGTGTGACCAGGCGCAGCCTGCTACGAATATCCGGAAAAGCAAGCCATTTATGGCAGGCCTTCCACTGCACACTCTCTCGCCTTGCGCCCTCTCTTTTCGTTCGTCGGCTCATTCTCATTCTCTTTGCGCACTTCGAACTCGGCGGTTTAAAATTTTGTTGCTGTTCGCTGTTCCGCTGCCTGCTCCGGCTCCTGTTGTCGTTCCGATTCCGATCCGAGAGTGTGTTGTTGAAATTGTGCGCGCCCAAGAACGTAACGTTAGCGATAAATAATTCCAGCGCCATGTGCGGCGGGTCCTGCAGGAAGTAGAGCCAAAATCGAATCGAATCGAGTTGAATTGAATTGAAATTGCCGCGAAGTTCGCCGGAACAACGGTGTCCGTTTATTGCGCTCTGCTTTCCCGAAAATCCAACCGTGCAACGGTTAATTTTTGTGGAATAATTGAGGAGCAAAACAAAGTGTGCGGCCAAAAACAAAAAGAGTACAACAATAACAAGCGAAACGATCAAACACACAGAATTCAAAATGTTCGAACTGGAGGATTATTCGAGCAGCATACACGAGGGTTTCTTCAGCAAATATGCGGTAAGTTTCAGTTTGTTCAACAAAACAGTTGAGGGGAACAGAGGCAACAGCTTAATAACGTTTTGCACACATTTTGCCGGCCGGCGGAACACACACGCACACAATCATACACAAGCACACTCACACGTATATAAGCACGCACACAGGCGCACACTGTATCGGCGAATTTTGAATTTTAACGTTCGCTTCGAGTCGACAAAGCAGCTCGCGTTCTCTTTTCCTAGTATTTCCCCCCAGTCTCCACTCCCTGGAGGCCGTCCCCACACTCTCCACCGTTCTCACTCGCCGCCACTGTACCCACTTCGCCCCTCGGCGAAAACTTTGGTTCCACTCGCCAGCCATCTCCCTCACCCCTTCGCTCGGCACATTCGCCAGCTCGCTCACTCCAGAGCTTTGTTGTTGACTTCGCGTTTTCGCCCTCGCCGCATTTTAACGTGCAATTTTGAATTTCCAATTCGCTGCGAGCGGGCGCAGGAGTGCTGGTGCGATTTGTGCCTGTGTGTTTACTTTTGATCGTTAAGCTTTGAAATTGCCTTTGCGCTCAATGAACGAATGATTAATGAGTGGTAGAGTGCGGGGTGCGGTGGGGTGGGTGGCAAGGGAAGGGGGTGGTGGGTTGTGTGGGGCGCTTACAACCGGAACAAAGGCGATAATAATGGATGGAAGTTCTGTGGGATAGGATGTGTACTTCCTATACTGTAGTTGTTACAGTCGCCGGCGGGTTATTAACTTGGCTAGCTGGAGACTCCGCCGCTGTTAACTAAAATCTGTTAGCTGTCTGCTGTTCGTACTAAATTTTGAAATCGAGCAACAGCGCTCTTTAATTGCTTTTCGCAACTTGGAAACAGTTTTGCGGGTTTCCCTCATGTTTTCTATATTTCAAATGACTTATTTTATTTCCCTCAGCCAAGACTTTCGTTTGTTGTAGTCATGCGCAATTATTTAACTTTATTTTTTTTTGTTTTTGCCATATGCACAGTGGAGGGGAGATTAGTAGCAAGAAATTTGATACATGAATTTCTATGAATGTATTAATTGTTAATAAATGTATTCTGAGTGGTTAATATGATAATATGTAGCATCGCAGTGATGTCAGAAAATTAAATTTATTTTTAAACACTTCCTATATTTATCTATTATTTAAAAACAATCTGAAGTTCCCATTTCTTTAAAAATTCTCTAGAACTCATTAGTCTAAAGAAAAGTTTCTGTTGCCCGTGCATTTTGTTTCAAGTTACAAGGAAAAAAAAATGAGCTAAGAAGGTTCCAGTTGCAGTTCAGAATCGAGATGATGGTACCTAACTGGAATCACTTTGATTAAAGGTACTATTATTGTGACCCCGACTGTGGACATGTGCACTTAAGAGTGTGTGTTTTTGTTTCTCCGCTGATTCGCTGAGTTTTTCGTCTTCGAGCTTCTTCTACGGTTTTGTATTTTTTTTTTTATTTTGCTTAAACTTTTTGAAGGCCAAGCGTTCACCTCGAATCTTTTCGCTTTTTTAGCCAAGAGTTGTTTTAGCCAAGACCAAGACAGTCGCAGCCGCAACAATGTGGTTAATGATTTCCACCAATGAGGCGGCCCCAGGAGAGGCCAGGATTGTTTCTGGTACTTACTGACCTCCAGCAAAGTTCGCCAAATTGCGGAATGGAAATGGAAATGACATGGAATGGGAGCGGGAATGGAAATGGGAAGCGGAATGGAAAGCAAAGTGGAAGTGAACTTTGCTCCGCAGCATGTGCTCCTGTTAAATGCAACATGCAAAACTCCACACACGCACACACTCGCACCCTTGCCAGCCACAAGTGTGTGTGTGTGTGTGAGCCGGCAGGGGAACAAAGAAAAGCAAAGCAAATAAAATAAAACAAAACGAACTAAAACGAAATGAACGTTTTATCTTGAAGTTCGCCTGTGCGAATGTGTGTGTGTGTGGGAGCCAAAGGCAAAAACCCAACAAATACAAAAAAAGCAACAGTCAACGATTCCCACATCGAAAGCTCTCCTTCTCTTCCTATCTTCCTCTCCCTCTAGCGCTCTTGTACTCTCTTTGTTCTCTTCTTGATTTTTCTCTTATGTTTCGGCAACCTTTGTTGCCGCAACACATCGCTAAAAAAGCAAAGCAAAGAAAAGAAAAGAACAATCAAAAACAAAAAGTCAGCAAATAAAAACTTCAAAGTTCAACGCGCTTTTCATGGGCGAAATGGGATTTCCCAAGGGGGGGTTGGAGCACGCCCACCATTCCCACACACACCTACCCCAAAAATGCACATGGAAGGGTGAGGAGTGGGGTGGAGAGTGGAGAGTGGAGGAGAGGAGAGGCAAAGAGAGAATGGGGAGGCAGACACAAGTGCCTGTTCGTTCGTTGGGCTGCTGAATATGAGCGCCCAGCTGTATGCCGCATAGATTTTCTCACGGCCCCAAACACACAGACAGACACACGCCCCCACCGAAACACACACACACACACTTGCAAAGGGAAAGATGCATTAATTTAGTGGGAAATTGGGAACACTTTTTATTCTCAGCCTAATAAAATGTCGAAGAAATATGCACAAGATTAGTAGTAGATGTTTGCATTTATTTATTCATAAATATGCTTTTAGAAATAGTTTTAGTTTTACAAGGTTTTTAATAAATATTCGGTTAAATAATTTCATATATTTTAAAACAAAAATAAAAAATATATTTCTTGTATATTTAAACTGAGTTAACGAGGTTTTCTCTTTTATGTTTTTGTAATTTGGAAAATTACCCCAGTGAAAGATATAACGACCAATCTGTCAATTTTGGCATGCCCCGAAATTCTTTTGGAAATCCAACTAATTAGCCCTCGAAACCGAAAAAACCTACGTTGGTTCCTTATCGCACACATCTGGCTAATTACAACTTTCCCAGAGAAAGAGATCAGAAACGGATTTCCAGGCTAAAATTAAACTTTTGCCGAATGCGAATGTGAAAAAAAGAAATCGTCCGACTTAATGAATGGGAAATAATCCAGCGACATCACTTCTCGCTAACTAAGAGATTTAAAACCGATTTACGATTCCGGGAGAGTGCCAAAGGATATACCTATACATTTGCATGAAGGTTAGGTATGTGGGTTGGGGGATTTGATATTTGGTCGGTCGGGTATTCTGACAGGCGACTTTTATTGCACCATAAAGTAATTTACAAATGGGCGCTCATGATCTCGGGGTAGATGTTCGAGAAAGGCCCAGGGATGAGATTTCTACCTGGATTCTCGGTCCGAAGGTTTCCTCCTTTTATTTTACATCTCTTCTTGTTATTTTTGTGTGTCATCAGGGGCGATTTTGAGGTGAAAGCAGGCGAAGAAATGCAAACTGTGTTGTACAAAGAAAAGAAGCAGATGCGGCAGAAGAAAGGCCGGAGATTCAAGCCGGAAAACATTGAACATTGAACAATTGCGAGTGACGAATCCTGCCGAGCCGTAAATTCCCCTACTCGGCTCCTGCTGCTGCTGCTGCTGCTGCTGCAACCTCCTTGGTTCGTTGCACAACTTAAAAAGGTCAATGGGCAGGCAGCTGCAACTGAGCAGCAACAACATTGGGCAACATGAGGCAGCAGCAGCGGCAGCAGCAGCAACAACTTTGCAAAAGGGGGCCGGAAAAAGGAAAAGTGGCAGGGGTATGTGTATGTAGGCCTTGTCGAACTTTTGCTGACGAGCTCCTGCCATTGCCTTTAATCCTTGAAACTGGCCCAGGACAGGACAGCAGCTTGCTGTGGAACTTTGTTCGCCTGTTCGATGCATTTTTATTTCGGCTCATTTTTTCGAAATTTTTTCGGGGGGGCAAAAAGATAAAAAACATATGAAGGTAAAGAGGGGGAGGAGTAGAGGAGGTAGAAGGTGGGTTGAATGGAAAACTGGCTTTTTGCTAGGCCGCCGCTTGTCTGCTACAGTTCCTGGGCGCCGGATTGACTGCCGGTTGATTTATTAGGGCTCTGGGATTTATTAACTCTTCACCCGCACAAGGGGATTCGTTGGCTCTGCCCTTGCGTTTTTCCCGAAGGAGAGGCGTGAAAAATGGGAAATGCCTCGGACCAACCGGAGGCCCAAACAGTAAACTAATTAGAGCCAGGAAGTTCGCTTTCCGCTGGCAAATGCAAACGCAACAGAATTCACGACTGCTGCTCCCAAGTCGAGACTTGCAATGGCAACTACAACTGCCACAAGAATAACAGCTACAGTGGGTAATGGAAAGTGCGGATTTTTAAGTTGATAAGTCTTAAAAATAAATAAGGATTAAGGTTCTTTAAAAGTAATAAAATAATGCATTGCAGCTAAAGGAGAATTAAAATATATTTAAATAATTTGGTTAACCCCTGTAAGAGAAGGGTTCAATATTTTCCCTCTAGCAATTAGTTCGCTCATTCGATATTTTACTGTACCGCAACAGCCAGCGAACAGAACAGAGACCCAGAGACTTATCAACCCCTGAGTTGCAGCTGCCTGCGAGTGTGCTGTGCTGTGCCTTCATCCTCCTCGTCCAATTTCAATTTCGAGCTGGAAACCCGCAATTCAACAGAGGGCACTCCGAAAGGTTATCACACAGACAGGAAAACGCGCAAACACACAGGCAGCAGGATGATTAGACGAGGGAAATAGGGAAAAAATAACCAACAGGAACAGAACAGAACAGAGCACAGAGCAGGGAGCTGTAGCGAAACCCTCAATCATTCCATCACTCCCATGATGAAGAGTTTTTCTCGGGCCAGAGCAATATCATATCATCTGTCGTCCCATTTCGGTTGTAATGCTCAATTAATGGTTGTGGGGGTGGAAGCGCACAGGGCAGGGGATGGACAGAAGGGAGGGGAGGAGAGGATTATATCTGGATAGCAAAGGGTAAGGGTTAAAGGGTTTCCGAATTGCCGAAAACTCCTCTCACAATAGCCATGAAATCTGTACGGAATTGGTGAATGGTGAATCATATTCCGATTGGGGTAGATTAGGGTAGAGTTGGGAACATTTTATGGCCTGCTGGCTAAATAACACATATAAATATTTTCCAAAAATAACACAAAATAATCTCGGAATTGTAAATATTTGTGATTTGTAAATTTATGTTGACATTTTAATTGAATATTGCATTTTTAAGTAACAGATGGCTTCTGATTGTGAATTCAGATTGGAATTCGATCTGCCAAAGAAAATAATTATAAAAGGTATTACAAAATTTTATCGGAAATATATTAATTTTCATAAGGGAAACTAAATTACATACCTATGTAAAATGCAATCAATTTCAAAGGGAATTTAATTATCGGATGCCAGTTATTTTTGTTCCTGTATCCTAGATCCACATCCTGTTCTTTGCCATTGATAGCCTTCGGCTCCTGTCCAAATATTAATTAAACCAAATCGGTTTCATTCACCATTTAACGTCATGTCCAATAACAATCGATTCTAAATGGAGAAACTGTAGAGAAGTGCCAGCTGCAGAGCTGGCTCCTTCGAACTCAGCTGAAGATTGCCAGCTGTCCCCGTCTTCTGGCTCCTTGGTCTGGCCGGCCTTCCTTCCCTTCCGAGTTTCCCTTTCCTCGAATGGGTTGCATGGGGCATTGGGTTTTGGTGTCTGCTGCTGCTGCTGCTGCATTCGAAACGCAACAATTACAGAGGCTCCTGCTTATCGGGCCAACACCTGCCGTGAGGTAATTCGATTGTGTTTTGGCCAGGATGCGTCACATTGAGGTAACTGGCAGCTGGTCTCCTGGTCTGGGGCAAGGGAGGTGTGAAGTACAATGCAGTTGTGCGAAGTCATTTGGAAGATTTGGGAGTGGAAAAGAAGGCCACTGGGGAAAATTACTATTTTAAATTGCGAAGGCAAAAAGAATCAAAATTAAATGTATTGCTTATGTTTTGAAATCTTAATCTGGGTTGTATTTCTTTTTGATAAGTTTTAATGTTAGCATAGGTTTAAAAAAAAACATTCCCATTTCTAATATATGCTTTTAAATGCCTTTATATCGAATAATGCACATCGGTTCCTTTTATATCACTGTGTACCACAATCGCTTCGCATAATGGGTAGGAGGAGGAGCCCAGGCAATGGAGGAAGCACTCGAATGGCACTTGACAAAAACCAGATCCCCAGCATCCGCAACTCTTTCCCATATCCCCACAACGGAGACATGTATGTGGGGGTGGGGCATCAGGCAGAGGGGTGCAGATAGAGGAGCACAGTTTTTTGGGGGAATCCAGTACCCCCATCCCAACCGGCCATCTCCTTCGCTCGGTGATAGCCGAATATGCGCCTGCACCAATTTATGATATCCTGCTAAATTATGCAACTTATCATTCTCATGTGGCAGCTTCTATATCGTCCCTGGCTGGTGTGTGTATATATCCTGCGTGTATATATGCTCTTGTCTATTGATTTTTTGGCGTCGCCGCATAAATAAAAACATGAAAAAGTCCGTCCTCTTCCCGCGTTGGGGGTCAGTCATTTGACCCCGCCCCCGTTTTTGGGGTCAGGTCAGTGTTGTTGTTTTTGCGTGCGGGGTATTCGCTTCAAGGACACCTTGACATTGGGCTATCTGCCATCCCTTTCTATTTCCAGCGCACTGAGATTCTAACAGTACGCGCCTTTTTTAACAGCGCTGCCCCAACGGCCTCCCGAAAACTGTAAACCGAATACACATCTCGGCCTACTACTAAATTACTGAAAATACTAAAATACTCCTCTGCCTACTGCGATATGCAGCAGAGTTGCGAAAACATTAAAAAAGGCAGGCAACACCAAAAACAACACAACAACACCAGCAAAGGCAAAAAGTACTGCTCTGTGTTGTTGCTATCTTGCTCTTGTTTTTGCTTTGCTTTGCTTGCTGCTGCTTCATTTTCTGTTTTCCGTTTTCTGTTCTCAGACTCGCCGCATGTTTTGTTGCCTACTGTACAGTCGCAACTTCGCTGTGGCAGCTCTGTTACGGTTCGTGTTCGTTCTATGTTTTCGCACCCCTCTCTGCTGCGTCTCTCTCGTTCGCTCTCTCTCAACTTCGCCTCGCTCTGTTTCGCCGCACACATAGAAAAACAAGAAAAAGAAAAAAAAAAACAGAACAACAGAGCAGAGCAGCAGCAGAGCAACAGCAAGAGCAAGAGAAGTTTCCCTGTTTTCTGTTTTTGTACGGCTTTAATTCCTTTTTTCCCTCTCGGTCGGTGTCTGCAGTATGTATGCACGTACACTGTGTGTATGTTTCCCCCTTTTCTGTTGGGTTTTGCGTTTCGTTTTTTTTGTTGTTTTTGTTTTCTGCCTGCTAACAGAGCTGGCAACATGTTGCAGCAACACTTTTATCCACTGGTGGTTGTTTGCATTTTCGATTCCCCTGCTGCGAAACATTTTCGAGTGCAAATCTCTAACTCCCGAGACTGGATATGTTCAGACCCAGACCCAGAATATGATCAAATGTGAGTCATTTCTGCAATGGGGGGGTGTGGAGGTGCAGGCGCCTACTCCCAGGCCCCCCGATTCGGTAATTTATATTCGATCCTCGCGGTGATTGCATAAAACTTTCAATTTTTCTGATATCCGGTTTGGCCGCCTTGGAGTTTGTTGTTGCTTATGTGTGGCCTTCTGGCGGGCTGGACCTCGACTCCTTCTCATTTTCCTTTTATGTTTATATTGTGTACAGCCTTCCTCAAGTTAATAGCAACATTATATTTCAAAAATCTTGTAACTCACTTTATTTTGTGTCTGCATTACAGAATGTACTATTTATTGACATAAACTTTAGTGTATCAGTCAGTTTTTAGAGTTACTACTATTACTATTTTTAAAACTTTCCTTTATTCTGTATTTGATCAAATTGTAATTAACATAAAAAGGATTTTCTTAATACAATATTAACAAACATTTTGTGTCCCAATTTTTATGTTTCTAAATAGCTTATTTAACTATTTTAAAACTGATCTGCAGAATGCATAATGTAAAGTTCTGTTTTCGTGCCCTCCACTGTATGTACTTGCAAGTTTGAATTGTTTATATGGACAATTGTTTGTATATATGTATGTATGCATGCAAGGAGCACCGACTCCAGACATTCGGCCTGTTTAAAATGTTTACATGTTGCCGACTTAGCTATGGTGGTTGTTGTTATTTCGGTTTCTGGTTCTGGTGTTGCAACATGAGTTATTTTCGTTGTTTTCGTGTTGCTGTTGTTATATTGTGCGCTATATGCAGCTCCAGAAAACATCCATCCATCCATCCGTCTCCGTCCCACTCACCTTCCATTCCCCTTTTACCCTTTTCCCCTTTTCCCATCCTTAGCTGTCTGCTCTTCGTCGCCTGTTTTTATTATTATTATTTTTTGTTGTTTTCTTGATGTTGGTTGGTTTTTGGCCTGGCCTGCCTTGGCGCGTAAAAACTGGTTTTGAACTCGGCTATCGAGCTCTGCTTCTCCTGCTCCTACTCCTGCTCCTGCTGTTCCTGTGGTCCCCTCATTTATTATTGTTGTTTTTCTCGGGACTCGATGTTGTTGTTGTTGTTCCAGCATATAGAAAATGAAAACTTATACGATCCCCAAAACATGCACATGCATACTTATCCCATGGATACATATTTCCATGCGGGGATATCAGATTCGGACTGGAACTGAGATTCAGATTCGAACTACTTATGTTACAGATTTAATCATCATCACGTTCATATAAGGAAATCTGTGTGTATGCCAAGGAATTTTATCCCAACTTAGAATTTCAGGAAAAAATCAGAGCGCGGTAAAATTTCTAAAACCCAAAGTAAACAGTTTGTTTATGTTTTGATTTTGCTTAGGAGCATCAGAATATTTATGTTGATAAGAATAGCTGAAATGTCTGTTGTTTATCTTTAAAGGATATTAATTTTTATGAGAGATCTTAAATCATAAAAATTGCTATAACAGAATGTTAAATAACATCTACTAGATTACATTTTAACATTTTAATTTTTAATTTTCATAAAAATTAAATATTTCGACAAACCCTAATAGAATATATAATCTTCCAATTTCAGGACGCAGCTGGACCCTCTCTGGACTTCTATGTCTCCGACTCGATGCAGGAGATGCTGAACGTGGACATTCGCGCCGAGATCGCCAATGTGGTGGGCACCTCCAGCAGTGATCTCACTTCCTCGCTGGACCATGCCCTGGAGTCCATATCCGCCATCAACAACAACAACAGTAGCAGCAGCCTGCCAGTTGCATACAATGCGAATGCCAACTTCCTGACCAGCAGTTCCCTCCACGCTTCACCCACTGCCAAATGGATGGGCTCTTCGGCCAGTTTCTGGTCCAACTCGGACTACTACGCCGATCTGGGTGCCTGTGTGAATCCCATTTCGGTAATGCCGATTATAAACTCGATCGCGGGATCCGGTCTGGGATCGCCGAGGCGCAACAAGACCTCCACAGCCACCCAGGGAAGATCGCCCTGCGCTGATAGGGATCATCCCAAGTCACATTTGACCTTCTCGCCCGCCCAGATGAAGGTCAGTGCCGGATCAATGCGACGGGAGCAGGTAATGGCACACATTCCCAAACAGATATCGGTGGTCACGAGTACGGGAAGCACAGCTCCGGCTACCATGGCCACCAATTCGGCGCTCCAGCGCAGGAATTCCTCAGCTGTGGATGCAGTGCGCAAGGATTTAGGCTCGGAGCTTCGGAAGGCACAGTCCAGCCCAGTGCCCACTTCCATGGAGGAGATGGGTAAGGGCAAGGGAGCCACTTTGCTCACCACGGGAGGTGGAGCAACCAACACAATTAAACTGGCACCTGGCATAGGCGGCCTGACCTTCGCCAACAGTGTGGCCTACCAGAAGCTGAAGCAGACAGCCTCTGCGAAGTCCCCAGGAGGCAACAGCTCGCCAGGAGCGGGCAATGCTGGCAATGGCAATCTCAAGGAGGTCACCAAGCGGGGCCTGCAGGTCAGCAGCACCACACCAAAGAGCATCGCTTCGGCGGCCAACTCGCCGCTCCATCAAATGCAGAGCAACAACGGCAATTACAGCCTGGGATCGCCATCCTCCATGTCCTGCTCCTCGGCAGCATCCTCGCCGCTGGGCAGCGTAAGCAACCTGGTCAACATAGCGAACAACTCGAGTGGAGTTGGTCCGGTTAAGGCGCTGCAGCAGAAGGTCAAACTGCCGGCGGTGGGCAGTGCGTTTCCCAAGCCTGCCTACTCCTACTCCTGCCTCATTGCATTGGCTCTGAAGAACTCCCGGGCCGGATCACTGCCCGTCTCGGAGATCTACAGCTTCCTGTGCCAGCACTTCCCCTACTTTGAGAACGCCCCCAGCGGCTGGAAGAACAGTGTGCGTCACAACTTGTCGCTGAACAAGTGCTTCGAGAAGATCGAGCGCCCGGCCACAAACGGCAACCAGAGGAAGGGCTGTCGCTGGGCCATGAACCCGGAGCGCATCACCAAGATGGACGAGGAGGTGCAGAAGTGGTCGCGCAAGGATCCGGGTGCCATTCGCGGAGCCATGATCTACCCGCAGCACTTGGAGTCGCTCGAGCGCGGCGAGATGAAGCACGGCTCAGCGGACTCGGATGTGGAGCTGGACTCGCAGTCGGAGATCGAGGAGTCCTCCGAACTGGATGAGCACGACTTCGAGGACACCCTCGTCGATGCCATGCTGGTGGAGGAGGACGACGAGGCCGAAGAGGAGGAGGACGATGAGGAGCACATGCTGAGCGAGTTCGAGGCCGAGGAGGAGCACAATTCGCGGGCCAGTGGAAGTCAGGCGAATCGTCACCATCACCTGCCCATCAACCACGAGATGCTTGGCCAGAAGAACAGCGACTTTGACATTGAGGTGAGTGTTCACTTTTGACTTTTCATTGAATTAATTCGTTAAACTAATCTAAATATCTTCCTTCTCCAGGTGGATGAGTTGTATGATGCCATCGACATTGAGGAAGACAAGGATGCGGTGCGCCGAGTCATCTCCAACTGCCAGACGTCACACATCATTGAGCTAAATCCCGCCGATCTGAATGCCAACGATGGATACCTGCAGCAGCAGCCTCCATCGAAAAGGGCCCGCGTGGACATCAACTACGCGATTGGTCCCGCTGGAGAGCTGGAACACCAGTACGGCCAGAAGGTCAAGGTTCAGCAGGTCACGCAGCTGCAACAGCACCATCCGGCCACCTACAACCGCCGCAAGATGCCGCTGGTCAACCGAATCATCTAAAGTGGAGCCCCGGCCCACTAAAAACTAAATAAGCACCCAACACCCAAAAAGGTGCAACATACCCCTCAAACCCCGTTTACATTAATCACACTTAGTGCTAGGTCTTGGTATTTAAGGAATAATCCCCAATCGATACGCTTAAACGTAATCCGTAATCCGTAATTTCGAATATCGCTTTTCAGTTTCATGTTCAGAGAGCTTTGATGTGTTCACCCAAATGTTATTTTAAATTCCCTTGAATATTTCGGTTTTATCTCTAGGTCCGATTGGCCGCCGATTGATTTTAAATCTCGATTCGAGCCCGGGCTAGATGAATGCTCTCCCAATGCGCCTATTTTAAATCCTCTTTTGTAGTTGCCTCCAAAATAAATTATGCATTCTAAACGAACAGCGGAAAGTTTTGCCCCACTTGACTTGACGAATCTTCGAACGAAACCCTTGACGATGCATGAAGCAATGTTAATCACTTTTCATTTAATTGTTTCGATTTTGATGTTGATCTCCCACGGACAAATCAAATTTCACCACTACTAAGTTGATGAGAAACTTGACAATGCATTTATTACAAATGAAGATTCCTGATAACTTTGACTTTGACAACGAAATGTGAACAATAGGTTTACATTTCCACCCATTGCTAATTTTGACAAGCTGCAAACGCTTTCAGCGCACCTCTCAATCTTCAATGTTAATCTTAAGAATCTTGAAATGACAACAGAAATGAACACACAAGCTAATAACTTGCCGGTCCAGTATTCGTATTCCATGTAAGATGCGGATTTTTATGAAATATTTGTATGTATTGTACTATACTATACTAAATACTTATAGATCTACACATATATATATATATAAATACAGCGAGCCCACAATTATTATTGGAACGTTCAGTCAATTAATTATAATACGATTCGATTCGGAATGTAAATAGTTTTTACACGCAACGAAAATCTTGTATACTATGTGCTTAGTTTTAAGTGAGACCGAGAGAGTTGAGGGACAGGATGGATGCACATCCTATTTGTACATTTGTAAGCCAAACCCGAATTCCAAATGAAACGAAATGCAGATCCGCAAACCAATAAGACTTGAGAGAATCCAATACACACACGACACACATGATGATCCACAGCCTCAGATTTGAAATAGTACAAAGAGCTAACTAGGTTACTGGCGGTTGGAAGAGTTGAAGAAGTGAAGCATTTATCCATTTACATTTACATTTACAAAGCCAACAACTCACGGAGGGCCCTTGGAAATGAACCATTATTGTTTTGTTTTTCTATCGTTTTCACATTAACCACATCTGTTGTTGCGAATCTCAGCCTTCGCACGCGACTATTCCACAAACGAACCATAACATTCATTTATTAAAAACTACAAAAAAAACACAAAAATACAAAAATAATTATATTGTAAGATTTACTATGTAAATGACTAAGCTAAGAAAGGACAATTTTTGTATAGAGTTGTTAGAAAATCAATTGACCAGGCAAAATTGAAACCAAAAAAAGATATAAAATAAAAAATCACAAAAATTATACTATTCTGTTTGTAATTGGTTGGTGAACGAGACTCCTTCAGGTTGGTGAAATCCAGATGCTCCTCCTGGGCCTTGGAACCTCGATGAGCGCATTGTTTGCAATTAAGGTTGGGTACCTTACATATGTTTATTAAATGGGAAATTCAAGAAAAGAGTAAAAAGTATCCATTGAATATTTTGTACATATCCTATAGCTTTTATAGGAAGTAATCCTGTTCAGGAATTATTAATCTTTAAAGGAATTATTGATGACTGATCTAATGTAGATCTACCACTTTCATGTTTTTCCACACAAATTCGATGATTTAAACTGCAAATTAGTTTTTCTTTTTTCGTTGACAAATTTTTATTTCACATACATAAATAGTTTTGACATTTTAAAATTTCAGTTTTCCTTTTCTGTTTCTTTTTCATTTTCATTTTCGTTTGAATATTTTCTTTTCTTTTAACAACCAATATAACTTAGATGGTAGTCAAGCAATTTGCGATTTGAGCAGAGCTAGTTCCCGCGGCGGGAGATTCTAGCTGTTATCGTCGAGTTCTTGTGCCAGACAGAGCATACATATATATATACGTAGGTCAGATAGGTCAGTTGTGTGCTTTAGGACTAGACGGTTGGCTAATTCTAGTTAGTTGACTTAAAAAACTGCTGCGCTTGCTGCTTGTTGTACTCTTGCCCAAAATGGCATAAAATACTCTGATAAGCGCCTCTGTTAAAATACTTGTCGTAATAAAATGATTCACTTGTAGTTAAAATATACATATACATTTATGCTTTATATATAATATATATATATATAGTTATGGTAAATTGTATTGTTTCAAAATTGAGTGTTGATCTTTGCACATTTAAGGCCTGTTGTTCACTTAGCTTAGGTTTGTGTGTTCTTTGAGCAGGGTGTTCCTTTGTTTTACGATTTTCGTTTTTCGTTTTTCGAGCAAGCTGTTTCCATGTGAGCAGTGTGGTTCTGTATCATTACTTCGCTATATTCTATACACCTCCCTCCCGATTGACTAAAATATATGTATTCCACTGAGTGCGAGTGTGTGTCTGTGTGTCTGAGTGCGCCGTGCGCTAAGATATACAAGATCGTTCGTTGAAACCAGACAAAACTGATGATCTAGCCTAGATATCCCTTCCGTAGACAGTTAGTAGCCGCGTTAGGCGTAAATTACAATTACTAATGCACATGTACTTAAACTAAAACGTATCCTACGAATACAGATCAGGGCAGACAAGACCAGTCTCTCTTTCGGAGCTGGCTTTCCGCTAGCTGCTTGCTGGACGGCTCTTCACTTCGATGCGGGGGCAGTCCAGTCTCGTTAAGGTGCAGTAAAAACTCCCATGGGCGGACAGCTCCAGAATATATATATCAAGGGGTAAATATAATATTAAGATAACAGCCTAATTATTAATTTAAGTTTAGGGATAGATATAAAAACTCATAGAAGATTAAAAGGATTTAAATGACTGTCGTAAAACTAACTTTCTTCCTTGAGCGGGAAACTTATTTGTAGCAACTTAAACAGTATCCGAAATAATGTTAAGACTCCCATTGAGCCCCGCCCAGGAGCGCTGTTACTGCACACGAATCCGGAGTCTGCCTAAAACTAACCACTAGAATTTCGACTGACTATGCTTGGGGTGTGGGAACTTAGGGCTACAAACTAACACACTGATACGGTACGAATACGGATACGGATACGGATATTACAACTCGTTTGGACTATTAAATGCAGAGCTGACTGACTGGTGACACATAGGAGGGTGCACGTGGAAGGGGCGACGGCTACTGGTTACATAAACACTACGACTATCCACATCGACATCGCGCCGCCTCATTCCTGCTTCAGCCGCTTGGCCTCGTTGCCCACATCGTTGCCCACACTGCTGGCCGAACTCGGAGTCGTCTGCTGCTCCGTGTCGCTGGTGATGTAAGCAAACTGGCACTCGAACTCAAAGTCCATGTCCTTCTTCTGGAAGAAACGGATGGTGTTAGCATGGAACATAAATGGACATTGATATCTCCCTCAGTTGTCAACCCACCATTCTCTCACAGATCACCGCAATGGCCGTCTTGTGCTGCGCCTCGGCTATCTTGTGCTCCACCAGGTAGAACATGTACTCGTCGAAAAGCAGGCGGATCAGGTGGAAGCTGCCGAAGCTGGAGGCGGAGCGCAGGGTCAGGTCCCGGATGATCATGGAGCTATAGAAACTCCACTTGAGCAGGAACTGGCGGGCGGCTCGGGCGTAGCTCGGCTTCCCGGTGTACTCCTCCATCGCGGACTCCACCACCAGTTGCAGCCAGCTGGCCCACTGCTCCAAAGAGCTCTGCTGCTGCAGGGCGGCCTTGAAGTCGTTCTCCAGGCGCTGCACCACAGCGGGGGAGCACTGACTCACCCAGGCGGCTTGCTCCTAAAGCAGGAAATAAATAATTAAATATTTAATAAGCATGATAAGGCATAGGCATAGCCTGGAACCCACCTGCACATTGTGGAAGTCCACGCGGTTCAGATCGCTAAGCATCTGGGAGATCTGGGCGCCATTCTGGAGCACAGCTCGAGCGGCCTGCGCCAGGTGGTTCAGTGAGGTGTAGCGCCTCAGCGTTTGGCAGAAGGCCGATACGGCGCTGGTCTTAATCTGGGCCAGCTGCTCCGGCACTCCCATCATGCTCTCGCACAGCCAGATCTCCAGGTTCTTGGCAAAGTTTCGAATCGCCTGGGTCAAAGCGTTGGGAATGGAGCGCAGCACATCGGGAATGATAACGTCGACGGTGTTCTGGTAGAATTGGTAGTCCACCTGATGGGGAGATTTAACAGATACTCAAATTATAATATATTTAAAAATAATTGAATTAATTGCTTTGAATTGAAATCGTGCTAAATGAGTAAGTGAAATCCGGAACATCCCTTTGGGGGGAAATCATTCGGGAGCCGAGCAGGATTACTCCTCGCTCCTCGCTCCACCTGCGACTCTGCAACCTCTTTGCAAGACCCACCTCTCGCACGAACTTCTGCACTTCTGCGCAATGGCAGAGCAGGTACAGCTTCGTCTTGCTCAAGTACTTCTCCTCCTCGCACTCGTCCAGGTTGTTGTTGTCGCTCGCCCGCCAGAAGTCGCGCAACAGGAACTCCACGGTGTTGAATTCCAGGTTCAGCACGGCATCCAGGAAGGACTCGCAGTGCTCGCGGTACAGGGCCCGGAATGTATCCACATCCTCCAGAGTCAGTTCGCTGTTGAAGCTGTGGCCCAGTTCAATGGCCGGAAACGAGGGCAGGGCACTGCTTCCGTCGCCAATATACTGCGCGATTTTAAATATATATGTAAATCAATCAATAATTTGTAACTGATATTTGGTTAAATGTTATTTATAAATGGTCTATAATTATATATATTCCAATTTATTTTAGAGGTTGAAAGTTGATATGTTTTTGGTAGAATTGGAAACAAATCTAAAATGAAGTGATTAATTTTCAATTTCATCAAAACAATCAAATTACAATTGTTTAATTTAGATTGTTAAAAAGCAATAGTTCATCACTTTTTCTAATGTTTAATAGCCAGAGATTTTCTCATTAAATTTAGAATTGTAAGCTTTATAATTTGCTGTTGATAATTGGGATAACAAATTAAATAAGATGATTTAAATCCACATTTCATTCTATAATCAAATTTAAGTAGTTAAACAATAAAAATGTAACTGTATAAGGAATTGTTAAAATAAAATAATTTCTTTTAATATCTCCATATTTTTAAGACCAGAAAATATAACTAGTCTTATTTAAATTATGGTTATTAAAAATTATACTTATTAAATATAATTTTTTTTGTATTATTAAATCTTTTGATATATTTTTTTCGTGGTTATTCGCAATCTGATCCTCACCTGCAAGCATGCCTCGTACGCCTCCGGCTTGAAGGTGTGCTTCTTGGTGCCGCTGCTGTGCCTCTGTCCCTGGCCACCGCCACCGCCCAAGCCATTCGCTCCCATCTGACCGGCGGTGCTGCTGCTGACATTAACCAACGGACCGCCGCCGTTGCCCGAACCGCCGGATCCGGTTGAGGATGCTCCGTAGCCGGCGCCCAGCATCGATTTGTCCTCCATGGCGTGGTGATTCAGCAGCGAGCCGGGCTTGATGCGGATGCCATAGTAGTGGTACTTGGAGTTGCCGCGCGTGCCCAGGCGACGTGTGCGCAGGCCGGAGAACACGGAGCGTATCAGCTTGCCGAAGCTGGCTGCATTCACCGGCTCCAGCTTGTGCTCGCTGCAGTGCTGCATGTAGTGGTTGTACAGCGTGCTCCTCGGCAGGCTCACCCCGTCCGCCGTCTCGTAGTTGCGCGACAGCCACTTGATCTGCGAGCGGGATGGATGGATTGATGGTTGGATGGTTGGGGGATGCCGTTGCCATGGCTGCACTCACCGTTGCCGAGGCAATCTTGTTGCTGCTGCCGAGCGCGCTCTGCTCGGAGTCCGGGGAGTTGCCCCCGCCACCGGTGCCCAGGCTGCCGCCGCTGGCCGAGTGCGTGGTGGTCGTCGAGGTGGGCGTCTGGGGCGTGCTCTGCGCCTCCTGGATGTACGCGACCTCCTGCACCCAGTGGCTCCGATTAGTGACACCATCCCGCTCCGCCTCCCAATCCCGGCTACTCACCGTCAGGCTGTGCGGCGAGTCCCGTCCGTGCGACTGTGACTGCGACTGTGACTGGGACTGCGACTGAGACTGCGACTGGGACAGCGAGTGCGCTGTGGCGCCGTTCAACAGCAGGCCCTCCTCCACGGGCACCAGATACGGCAGCGTCGTGGAGTGGGCCCCGTTCGACGAGGAGCCCCCGCCGGAGGAGGCCGTCCCATACTGACCCGTGGTCGAGTAGTAGGCCGTCTGGCCGTTGCCCTGGTAATCGCCCACCGGGCAGAATGGATACGTCCTGCAGGGGTTGGGGAAGAGAGAGAGAGAGTAGTAAGTTAAGGTCACTGTTTATCCCATTCGGGCTGCATGTGTCCTCCACCACTCACATTTGCGTCTGGCTGGAGTTGCTGTGATACAGCTCCGAGTCCACATATTGCACTTGGTAGTTCTGCTCCTGTCCGGAAACTGCAAAACAAAACAAAAACAAGGAGTTTGAGCATCGTTTTTAGAGGATTTCCAGGTAAATTAACTTCTACTTTCGTTGAAGTATTAGGAATGATTTTTCTGATTAAAATTAACTTAACTTAATATTAGAAAGGTATTTAAATATATTAAAATAAGAGTTTATTGTGTGTTGAAAGCCCGACGGTTATTGAAACGGTTATTTTGTATAAGTAAATCTATAAATTTCTATAAAAATCATTCATCAATTTACAAACCATTATTTATAAGAGATACGTGAAATTAATATTGTTGTGTTTAGACCTTCGTATTTGGGATACAAAATGATTGCAATGGATCTAATTTAACAAAAAGAATTAAATATTCAAGGCTTGCTTTATGCAATATGAAAAGATTAAGATTAAATTACAAGCTTTTAAAATGTTTGATTTAAGCCAGCTAATTTGGACTTGGAAATTATCCATTCAAAAAATTGTATCTTCATATTAAACTTTTACTCGTATTAGTTAATATCTTTTCCTATAAACAAGAACAAGAAATAAGATGCACCATTCAGTAATTGATTTGTGCAGTGCCATCTTGAGGAAGGCTAATATCTTCGAGGGTATTGTTTTCCTGGCATCGAACCACAAAAACTTTAAACACAAACTTTGCCAGGAGTTGCCTCTGTAATTACTCTTGATTCAATCAAAAGTCTCAAGTCGTTTGTCTATTTATATCATTGAGAACGACACTTGACACTGCTTTTGGCCACATGCAGCACAAACACAAACACACTTCCCCCTCTCTCTCAAACACACACACAGATACTCGCACAAGCAAGAGCTTTAGATACACTCAAGGCTCGAACCGAAATCGATTCGAGGACTTGAGGACCCGAGGAAAGGAGTTGCTGGATATTTACCACCGCAGTAGGACAAGTTATTGTGGCGTCGATGGTGGTGGTGGTACATGGTGGTGGTGCTGCTGGACGATCCACCCGAGAGCACCGAGTTGCTGACTCCACCGGCGCAAGACGATGAGGAACCCAAACTCAGGCCGGCAGATGCACTGGCTCCACTTCCACTACCGTGTCCGTTCCCTCCGATCCCGGAGCAATTGCTGTAGGACGCAGCACTGGCGGTGGCCAGAAACGTCTGATGATGGTGGTGGTGGTGATGGTGGTGCAGCTGCAGCTGCAGTTGAGCGGGCGGCGGTGCAGGTGCGGGATTTGTGGCCACTGACGACTGCTTGCACCGGCACTTCTCCAACAGACTCGAGTAGGCCACAGCTGCGGCTGTGCTGGGACTGATCACTGGCCCTGCGGACGCCGGCGGTGGCGACTCCAACTGGTGCTGGAGCTGGTGGTGGTGGTGCTGGAGCTGGAGCTGCTGCTGCTGTTGGTGGTGGTGGCGCGTCTGACAGTCAAAGCCGTACCGCGAATGCATTCGTTTGGCCGGAAGTGGTGCGGAGATGCCTCAAAGATGCTGGCTCCTCACCGCACCGCTCTTGGAGCACGGTTCGAAGGTTTTCAGAAGGTCACCGAAAGCGTTTCACCCAGAGGCTTTAAGTGGAGGTTTCCCAAATTATTCTTAGCCGACTTCAGAATCCCAAACATGTTGGTTTAATCTCTTCAAGGAGGTGGAGTTCAAGAGTTGAGTTAAGTTGAGCGGTTAGGATTTTCGAAAGATTTTGAAAGAGTCCTTGGATGGTGGTTAAGGAGGAAATAAAAAATAGTTTAAAGGATTTCCCGATGAGAAACTATATATCCAAAGTCAAACATCAAATTATTTTGGGATGATAATCCAAATATAAGTTTCAGAAACCAATCTTCAGGATCCAAGGACTACGATTAAGATGGAAGAAAATCCCAAGATAGTGCTTTCATGGATCTGAACATAAATCCAATCCAAT
Source organism: Drosophila setifemur (assembly GCA_021224005.1). NCBI lineage: Eukaryota > Metazoa > Arthropoda > Insecta > Diptera > Drosophilidae > Drosophila > Drosophila setifemur. Next base: position 9,296,465 of record JAJJHY010008598.1, on the reverse strand, counting down.
GGTGGAATCCAAAAATCAGCTTCACGTAATCCAAATTTAATGTTCCATTTTTCCCAAGGTAATCCAAAGACCAAGTGTCACCGATCCCTATTTAAAGATGAGCTCCCAATATGTTTCATTCGTGGCGATCCAAAAGGTAAAAACAAACATCCGAATCCACTGGTGGTGTAAGCGGAGAAGCCACCTGGTTGCTTCGGGCAACTGGCCAGAAGTGTGGCTCAGAAAGCGAAAGTGAAATCCTTGACCAGGCAACGCTCCCCTGGCAATTGGCAATGGGTGGTATTTAGTATTTGGGTCTCCGAGCTCCGGTTGCTGCTTCGACCGATGGAATCGAAGACTGTGTGGCAGATGGATGGCGGATGTGTTGGATGACGACTCCGTGGAAACACCAGGAGCAACCAGTGCGTGCGAACGGTAGAATTACAACTGAATCCAAAATCAAATGTTATCCTAGCAATATGCCTCCGAAAATAATGATGATGGCGAACTCACGACGACGACGGCGGCGCAGCAACGAATTAAATTACAACAACGGCGGCGGATGCTGCCTCGGTGGTTGGGCGGTTGCCCCGGTAGATGGGTGGGTGGTTGGTTCGCCTGGTTGCTATTATGATCCCAGTACCCGTTGCGTTGCGTTGCGAGTAATCCAACCCAGCCCCTTCCAGCCAGCTTCATTTTTTGCTCTCTCTCCCCCATCCCATCCCATCCCAGCATCCCCTGAACTTTGCACAAGCGGTGTGCCTGGCTAATTCCGGGCTCAAAGTCGCATTTTCTGGGATCTGCACAAGTGGTGGTCGACATCCAGGGGGTTGTCAGGGAGTATCCTGGCAGGCTGTCCTGGGTGGCTGGATATCCGAAAGGGATGGCAACAGGGCGGTGTCAAGGCAACGGGCCTCGGCCAATCCCAGTGTCAGCCCCTTCTCCGGTTCCCGTTGCTAGGCTGCAGCCTCTCTCTCTCTCATCGCTTTCTCTCTGGGGGAGAACTGCTCTCTTTCTCTTTCTCTCTCTCTCTCGCGCCGAGCATCCCTGCCGCAGGATGCTGAAGGATGTAGCCTGGCCAACCAAAACGCTGACTGGCATCCCTTCACAAAACAGGTTGGAGATGTGGGAGTTTCCATGGCTGAGCCTCGGTGTGGGTGCTGGTCCTTGGGGTGTTTCAGGGATTTTCTGGAGGATGGAGGGTGGAGCAGGGGAGCACCAGGAATGGCGTGCCATGCGTGGAATTTTTCCATATCCTCTTCGTGGTCAGGTCCGGATTTCTCTTGTTTTTTCTCGTGGTTTTTGGAGGCTCCCTCCTGGTCACCACTTTTTGCTGCTCTTGTTGACATGACATATTTTGAGATATTAATTTTGTTTCCTTGCCAAGGACCGCCAGTGCGTGTGTGTGTGTGCTCCTGAAGTTGCTGCGGCCAGCTCTGCGGGCTATAACCCCACCCGATCCCTGCCCCAACTCCTCTCTCACCACAATTTTCCCTTTGACACGCCAACAAACTGTAAATATTAACAGGTGCCCCTTGGGGCCAACTCGACAATTTGTGAGTGGAAATTGGGAAAGTGGGAAAAGGGGAATGGGGAATGGGGGATGGGAGGAAACGGGAAATGGAAAACGGACGAGGAAGAGCAGAAGAGGTAGCAGGAAGCGGTGACATTTGTCCTTTAAATTGGCCCAGGGATTTGCCGAGATCTTTTGAGGTTCTTTCAAGTGGACCGCATTCTCGCCCAAGCATTTTGGCCCTCAATGACTTTGGTCTCTGTCGAGGAAAATCTGTTTTACTTGGTAATTGCCTCTGGAATGGCTAAGATTGAACTTATAACAGGTTGAAGATAAAGTTGGATGACGCAAATCAGCTCAACTTAACTTTGAACCTTTGGAAAGTAGGAAACGCCCGGAGGAGTTGTGCTTTGGATACTCTTAGTTATGGCAATAAGTGAGGAAAACAAAATAGTTGAGTTTAATTTAAGAAAATCAAGGATAATAATAATAAAGGATATCCCCTAACAATAAACTGATCGGATCATCTATTAAATAAAGATGGAACAATGGACCAAATCAAATTTGAAATGCTAACCTTCAATCGATCTAATAATAAAATGATGAACAATCTTGATGGAGCTCTTTATGTTCCATCAAATATTTCGGGTTCAAAGGATTCGTTGCAATAGCCACTCTCCTGCAATCTTCGCCACTTGTTAAAGTTCCCAGCTCCACTCCAACCCCATAGGAAAGCAGGGCAGAGAAGAGTTCAGAACAAATTGCCAGGGATAACGATAACAGTCAAGTAGTGGAGGGACGACCGTCCTCCACCCCTCCCCCCGGTCGCAGGCAGATGGCTTATCCTGCATATACTCTAACGTCTAACGTCAACAAACAATTAACCTTTTTGTGAGCCGGTCACTTGCCAGGGGGATGAGCCCGCACAGGACCTGGGCCTGGGTTAAAGTTCAGGCGATGAGGTGAGTCCTCTTTTGTAGAGCTTCATTGGACGTGATTCGCCCTGGCAGATAACATTCACTGCGAATTATGAACTGTGCACTCGCTTTGAGGAATAAATTTGCACTTATCTAGATTGTCGGCACAAATAACTTTTTGCGTGGGCGCAATTAAAAGAAGCCCGACATATGCCAGTGTTCCCTAGCCCAGTCCGGTCTTCGGTCCACCCACCCACAGTCACCCACAGTCAGCCACCTCCATCCACCTCCAATTGGCCAGCACAAGCACTTCAACTGGTACGGATTCCCGTTTTGTATTTTCCTATTTTTAGTTGCTGTCGTTATTAAATGTTAAGCTCGTCGTCGTCTTCTGCCTCGTCGATTCGGTGAGCACCCAGTAAATCCGTATCAATTGAAAAAATACAATACAACATATTCCACGAAGGTGGGATGCTGCGTAGTGTAAGCCCTTCCCCCATCCCACTTCCCACTTCCCCCTTCCCACTCACTGAAAATCCACCCACAACCGGAACGAAGCTCGGATACCCTTTCGCAAAAGATATGAAAGGGATTTCGCATCAATTCCGCGCACTGGGAGAAACCACTAATAGCCCTCTAATTACATAACAATTAACTTGATTAAGTAGTCTAGTTAGTGCGAATTTCTTGAAATATCTATTGGATTATTATTATTTTATGCATAAATAACTTTAATAATATTAAGATATTTTATGGGGGTTCCTATATTCATATTTCGAAATATATTTGAACCTCGGAATTTAAAACAGACAACTAAGAACAGTGGCTTAACTTTTTAGATGTAATCTAAATAAATATACTAAATTGTATTAATAGAAAAGCAAATACTCGTCTCTATACAAATAATGTTTATATTAATTAAATTTTTGTTTTATTAAGCACGATAAAGTTGATGAAAATTGATTTATTTTAAAATAAAGGTGATGCATTTTGGTAACTATTATAATCATTTGAAACCTTAAAAAAAAAGGAGGGTATAAACAAACACCAAAAAATTAAATTTTCAACAAATTTAAAGCTTTACAAATCTCTTGAATTGAATTTAAAATTCATATCATATTTTTCTCAGTGAGCGAGTGCGTAAGCCCTACATCTCGATATGAAGGTATTAGCTGACAGCGGGCGGTTATTAGCGAGTCGTCGACTCATCCACGTGGGCACTGAGAAATAAGGACCAACCCCTTCCCCTGGATCCCTGAATCCTTCCCCTGCCCCTCCCCCTCCCCCGATAAACCGTGTGAAGCCCTCTCAATTTGTTGTGATTACCCGTGATGTTGCCATTCGGACAGGATGTTTACCCTGCTGCGTGTCCCGCCTGGTGGTGGTAATTTGTGCTAATAAAATCAAGTACGTTGGCAAACAAGCCATTGGACAGACCCTTTTTTTCTCGTCCTCCGTTCATTATCTCGTCCTCCCGATTTCCCCGATTTCCCTGTTAGATAGTTCCGCGGGAAGTGTAATCTCGATTAATTCATTGTGCGGCGCTCGAGTGGAATATAATAATTATGTGTCTGCCGGGATATCACTCCCAGAGCGAGTCCTTTAGAAATTGAACCCAGCTGCACTTTGCCTCTTTGTAGCTTTTTTGTTGCTTTGCACGTGCCTCGAACGGATTCGTCGGGTCGTGTGTCCTTGGACAGGTAGTATCTACCGGGCATTATCCTCCACGGGGTGCGGGCCCATCCATCTGTCTAACCACCCAACCAGTCACTCATCTATTCATCCTGTGTCTCTCCACTCCACACGCTACTCCTCCCCTCTCGTTTTGCGTTTCAAATTAAGTCGCTTTAATTGTGATATCAGGCAAACGTTTAAAATGCGCCGGATTTTAAGCTGGTCCTTGTTTCCAGCCATCCTCACTCCCTCCCATCAAGGCCCATCCCATCCCATCCCATCCCGAGGGACATGTTGATCCTGTCATTATGTTTGTTTACAAAGCCGCGACTTTTGCTGTTTGTTGTTCCCGGAATTCCTGGTTTTCGCTTTGATTTCCGCCCACTGCAAGTGCTACCCACGGAATCAGGAGTTTCTGTTTCGGTTTCTGCTTCTGCTTCCGGATTTCCTCGGTGCTCCCTCACCCATGATGGAATCGGTTTCGTATCGCTTTTTTTTGCGGTCCTGCAGTTTTTGCGCTTATTAAAAAAATGGCAATTGCCATTCCAGATTACAGATTGCAGATTGATTTTAATCCAACAGTTTTCGCACATGTCCTTTTTGGCTTTCAATTAAGGGAATTTCGGCTGATAATCACCGGTAACAGATTTTCGGAGATTTGTATCTTAATTAATTGTTACTTTCATAGAGGATTAGTTGTGGATTTCTTTTTGAGTATAATGGCATTCATTTCTAGTCATTAAAATTAGAATTAAACGGGGGAAAACATTTTTCAATGCAATGGATAATTATTTTCGGAAATCTATTGTTGAATGGGTTCCCATTTAATAAAGTAATTGTAAAATAATACTGTTGGAGAGGTATTCTATCATTTACCATTACAATTAATTATTAGAATACATTTTTTAATGCAGTTTGGCATACTAAATTCCCCGCGTTTTGAAAGTAATACTTTTGAAAAAGGATTATATTCCAGGAAATTCGTTTTCAAAACTCACCAGTCACAGTAATGAAGGGTGTTCCATCGTCATCCTCGGTGGCCTGCACCACGGTCACCTGGCCATTGGCCACCTGCTGGGCCAGATCAACGCCGTCCTTCAGAGCGCTCAGATCGGCCATGCTGTGGATGGGTATCGAGTGGGTCACGGTGTTGCCGTTGGGCTCTGTGGTGGTTATGGTTCCGATGGCGTCGTTGCTGCTGTTCACCACATGCCCATGGATGTGGGCCTCGTTGCTCGAGTCGCTGGCATCCATGGGCAGGACGACCCTGATCACCTCCAGTTGTTCGCCCCCAGTTGTTCCCGCACCCGTGGAGTCGTCCTCGGCTAGTTTCTTCTGCAAGAGCTGGCAGTTCTTCAAGGGATTAAATGTGGATTCATTTTAACCTGCTGCTGCTAGGTTTATAATGTTCGATTGCCCCCACCTGTGTCATGACATCCTCCAGTGTGGCGGAGACGACGACTCCATCTTCCGTACAGAACTCGAACTGCTCGGGATGCGACGGGGAGTCGGTGCCGTTGGTGGTGTTTCCAGCGTTGTTGTTGCTGCCACAGGCGCTCTCCACCTCGACGGTCAGGTGCTCCTCCGCGGGGTCCTCCGGCGGAGAGGTGGCATCCACAAGCGCGGAGCGCGTCGAGATGATGAACTGGCGCTGGGGTGCCAGGCGTGTGGTCATTGGTGTGTTGAGGTGTTGTCTCCTTCGCTGCTCAAAAAAAGTTGTCTATCCCTGGGAGAGTGCGCTGCACCTTCGATGCTAAATTCGTTGACTAGTAGGTAAGCTCGCTCCTCCACTCTCTTTGTCTATATCTTTGTCTATATATATATTTTCCCTGCTTCTGTCTCTTTTGCAAGAGTTAAGGCAACAGCGGTGTTTAGGTTTTTGGATTCCTGCTTCTTTTAGTTTATTTTTGGGGGTTCTGAAAGGAAAACAGGAAAGCAATGAAAAACTAATAACAATAATAAAAATATAGTTTGTTTTAATCTTTAGCTTTTAAGTTATATTATAAAAAGGAATACTGAATCTAGAAAAAATGTATTAATCTTAAAATTTATGTTTTTTCAATATCTGGGTAAATTTCAATGGGTAAATGTCTAATAAATGTGGAATACAAAATTATTTAAGGTATTTACTTAGTTATAAATATTAAATATGCATTCTTCACCAACTTTTTAGCTTTAAAAAAGGGTTTTTTTGTATCGCATCTCAGTAAGATATAGATAGAAAGGCATTTTCTTTCCTTTCTGATACAAACAAAAGACAAACCTTTGGGAAATAAATCCACTAAAGCAATTAATAAAATTCACTTAATAATAAAACTGGTCATGACAATAAACAAAACTTCTCTCCCACCAATGCTCTAATATTAAAACAATAAAAAAAATAATGTATAGATCCAAGATTTGGGTTTGTACGCTTTTTTCAAATTTCTCTCAAGTAAAAAATGGCAAATTTAACAAGGCATGTCGACAATGAAAGAGCAGGTCTTCAATAAGGCATCCAGCCATCTTGCAACCACCCCGCCCCCGACTCCACAACCGTCACCTCCTACTCCAGCACCTGCCACTCCCCCGCCAGGATCCATTGTTGCTCCCTGGTGGTGCGGCGGTGGTGGTGGTGGTTGATTTTTGCTGCTTCCGCTAGGGCGTTGCTATGAAATTAAACTTTCGCAGGTATTTCTTCCATGCTTTGATTTCCTCAATGCTTTGTTCTCCACGCAGCAGGAGCAGCATAAAAATATCTATATATAAATATGTGAATATATATATATGCGGAGGATATGCCTATTGTGTAGTACAGCGTAGTATTCTTTTTCTGGGCGGCCATTTTGATTTCCTCCCAATTCCTGCTGCGGCATCTTTGGAGCTCGTATTTTGTGTATAGCATACATTTGGGGGCAATGTTTTTCGGAGATTCTTTGTGCGAGATCAGGGGCGTACTTCTGTTAGAAGTTTACATATTCCATAGTTCCAAAATAAATAAACAAACTAATTATATGAAAAAATAGCTGGATTAAAAAACCCCAACTAAGCGAGGTCAAAATAATACCTAAATTTCACTTAACAAACTTTAATAAATTGCAATTTGTTCAACCCCCCGATATACATATAATCCTCTTGCACGTTTCCACTACTCAATTAATTATCCCTAGTGCGATGTTCGCCCCGGGCAAGTGTTCGCGAGTGCTGATTTCACTGTATTTACATAATCCCGCACCATTCTGGTTTAGTGATCCCCGGCTACGCCTCTGGCCAATTAAATTAGGTAAATTGTAATTGTTGAGAACAAAGCGCAATGGCACGAATCAATCAAGGCAAAAAAAATATAAAACATAATTCATTGGGGCAATTTCAACATTAATGATTTATGAGGAGGTATTCAGTTAATTGTCAGTCTTCTTTGTGCTTCAATATTTACTTAATTATTGTTATTATTATACTATTATTTTAAATACCTTGAATTACTTTCTGTGATGAAATTATTGAAACTAGTTTTTGGACAGTCTTGGTTATTTTTTTAAGTCTTGTGTTAATGAATTTTATATATATTATAATATTGTAATTGTAATGTAAAACCTATTTTTTAAATTTTTAAGAGACTTTGATATGTTTTACACTCATTTAAATTCAACTTAGTTTTGGCTATTCTCTAGCTTTTGTCACCAATTGAAATCTTCCCCAGGGGGTTCTACATTTCGGTGGTTAATTTAAAATTCAATGCCTCTAATTTTCACACTTTCTGAGCGCTTTTCTTGCCACTTGCCACTTGCCACTTTTGCACTTTGCCACATGCACTTGTTCTCAGGGCAACCGGCTCGATGTAAATAATTTTGTCGAGAAGGCACCGCCGCTGGCAACGTCAACGTCGTCCATCGGGAACCCAAAGGGGGGAACCGAACCTTGGGACGGTTGCAGGACTCTAGTAGGAATAGGAGTAGGGGGTAATCAAAGGATCCCCGCCTGTGAAAGCGCGGACAGAACGAACAAACGACCCGGCATACGTCACTTGGTCTGGCGCTTCGCCTCAAAGTTGTTGTTTATAAACAATAAACGAAGTCGCTCCAGAGGGGGAGTTCTCCAAGGGGAAGGGGGGTGACAGGAGGTGGGAGAGGGTGGGGGTAATGCGTTGTCCGGACGGAAATGCAAAGTGCCTGAGCCCGGGCTTTTCCAGTGCACAAATCAAACGAACGAAGCGGCGAGCTCATAAATTTGACGCGCTAAAAGTGCAGCTCGCATTTGAGGGAAGTTTCCCCAGACACGACACCCACACTATACTCGTACACCATGGCCGCTCTCCACTGTTTACTCTTTGCTGTTTACTGTTTACTGTTTGCACCTATGCACCTGCACACCTGTACAGCCCGTACAGTGGACACCCACACCGGGGAACAAATCACTAAGGACGCGCAACGCCAAATTATTGATCAAATACATTTTTTCGGGATATTTAACACGCTCTTTCTCTCGCTCGCTCTCTCTCTCTCTCACTCTCTCTTTCTCTCGTCTGCGGTTTTCCAATGGATTTCACAGTGCTCCGTCTCTCACCAAATAGGATTTTCCGATTTCCCAGTCGGGATGTGCTGCATGTGTGTATTTTATGCTATTGGTTATATCGTTATACTCGAATATCGTTATATCGGCTGCGGTGTGTTTACTTCGAGCGTGAATGTGCAACTAAGGAGCGGGGCACATTTTTTACCAGCCATGGCCAACTCGGCAATACGAAATGAAAATGAAACGGCGGCAGTGGCAGGAAAACACTCTGGCAATGACAATGGCCACCAGCGGCGGGGGTTGCTGCTGGTTTGGTAATACGGAATTGGTCAGAATGCACTCGACGTTTTTCTTGTGCTGCAGCCGAAAACTAAAAACACACAAAAACACACACACAACCTGCTGCCAGTTGTTGGTGCTGGTGCCCAATTGGGGAGGATAACTCATTTGAATGCCACACGAATTTGATGGGTCTTGGAACCGAAATCCGAACGAAGATGTGAAATTCGGTCGGAGCTAGCTAAGGCGATTCTGTTGAAATTGGGAGAGCATTAAGAGAAATGAGGGTTATACAATATAAAAGCACTTATATTCAATTTAATAAATGAAACCATTAAATTATTTAACATTTTGTAAGCTGCATCTCAATTCATAGGTTTCCGATATTTCATTCAATGTTAAATAATCAGAATCTTATAGTTTAATCATTTGAGTTATTAACTAACAAATATCATTGATTAATATTAAATGTATTTATGTTAAAAAGACAATACCTAAATATACAACTGGTAAAGAGTTTAATTTAAAATCATGCTGGTAGAAAGAAAATAGTAACTTATTGTAAATTGAATTTTAGTATTGAAATTTTATTCTTTTCCGCTTGTTTACTTATAAAATGTATTATATTTTTTAATATATATATTCCTGAACCCACTAACATACCAAATTATAAATATTTCATTGTAAACTGTAATCGTTAAACAAAATTTTGCTGGCCATTGAAAAATAAACAAATTTAGATAATGAAGGGAAAATAGGAGGAAGGGAGTGGGGGAAGGAAGAGGGTGCAGGGTAGGAAGAGGGTGAGTGGGTGCTGCACTTTTGACCTGTCCTATGGCATTGACCCCTTTTTCAAGTGCCCACCACCACCAGCTACCCACCTATCCAGCTACCCAGCTACCCCTAAAACCCAATCCGTCTCCGCCGGCAGCTGCGTTGGCATAGGGACAACTGGCAACTACCAAGGCCCAGAGACCCAAGCTCAGACAGCGTGACGCTTTTCTTTTCTTTCCCAAAATTCAGTTAATAGCTGCAGCAGGTTCACCATTTGGCTGGAACATGTGCGCGGCACAGGACATCTAGTTTGGAGTTTGGAATTTGAATTTTCGGTGGTGCAGTTGCTTGATGTTTCATAAACATGTCGTGTTTATTCTAATTTCATTGACCGGATAGTTTATGAATATGTATTTCAATTAATGCAAACAGTTTCCAAGTTTAGGAACTTGTCACATCAAGCAAAAATATTTAAGTTATATATAATTACATATAAAATATACACTAATTCAAAATATACTTTAATAAAAAGATTTCAATAAACTGCAAAACTTTCATTGAAATATTCTATTAAAAGAATAAAGATTTCAAAATCGTTTTGATTTAAATTTTTTATCTACAAATTTTGTTTGGTTTTCCCTTATTCAAAGAACATTGTTTTTCACGCAAATATTTGAGTGACGGAAAATGCGGAAGGTTATGAAAAAATAGTTGGCAATCCAGCTGCGTTGGCATGAAAAGTTTCCGTTTCCATTTCCATTTCAATTTCGGTTACAACTGATGGCCAAATTGACATTGACATTCATTACCTGGGACAGGACTCATCAAATGGAGATGACGAATGTAATATGGCACTCGCTTACTGGGCGTGCGGCATGCGTCCTGTGTCCTGCGTCCTGCCCCGCCCCCTCGACCGTGTCCTTGCCCGCTTCCTCCTCCTTCCCAAACCGTTTCCATGCTCATTCCATCTCTTTTCGGGACGAAGACGGAGGCAGTGAAGCAGGACACGTTGCGAGGCAGCAAAGCGGAAGTGCACAGGAGGACGGAGATGGGGTTGTACACTCGACAAAATTTTGGTGAACTAAATAATATCCTTTTCGGGCAGTTATTTGCAGGCATCAAAGAATATATATATCAAGGAAATTTTTGTAATTTTACAAAATAAAATATTCCTAGGCCATTTGAATTTAATTTGTTATTATCAATAAAAGTAGTTTTTAATCTTTTAATTCTGAGTTATTTAATTGGTTAAATGTTTTCAAGATTTCTTTCTTTGAATCCTTTTATAACAAATAGTTTTAAGTTAATTTTAATTTGTTTGATAAGGAAATCAAATTTAGCTGAGTTGTTTTATTAGATTAATAATTTGCTTAGCTAATGTGTTGACTTTTCCCTTTTAATTTACAAATGGGTACATTTTCCAAGTGCATTTGGAGTAGGAGATGGCTGGTTTTACACCTGGCGCAAGGACTCGCTGTAATGTGCAACCGGCCATGGCACACTCCATATGGAATGGAGCGATGGCGGGGTAGGTGGCAGGGATAAGGGGGAGGGGGCATGGGCAGGATCAAGGGGGATGGATGGATGGAAGGACGGCTGACTGGCTGGTTGGCTGATGATTTCGCTGGATTGCTCGACCGCCGACCGCCGCAAGGACTCGACTTAATTGTCTCTAAATGGAAACACCGGAGCACCGTGCCGGAGCTGGGAAAATGCGGAAAAACCACTGGCTGACGGCGCTGGCTGGCTGGTTGGGTAATTTTCTCATTTTCTCGTTCAATGAAAATTCACTGGCTGAAAATGAGAAAACTTTCGCACGCTTTTGATCTTTTTGATTTGTGGCTGGAAAGTTTTTTTTGTGTTTTTTTTTTGTATTTTCCTTTCTCAACCGATAATTAGGTGCGGATAGGGGAAGGGGTCGGGGTATATATATATATATGTACTTATACAAACATAGTCTAGAATCTAGAACTTACCATATCGACTAGATGGAGCTCGGCTCCAGGAAATCCGGCTAGCAAATCATTTTCAATTTATCCGGAATCGAGTATCTTCCTCCCTGTCTCCTGTCTGCTCCTTAGCCAAAAGCTCGTTTTTGGGGGGTTATGCGAACGGAGTGATGTCCTGGACTATCCTGGCAATCCTCGGGATTTTCCAACTGGGATTATGGCGCAGTAACGGGACCGGAAGGAAATGTGAAACGTAACGTAACTTGTTGTGTTTGGGTTTTTTCTCGTTGCCTGGCAACCAATCGGTTCGCTGGCATTTTCCGGCCCGCTCGATGGTTTTCCCTGGCGCTGCTCTTGCTCCACAGAATGTCGGTTTCTTACACTTAATAAGCAGGGTATCCTTTGGTTTTTTGGTTTAATATTGCACGTTTAATGGGTAAAAACAAAAAAAAATAATAATTTGTTGCAGCGAGCAGCTGGCAACAGTGTTGACTAATGTCGAAAGACAAGTGAGCAGGTCAACCCTATCAGCTGTTGGCGAAGCAGTGTTATTAAGTGGCGGAACAGGGATATACAGTTGTCAGAAGTTCACAATAGACAAAAGGCGGCAAATTTGAAATTTAGGGGTGGTGAAAAGAATTATGATTTCAAATTGTTTGCTTTAACAAATAACAATTAATAAATAATCTTAGAATTGTAATTTCTTGTAATATTAAATCTTGCATATAGGTTTCATTTATTTGGGGACTTTGCTTTCATAATTGGTAATAAAATTGGTAACAAAATTGGTTTATTTGTATTTTAAATAAGTTATATTAATCTTGAAAAACATAAACTTTTTGAAATTGTAGGTATTTCCGCCTGCGACAAAACGTGATCAATTTGTTGCGAATTCTTCGCTAATTAATTTGTTGCGAACTGCAATTTTAACACTTGCAATAATTGCACAGCAACAATAACAACAACAACAGCAACAATATCAACAAAAACAACATCAACAAATATTGGCGGAGGTGAAGCAATAAAAGTGGCTACCTCTTACGTCGCTTGTTTACTATTTTTTTTCTGGTTTTTGCCAGTCTTGTTTTTGTTGTTTTCCGCCTTGCTTTGCTTTGCTTTGCTTTCGGTTGGGTTGGGTTGGGTTAATTAGCCAGGTAAGGCACTCAGGTGAGCGAAGTGCACACGTGTTGCACATTAGCGCTTGCTGGCAGTCAGCTAGCCATAACCTGGAATTTATTGCACTCGCCCGGAGAGATCTGCTGTCCGGATTTGGTTATGTTTTCCTTAACTTGTTGTTGCCTTCTGCCGGAAAGTTTCTGCGACGTAAGAAAAAGGGGGAGAAAAATGGGATTGGGATTGGGATTGGGTTTGGGTGGGTGGGATTATGTGGAAGAGATGCAATTTCGTTTGGTGTCAAGTCCAGTTCTTTTTAAAAACAACCAGGCAAATTCATTCGCCAATCTTCTATGAACTCATAGCTGCCTGTCAACAGCAGGCTACAAGCCTTTCGTGCACTAAAAGATACAGATACATGGTACTTAAGTATATTCATTAAAATCTTCTATTTTAAAATGTTAATTCCTTACATAAAAATATTGATTTCCATAGTAATTTAAGATTATTTATTGTTTTGTCATCAGGAGTAAGATTTGATTGATTGACTTTGATTTGATTGACATATCTATTTTGTGGTCCGGCCTATATTTATCTTTTACTTATTTTTAAAAGTACAAAAAGTACTAAGGAATTTGTGCCTATTTTTTAATTGGAATGCTAAGACTTGTCAATGAAAGTTTTTCAACAAAAACAAATGCTGATTTATTAATGTTGTCTTTTTGGGTTTTGTTTTTGCCCAAATTTAATAGCACCAAATATGCAATTTGAATATATAAAATAGGTATTAGAAATATTCAAATAAATGGAAAAACGATATCACTTCAATTTATTTACAATATATTACTATATACCATATTAAATTCGAATTAAAAGTGAATGTTTCTGTTAGCGCAATATTAATACACTTTTAAAATTCCATAATTGAAATTGATTTGTTGGACTTAAAAACCAATTCTATGTATCAATGTACCCTCAACTACATATCGAATCTGTATTTATTTCAGTGTGAAAGAGTTGGACACGCGTACCCACACTAGTGTCTTAATATGAGCCACACAGAGGGATAAAGCAGATTGAGACAACGAGGCAGTAGCAGAGGCAGAGACGGAGGCAGTGGCACAAGGTGGAGGTGACTGGTGACTGAAGCCGACAGAGACAGGCACCCAGAACTTTTCTTACGTGGTTGGCAAACGGTGGCCGGAGGGGGCGAGGGCGGGGGCCCCGAACTGCGTCAAAGTCAGCTCTCAATGGCATTCTGTCCGCCCACGTGCACATGTAATGTATGTAACCAGCTCGCAGACAGGCAACAGCACACCAGCACCATAACATCCACTTGCAGCGGGGGAGCGAGGCACGTTCGTGTAACTCTGAGGCAGCTGTTGCAGCATGTTCGGCTCTTTGCGGCTAGATGACAAAGCGCTTGTTCTTCCCGGCTTATCAGCCGCAAAACGGGCCACCACGGCGTATGCGTAACGTGTTAAGCTACGTCGGCGTTACATCAGAGAAATCGTGCCTGGGGGTGGATGTAGGTGGAGGTGGAGGTGGAGGTGGGATATGTGGGGACAGCAATCCAAAGATATGACAGACGCAGACAACCCGGCCAGACATTAGCTTATTCCGATTTCTTGCACACACTCGATTTGGCAAGTCGCTTTTCCACATATATCCACATTGGCACATCCATAACCTTCGTGGTTAACCCGCCCCCAAGCCCAAGCCCAAGCCAAAGCCCAACCAGCCGCCCCTTTTTACCACTTCATGTATCACATGCAAATTCAATTAATGCAAATGCCATTACAGCCAGCAATTGTGCACATATCTCATTCGCAGTGTGAGTGTGCATATAATTAACTCGACTTCCTCCACGAGCAACCCAAGTCCAAGTGGGAAACGAAAAGCTAGCTACAGGGGAGCTTCCTCTTGACACTCCTCACTATTTTTTATTGTGGATATTATTGAAGTCAAAGTAACAATGGTATATTCAAAAGTTTAATAAATGAAATGGTTGCAAAATAATTATTTATCTTTCCAAAATGTACTTTTAACTTTGCCAATCAAATTTCATCTTCAACTTAAACTCCAAGTTCTCTTAATTTGTATCTATTTAATATGCAAATTTCTGCAAGTTCCATTTAAGGAATCTCAACTGTGGAATCAAAATCCGTAGAGTTCGAGGCGGCGTCACCTTGTCGCCTGTAGTAAGTCGTTTGCTTTTTGTTTTTTAGCTGGCAAAGGCATCTCGCGAGCCCAATAGGAAAGAAATTCAAAACCAGCCTTTGCCTGGTTTATCAACAGCAGCCACAGCATTCGCATGCAAAACGTGTAACAATTTGTAGGTTTTACATAAGCTAACGCTGAGCAGAAGTAGAACTCGCAGCTGGAATCGTAAACAAACGCAAAATCAATTAAAGGCAATGAAATTCATCCGATTCCCAAACAGGAAAACATTTCCACATGTGAGGTAAATTAATTATTAGATAAGTTACTTTATGTAATTGAGATAGATAGCGGTTAGGATTATGGGTAATTATCCATTGGCATAATATAATTAATTATTACTATGAATACCAGAAGTAGAACGCACATTCTTTTGAAGGTAAATATGTTTAGCAAATTAATACAAATAAACAATTACCACAAATGGCAAATGGTTACAAATAGAACAGTATAATTAAATAAAATTTAAATTACTATTTGATTTATGGTAACTGACTAGAGAAATTGCCTTTTAGGGGAGCATTTAAAATGTGTTGTTTTCAGTCTGCTTTTTATAACATTTTTACTAGTACCTAAATCCGAGTGTTGTTCTTGACTTTCAACTTGATGCCACTCCCTAATTTTTTCCCGATAGAGTATCACTTTCATCCGCGAATGTACGTATGTACTTACACCTTTGAACGTCTAATTAATGCAGGCACTGTACGAGTACATGCATTTATTCCATGACTCGGCTTCTAGTCATCCACAAACAGCAATCCATGCGAGTGGGAAGAGTGTGTTCTCTGTGCCTCTGTCTATGTAAAGTTAATTTTTGTGTATTTTGTTTTTTATTATTTGTCCAGCTGCGGGCGCACGTGTCGTTGCCCCTCTTCCCTGCCTCCATATGCTGGGGCTTTTTATAAACATTTCTCGAGATTTCTAATCTACATAACAACAACAACAACAGCAACATTAGCAACAACAGCGAGATAGAAATATCAACGGCAGCGCCAACAATCGCAATTTGTGTTCAAATATATTATAGCTCTCAGACCCGTTCCACTTGAATCTGCTGTTTCGGTTTAATTTCAGATTATTTTCGTTATTATTTCTGCCTTTTTTTTATTGAGCTAGTTCACGCTTATCAGTGTTCTTTTTTTTCTTACTTTTCTAATTGCTGTCCTTTGTCATTTTATTGTTTTTTATTTTTATTTCGACCTCGACTTTGAAATTGGAAATTCGCAAGTAGATAAGGCGCTGAATATCTGGCATTTCACCTTATTTTATGTTGTTTACGCGGATTATGAGGTGTTTTTTTTTTTTTAGCTCGCCATCAATTTAGATAAATCACGATTAAAGTCCAATTTACGCTCCACCTATCGCAGCCACCTCTTTACTATATTCGATCATTGATTAGCCCTTTGTTGGTCTGCTGATCCCCCCAATGCCGTTGGCCTGTCCTAATTGGAGGTGCCAATTGCATAAGCCGATGTGTGTGTGTGTGTGTGTGTATTTACCTGCATATGGAATAGTGAATTCGAGTGTAAAGTTTACCCCGCACGATTATTTGTGGTAGTCATCAGCGTTTGATCAGCGCCACTCGAGCCACAGTGGTGCTAGTTTTATTCCATAAATTGGGGTAAGTCCATATTTGTTCCTTCCCAACCAAAGAATTTTATCCGGGCAATCATGTCTATTCAATTTCTGTATTTATATTAACTTTAGTTCAATACGTGCATGGAAATATATGAAATATATTTAAAATACAATTATCAAATAAATTAATTGAATGTCAATTGCATTCCCATCAAGCTTTTAAATTTACATTTTAAATGCAAATCCTTACATTGTTAAGTAATATGGAAGTAACTTTCTTAGATAACAAAGTATATATACAATTTCACAACTTTGTATATGAATTAATATAATGCAAAGATATCGCATATCCCCTAGAGAACATATAACATTTATTTATGCAATGAATGCCCTTTAACAAATACCTCTTAACTTGGTTTAGTTACGTAATGCCGATGCGAATGTGGCGAATGTTTGTTGTTTCTCTTTTCTAAGATCTGAAAAATACTTCTGGGAATAACAGAACCAATACCAAGGTAGACACAGGCGCGATGGCATCTATTTTTATTAATGTTTGTTTAGTTTGTTCAGTTTATTCCCACTTAACATTCCATTTCCCTTTTACAGTTGCCAGACTGTGGGTTCTCCCATCCGCCATTCGCCATCCGTCATCCGGCTGCCAACGGAGGTAACTTCCAAACGGTTTCACCAGGTCTGGCAAATGCAATTGTTGTCGCTCCAGCTTTCGTGATTAAGCTCTCCAGAGCATGCAACCCACCGAGGGGGGAGGTAAACAGAAGTACAGAAATACACCCAAAGGCAGATAAGCTACTGAAAAACATGAAAGCAAGCTGAAAACAAGTGCTGCGGCCAGTCATGCCATGATATGTATTTCGACTCCACTCCAGCTCTGTTTATTGAACTATGGAAAGTACATACTCGTACGTAGTTTCTTCAGTACTCTAATTGCATTTCATTTTCGTGGAAATTCACCACGTAACGCTTTCGATGAGCAACACGTGACCGCAAACACGTCGGAACCATGTGAGCAAATAAGTTATTTACAACCCCGCCGATAAGACGGAAAAAGGGGGGCTGGGGTGTCGAAGCCACATTGAGTAACTCGATCCAGTTTTAGTGTCTGTGTGCCTTGCACGTGCCTCCAGGCCAGGCCAGGCAGGGGGCAGGCAGGGCGTATGTGTAATTTCCGTTTCTTACGGGGCGTATACGTAACTTAACGCCTTGCAATACGATGCCCGGTGCACGTGCCGCCCTGCAATTAAACTGAAAGATCGTCAAATGCCGCAACCAAAACAACAAGCCAGCCCCACGTCTTACGCAAGAGTCCAGTGCCCAATTGGACACGTTTATGTCATTCGTCATCGCAGATCACGGATCGCGAACGCCGGATTACCGCTTGGGGATTGGGGCTTACGGGTGAGCCAGTGTGTCGGTGTGACCTTTAGGGGCTGCTAAAAATAGCCATCAGCCATTTAAATACAATCAGTGCGCTGAAAAAACCCAAACACAAAGAAATACAGTCCAACTTCTGTAGCTCCAACAAAGTTCAGTGCAATGAGCTTTCAAAATTTGTTAGTTTCGTAGATATGAAATTGTTCAATCAACTGATACAAAACATTGTACAAACAATCGAAATTCGTAATTATAGGGGCAAATGTTTAAAGATTGTTAATCGCGAGAACTACCAAATGGGTGGCCAACTTCTATTGTTTAATAACAACAAGTGCTATTGATTTCCCCCTTTTATGACTCAATTATTTTTGAAATACTGAACTATCAAACCGAAGATAAATAAAGACATAAAAATATTTAAATAAATCTTGTGCTTTGTTGAGGTTCTCCAGTTTCAGTTTTTTGTGTTTTTGAATGCGGACTGTAAAAATTCGAGGCGAGTTGAGCACAATCAAGAGCGTTTTGTTAATGCGAAAACATTTCAACAACACGTGACCAACAACAAACTCGAAAGCCGCACTGCTGTGAGTGTGCGTGCCAGTGCGAGTGTGTGTGTGCGTGCGTGTGTGTGTGTGTGTGCGTGAAAAAGCTGACATGCTCGGCTCGCGTGAGAAATTACGTCATGCGCCACGAATTTTGAGTTGTGTGTTTGTGTTATTATTATTTTTTTTTTCCTTCTGTGTTTGCTACTTTCAACGTGTCTCGATTAAAAAGTGAAGCTAATGCGAGAGGGAGAGAGCGAGATAGGGCCAACGTCGCGTATGATTATTATTTCGTTTATTAAAACACAGCTACAACAACAACAAGCGCGACTGTTGCGCGCTGTAATAAAAACAAAATGTCGGCCGAGCGAGTGCGAATGCGAGTGTGTGTGTGCACGATTGTTGTTGCCAAGCGCCGTTTATCAGTCGCTCTCGCCGCTCTCTGTTTTCTGGGAGAGTCTAGAGGCTCTCTCTCTCTCTCTCTCAGCCGCCGCCCAGTTGGCTTCGTCGTTTCGCTTTGGAATTTGTCACGTTCACGTGTTTTATTGTATGCCGCCGCCTCTGCTGTTGTTGTTGTTTTTGTTGTTTGTGTTACCGTTCGCCTTGAGCTTCTGCGTCGTTATTATATATTTCGTTCGTCTCGTTTTTTTGGTTTTGCTTTTCGGTGCAGACTCTCAATGGAAAGGCATTGTAAGCGGTACTTTGGGATTTGTTCTCTCCATTGAGCAATTAGTGTGTTTGTACTTGAGAACATATGGTGCACTAATTCACAACAATTGCTGAACTAAGTGCTTATTAATACAATTCACACGCAACTAATTTATGCCTGCAACAACAACAACAACAAATGCAGTAGCGACTCTAGTCTGTGGCTGTGTGAGTGCTGTGAGTGGAGAAGTACTTGAGTAGTCTAGTCATCAAGCCTCCAACTGACGTTAGCACAGTGGTGCGGGTGGTTCAAAAAGGTCACGATACGTCGCGGAAGGTCGTCGTGTAACCCAATCACTTCACAGTGATTCGGCGAAATAACAACATTTGCATATAGAATCCATTTTGTTTTATATTTCTCATGTTTAACTTGAAACGGAAATACACTTCAAATTTGTTACCTGAGTACACTAGGCAAATGAGCAATTTTTAAGAATTAATCGCTTATGCTAAAGCTTACACCGGAACTGTCTGGGAAATATTTAAATATACTGATTAAATTTACTCAAAACAAAATAACAGCTAACACTGGAATGGGATGGAAAGTAAATATAACAAATATATATACAGGCTACAATTAATTTTGAGTTTGTACGATTTTTAAAGCAACTTCTTCGTTATTGTAACGTGTCAGTTAGTTTCTCGTACATTTCTGTGCCACCTTTAATACTATTTTGTTTGTTGTGTGATTACTGTCATTCACTAATCATAAGAGCCGAAAATTAAAAAAGCAAACAAACAATCACGCAGATTGGGCAATTTGTCTTGCAAATCCCCCGGCACAAAAGTCGCTGGGGACATTTAGGACCATAAGATATGCCGCTTAGTCCCACTGTGGCAATCACGTTCGCAGCGCACGAAATGCGATAACACACACCCACACGCACACCCATGAGCACACGCACATTGGAGCTGAGAGGCCGCAAATACAAAAACAATTGCAAAAACACGACCAGCCGGGCCGCCTCTCGCTCTCTTGCTCTCTGGCGCTCCGGCGTTATCTCTCCGCATCTTCCCCACTCCCTGCCCGCTGGTAAACACTATCACTTGTGGCCTGCCGTGCTCTCTGCCATCTCTCTCTCTCTCTCTCGTATAATCTTTTGCAAGCACGTCATCAATCCGGCTGCTCTCCGCTCTCTCGGCATTTATTGGGGTCTCGTGCCGTCAGCCGAGGTTCGTTTCATTCATTTCGTTTCTGTATTTTGCCGCGAGCAGACGTTTTGCGTGCGTTTTTGTGGCGAGGAATCCACATCCACTCCACGGTGCAGTGACAGTGCAAAATAAAAGCAAACAAAATATAAAGAGGGAGAGCTTGAATAAAAATAAAAATCGAAAATCAAAAACAGCAAAATTAGCTGGAGGGGCGCAACAACAAACAACAAATTTTTGATATATTATATATATGTGTACAAAAGTGCTTTAATAGTGAAACACGCATACGCGCACACACACGCACACACACACATGCCCCAACGTTCGCACGTTCGCTCATCGGTTCATATATTCGTATCTGTATCTGTGTGCTGCTGCTGCTGGTAAAATTCCACTGTGAAACGAAGGAAGTTATTGTTGCTGTGTGTTGTTAATAAAACAAATCAATTTTAACATAAAAGCTGAAAACGTGTAAACAGCCCAAAAAGCAAAAACAAATCGAGTGCCGCGCCATCACGTTTTTCGAAATTATTTGTTTTCTTTGTTTTTGCGGAGAGGAAGAGTGAGCCTCCGACAGCGCGAGGGAGCGAGAGCGAGAGAGAGAGAGAGAGAGAGTGTGCTCCAACAAGTGCACTGCAATTGATGCCCCAAAAATAGAACTGTGCCTGCTGCTGGCTAGTACAAGAAAGAAGACACAAGGAGAAAATAACTCGTTATCGCTATCGTTATCGCCGCACTCACACTTACTCACACTTACACTCACACTACAACTGATAAGCGCAAAGAGTAAACATCCAGAGTTATCAGTATAATTCCACTCGTTCCAACATAAATATAAACACGCTCTCCGCAATGCCATTCTAAATTTGAATCCAAAATCCGGGACGTGCAACCAAAGTGTGTGATACCAAGAAATATATAAATCAAAAAGTACGTCAAACAAGTAGTAGGAGCACATTAATTCGCCGGATACAAATTCGCCGGATATACATTCGCCGCCGTCGACAACCTGTTTGCTCAGCCACAATTCGCCCCGGCATTTGTCACGCCGCCTGAACTTTTTCTGCCCTGACGTAAGGAGCGAACCACTTCCACCATTCCACCGCAATTGCAACTGCTGCTGCAGCGACCGGCGAGTCAGTCAGAGTCACAGTTCCCAGGAGCCACAGCCATCACGGTGCCCGGGAGCGGAAGCGCAGGTGAAGTCGGGAGCAGGCGTGGTGCGGAGGAGAGGAGCAGGAGCGGGAGCCGGAGCAGGAGCCTCCCCACCAACATGGAGCCCTTCTGGAGCGAGGCGAACGGACATGCCGCACATCCGGTTAAGTATGAGAGGTAGGTATATATATGGGCACAGATCTGCAGAGCCAATGCAAATGCCAATGTCAAAAGCAAAAAAAAAAACCAATATCGAAGCCAAAAACTGAAATCTCACTTTCACCTGCGCGCGTTTAGCTTAAGCACACAGAGAAAAAATATCACAAAAAAATATAAGCACTAATTGGGTAGTTATTTTGGTTATCCAATTAATTAGAAGCTATAAATATATTCGCAAACTATGAACTATAATTATAATCGCAAACCAATCAATCTAAGATTGAAGTTAGATTTTTGATTACTTTTTAGTTTTTAACATTAAGTAAATGACAATTTTTGACTTATTTTGTCATGTTTTTTCTCTGTGCTTTAATTAACTTTTTTAGGGTAGATCTTAGACTCGAATTTAGTGGGTTTTAGCCTAAGTCATCGCCGCTGTATCTTTTTGTTGTTGTGTGCGTGCTTGACAGGATCGGGTGTGGATCTCTTTTGGACCGCTTTTGTGTGTGGGTCGCGTATTTTTAGCCGACGAGCTAGAAAGCCATTCTGCATTCTGCAAAACAAACGCGCGAAAATCGGGCGAAGAAAACGTGGGCAGAATCTGTCCGCTGTTCGCTATTCTTAGCCAATATATGTAGATTGTTAAGTTGTGCCGCAGCAGCCAGCACCTCATCTTAATTTTTGTTTTGTATTTGCTTGCCATAGCCCAAAACCAAAACACAAAACCCGAAAAAAAACACAACAACAAAAGTGGGCAACCAACGCACGACTCGCCAAACGTGATGTTCCGTAGATTTTCCCTGTTGGTCTTGTTTGCCCCCTGTTCTCGTTGAATTTAATTTTTGAACTTGAATTTCATTTAAACGTGCCCGAGAGGAATCGTAAATATATATCGCAGCGCTGGTGTGGCCAGAGTTGCGATAAATAATGTAAGCCGAGTGCTCTCTCTGGCTTTATTCCTGTCCGCTAAATGTCAACGGCCAAAACGTGGCTATAAATATCAGTTAACAGCAGCAGCACCCCTCTTTCCTAATCCCAAGATTGAGGGGCGGAGTGGGTTGGTTGTTTCCTGGTTTTTCACGTGTTTGTGTGGCTTTTCTCGCAGGGGGGATGGGGGTGGGGGTGTTGGTGAAATCGGGCCGTAGGCGTTGGTGGTGCCAGTCGGTGTCCTTTTGAAGGTCAACAAGTTGTGTGTTTCGCCGTTGTTTCCGTTGTTTCCGTTGTTGGGTTTTTTGATTGAGCATTATATTCGGCTATTTTGGTATTCAGTGACCAACACCCAAGCTCCTGGGAACGTTTTCCTCTATAAATATATATACAAGGGCTAATCGAATGAACCGCTCATCAAATATGCAGCCCGCAAATTTGATTGGCCTTAGCTTTGTTTTCATTTCGATTTCGGGTTTTTTCCAGTTGGTTTAGGTGGGTTTTAGTTTTGATTGCTTATGCTCGGAGTGGGGAAAGTTACCTACACCGAATGAATGCATATGGTTACGCATACGTCACGTGTTCCAAAATATAATAACATATGTCTAGCCGCGTTAATTACCTGAAGAAGACACATAACGATCGCAACAGGTTAAAAATACTTTTCGGTTCGCTTCGGTTCGGTTCGGTTTTTAACAAAAAATTAATCTCGGAAAATGAATAGACAGAGCAAATATAATAAATTCGGTTTGCCCCTGCGGTGAGCTTCTTATCAAATGATGGCTCTCGGGGTAAACACGCGTCTTCGTCTCGCCTGAAGTGTTTATAATTTGCATTACGCGCTGGTGCTGCTGCCATCTTAATCAACACCACAAAGTCAGCCATAAAGCGAGGAAAAGAAAAAAAGCTGGGAGAAAACACAAATAGCGATAACAGCAAACACGCGATAAAATCCAAAGCGGGCGTGACGCACACTCGGTCGCTCTAAAAGTATCTGCAAACACATGTGTGTGTGTGTATCTCTGGCGGATAGTATCTGCTAAGTGCGTTTTTGTATATTCTCCTTCCAGAGTTGTCAAGCGTCAGAGGGATCTCGGGTTTGTTGCACGACGAGACAGTTGCTAAACCCCCAGAAGAAAACAAAATAAAATAGATATCCCCACCCATATTTAAAATACTCAGCTGTCTGTCGTTGTTTTCGATTTCGGGATCTTGTCAACGGCGCATCAAACTGAACACCCAAGTGATAAGTGATTGTATATGATGTGGAATCTAAGTCTGAAGAAAGGAGCAGCTTGAGAACTCTAAAAAAGTGTGTTTGTTTGCTGGCTACGTCTGTGTTACATGGATCTTTCACGGATTCCCTGTAGGCTTAGCAAGTCACAGATGTTCAGCAAGACAACACGTCAAAGCAAACAACAGGAGGAGACGTCAAATGGATCTACGAAAGACGGCCAAAAAAGTACAAATTTTATTACCAAACAAGAAAAGTAAACATCGGTTCAAATTAAACTTTATCTATACAACATAAATAATTCGAATTTATAGCTGATTTAACAGGGAGAAACAAATGTAGCAAAATTTTGTTTCTTAAGTTTCGATTTCGCTTAGAAAACAATTTTATAAAACACATTAATTAATAAATAATTAACAAGGTATGCGATCTTGTCAATATGAACACAGTTGTTCTTAATTAATTCAGCCGAATATCTTGTTTATCGCGAAAATAAACAACAAACGCATGCTGCACGTTATAAATAGCGCCGCGAAGTGTTATAAATTATATGGACAGATATATATCCGCGTCCATCGGGACTGGCTGGCGGCGATCCTACCGATGCGAACCGATCTCGATCCGATCCGCATTGATCCGTTCCATTCCGCCGTCGATCTTATCGTCGTATTCCGTCGTATTCCAACGCAGCGTTCGTCGTTCGTCGTCCATTGGCATTTGAGAAGCGGGCACGTAGACACGTTCACATGTTCCACCGAGGTTAATTCTCCTCCAGGCCCTCTGTAATCCCGCCTCTTGACCCGCCGCCCCTTAATCCCTCTCGTCAGCTCACGGGCGACAAACGTGCAGCAGATATTGTGAAATCCATGTGGTATACATGTCGCTGGTTGCTGTGATTAATGCACTCTGCCCGATGTTTTATATATACGTGTATTGTTGTTGTTGTTGGTTTTCGGGGTCCGGTGACTCATGACACAGTGCATTTGATTGCCGCTAAACGATTTAAATAGATGGATTTGAGTGTATTTTGACCCAGTTATGGCGGATGGCGAATGGCAAGTGTGGTCATTCATTCATTTTCAGCTGCTGTAAATTTCGGAGGGGGAACATGAAAATAGTTGCAGATCTGGGATGGCCGATTAGTGTTGGAATTTGGGGCAAACGTGGGGGAAATTGTTGTAGTAACTATTTGCACATGCTAGTCTGGAAACTAAAAATAAATATACACGATAGTCTCGAACGGTTTTTGTGCCATTTTTTGAGCGAAATTAACATACAATAGATGGGGAATAAACATATTTGATCTATGCAACTTTCTTGTGTGAAAAACATAAAAAAACCTTTCTGTGAGTTGACAGTCTGGGAAAACATATATCAATATAAGTACTTCTCTGATTTGATAAAGCTAAAAATATGATTTAAAACCTATACTTACATAACAAATTACGTAGATACATACTAGTATATGAAGATTTCATAAATCAATTGCAAACTCTGAAGTAAACTCCTCACCGCTGATTCATTTTCCTTTGAACAAAGACAGCTTTATCTCGTCAAGCTCGGCTACGAGATTTCCATTTGCACTTTTCCAGAGCTTCTTGAAAATTCGTTGGCGGACAGTGCGTATGCGTAATAAGCCAAAGGCAGCCGCCATCAATTGGCCTTTGTGTGCTCGATTCCCGTCGTATCTGTACATATGTATCTGTGTGTTGGACGTATCTCTGTGTGTGTGTGCATCTGTTTATAGTCGCATTGAATTGTTTTTCGCTTAGACAGCACGCCAGAGAGCAATTTGCCGGGGATTGTTGCCCTCGCAATGCGGCCATTCCCCAAAATTCATACCATTTCAGTAGCAATCCCAAACTGAATTTCAATAAACTATTGTTGCCGGGCAATCCATCCGGCACGTGCACACGTTTGGTATGTGGTGGCAAGACAAAAATTCAGCGATTCAAATTCCGCTGGTACAGCAATTGTTGGCGCAACTTTCCTGGTCTTTGCACTTTGGCCAAAAAAACAATCATATCACGTGCTCGGTCAGTCGTGCCTGAATATTTATGAGCCCGCCACATTTCCAGTTGTTAGTTTCGGTGTCGGTTTCGGTTTCGGATTCGGTTTGGGTTTCCAGGCCATCACGTGATCGAATCGCCCACCTGAGCAGCAGATGCGCCGCACTGCATCGCAGTAATGGCGTAATTGATGCTAATCTAAGCGACCGTATTCGTGATGTATCTTATCAGCCCAAGGCCCAAGGCCGTCCGTCGATCAGGCGAGAACCAGACCAGCCTAGGCCACTCCCCCTTCATTAATTAGGCAAACAGCTTCTTCTATTCCATGCGTACTATTTGCTCTGATTTATTTTCCTTGGCGTCACCGCTACTCACTCGGTTGTTGTTCGGTTGTGGTTTTCCGCTCCCGCCCTCCGCTCCGAGATTTCACAATTCGAGGCTGGGCCGGCGCATTTCCATTGCCCAATGTCGATATGGAAATTTTTGTGACACAGATCAGCGGCGGAAACTTGTGGCATTGAATGCCTCGATTGTCCACCGTAAACATCTCAGTTGTGTAAATCAATGCACGGAAAGAAATCGTCAAGAATTTTTACATATCAAGAATATTTAATATATTCCACTTTTAAAACTATTTCAACAAGTGAAGGCACCTTCAAAAAATTGAGTTTAAGGTTTGTAATCGAATTTACATACATATATATATAGTTGTTAACTGGAACAATGCTAGATATTAAAGCTAATAGTTTCTCTAGAAAACTCTTTTTTTCTCTGGGTGCAGAGTGTCATTTGGACAGCCGTGGGTTGAATTGTTATGCTTTTAGCATCGACAAAAGTTTCATGAATCACTTGCGCCGTTCGAGTGAGTCAACAGCGAATGACACTTGCTGTTGATTAACTTAAGATTTTCGTGGCCAAGATATAGGAGTGTGTTTAGGGAATTACAATATTATAGTACTATAGATCTCTGACGTCTTTTGATGACCATAAAGAAATAATTAAAAGTTGTATGCATTGTTTTGGCATTGTAATTCTTGGGAAATTCCCGCCATCATCAGAGATTAGATGAACTGCCACGAACAAGTTGTATTCGGATTATATCAGTATATAGCACTCGAAGTGACCAGAAAGAAACAGAAAACAGAAAACTGAAAACAGAAAAATATCATAATAGAAAGCCCCTCACGTGTAGCTTGGTAATCTAATCTTTAGGGTTTAACTACCGATGATAAGGACAGGAAATGGTTGGACATAAACTCGAATATCAATGGACAAGCTCATGCTGATAGGCGGAGATGTTTGGAGAGCGTGTGCAAATACATTATAAATTACTATGCCAAATCATGGGGGTAATTATCGCAAATTCATGCGTACACAAACGTGCCAGAAATATATATATATATATACACCATATATATATAGAATGCGCACTTTCCGATTCACGGAATGCTGTCCATGCTTTTGGCAACCCAATGGCGACTGATCGGCGGAACTGTCGTCATCGCAGGGCCACAGACTACCTGTAGATCTCGTATTTATGTGCCAATTACTTAATAGTACGACACAAAACAATCACAAACCGAAAACGTAAACAAACGTAAGCCAAAATTGTGGGCCAGCGCCATCCTAAAGGGGCGGCATCTTGCCAATTTGTGGGTGCCTCAATTCTCATGAATCAAGCGAGTGATTCTCCCCGACTGACGCTCTGCTCCCATTGCTCTTTGGCCAATGATGTAAAGTGAGTACACGCCCTGTTCACGGGATTGTTTGATTGCTATTAGATGGCGCAGCCCCCGAAATTAAACCGACCTGCAGTTGGAAATAAAAAATGTCTCACCAAAAGGGGTTTATTTCAGTCGATTTAATTCAATTTAATAACAAATAATATTTAATTTGATCTACAATTGTTTCACACAACTAAAATAAATAATACAAGTTTAATCATATGTTTACAATGTAAGTTAAAATTTGTATTAAGCTGTATTTATTTCCCAACAACATTTAATATGTATTGACAAATACGATTTGATTGAGAAATGTCTAAATTCGAGCTAATAATTGAGCCAAGTGCAGTCAACCTGCAATCCAAGGCGTTGCCACGCCCTGCTCTGCCCCAATCACACTTTGTTTGCATTACTCATACGCCGTGTGTGCTGCGCTTGATGGAGCTGCTGGCCCGATAATTGGCCACGGTTTGCAAATCGAATTCAGCAAATTGTGCTAAACGCGCCGAGATGAAAACAAGTTGCTGGCGCCTTTTTCGAGGCTGCTGCGGGTTGTGGGCGGGGCCAGTCGGTTAACAGATAAACAAGTTCTAGGCGCCAGCGACTGGTGCGTTCTGGTATCTCTAGCCATATACTAGATAGATAAATATACTATATATATACTACTTGTATAGTATATGATTTGTGTGTGTGCTTGCGTGGGGCTGACGCGATGTTTGTTGTGGCCGCTTATCGCCCCATAGCCATGACACTTATTATTATTATTATTTCTCTTTGGCTCTGGCGACCACTTATTTTATTTATATTTTCTATTCGTTTTCTAGCGCTTTCCGAGGCGCACATTTCTGGCCCGATTTGTGGCCCGATCTCGGGGCGTCTTTCATTATGATTGCCCCCGCGGGCGAATTGTTTGTTTTGGTTGGGGATTCAATGGTTGGCATTCAATGAGTCTGTTTGAGATTCGTGTAGGTTGATGTCTGTCTGTGGATTGCTCTCCGAGTTGCTATAAGGCAAAGCGCTTGGCAACAGATATATTCAGTTTCTGTGTTTCTTGGGTTTTACAATTCGTCCAAGTCTATGCCTTGCTCTTTATAATATTTTTATATATTTTTATTTTCTGTTTTTTTCTATGTATTTTCTGTTTGGCACATGGCAATAAAAACGTGTAGAGTCTAAAATTAGCTNGTGGCCCGATCTCGGGGCGTCTTTCATTATGATTGCCCCCGCGGGCGAATTGTTTGTTTTGGTTGGGGATTCAATGGTTGGCATTCAATGAGTCTGTTTGAGATTCGTGTAGGTTGATGTCTGTCTGTGGATTGCTCTCCGAGTTGCTATAAGGCAAAGCGCTTGGCAACAGATATATTCAGTTTCTGTGTTTCTTGGGTTTTACAATTCGTTCAAGTCTATGCCTTGCTCTTTATAATATTTTTATATTTTGTTTTCTGTTTTTTTCGCTGATTTTTCTGTTTGGCACATGGCAATAAAAACGTGTAGAGTCTAAAATTAGCTGGGCCGATATATGGAAAACGTGTTGGGGACTTGCGCACTTTCGGGCATCTGGCGGGACACTAAATATTTGAAATTAATGTTAAGGCGAAAAATAGTTTGGAACTACAAAATGTTGTTTTTGTGGCTCGCTTGATTGATGGGGACACTTTTTATTCGATCCACACCCAATCCTAATTATAAATGTGGCTATTAAATGTGCCTGTGAAATTGTGAGAAAGAGAGAGAGAGAGAGAGACCACCGAACTGGACATGGGGACATCCAGTTATCCTGGAGGTGTCCCACAAAATATCAACAACTACGTATCGTATGCTAATCGTACTTTAAGGCATTTGCATCCTTTTTACTACAACACAAACAAAACAAACCACTCGTTTGATTTTAGCCAAGCGACCACTTTGGGCCAGTCCAGCTAACTGAGGAAGAGCTGATGATTGACACGCTGATTGATTGATTGATTGGCTGATCCAAAGCTATTTCGATTTGCGATTCGACCACACTTAATCTTATGTTACCTTCTCTCTGTTCCTTTGCAGCCCTAATTTATTTCAGTATTTTGAGTACAATAAATAAAAACCGAAATAAAAACAACAACAAAAAAAACCAACTAGTTTAACCACATTTAACTATTAATCCTAGCCTAACTAGCCTTAGTTACTACTCCTAAGTCAGGTTAAGTTATGCGCCTAATAAATGCATTACTAAAACGAACAAAAAAAAAAAAAAAATAAATCTGAACAAAAAATCTCAATGAATGAACCAAATAATATAAAAACATTTTTGAACAAGATTTGGACTTATCGTGTTTCTTTATCCTTCCCACTTCTTTTGCATATCGAAACGAATTATAGCGAAGCAGCTGTCTCCAGTTTTCCTTATTGCACAGAATCTAGTTTAAATTTTTCAACATCAGCCACGGCATACAGCGAGGACGATGCTGAATATGCCACCGGAAGACGTAATAAAACTTCGAGGGTAAATATTACAATTTTAGAGCGACCCAACACTCGCGATCATTTCTGAACTTGAACTTGAATTGCAACTAAATTGAAAACCGAAACTAAAAACTAAAAAACCAAAAACGAAATCGAAAGAGAGACTATTATGGCAAGCGACTCAGACTGAGCGACACGATCAAAGGATCAAAAGAGCTTTAGAGCAGCGCCCGGATGATCACACACAATCTCACCCACCAAAAACCACCAAAAACCACCTCAACCACCACCACCACCACCCACACACACGAGCCATGATCTTGGGGCCGATGCCGCCGCCACGGACGCCGCCCTTTTTTATTATTCTTACCTAAAGAAAGTATCTTAAAAATTATTAATACGAAAAAGATGAAAACTGAATAAAGCGAAAAAATACAAAAAAAAACGAAAAACCGAAATTAGCGAAAATAAAGTGAACAGAAAACAGAAGAAAAAAAAAACGCCTCTCAGCAAAACAATCATTTAGTTTAGGGGCCCTCAAAAGCCCGCCTTTGCATCCTCTCCAGGGGATCCTGCCTAGTTGTCCATTCACTAACTGGATTATTTCTTTAAATATTGACCCCACAGCAAGATCCGCTCTCGCATCGAATAATTGAGAAGAGAAGGCGCGATCGCATGAACTCCTGCCTGGCGGATCTCTCCCGTCTCATCCCGCCGCAGTACCAGCGCAAGGGGCGTGGCCGCATCGAGAAGACGGAGATCATCGAGATGGCCATCCGCCATCTGAAGCACCTGCAGAGCGAGTGCCAGCAGAAGGAGAGCGACTATCGCAGCGGGTACATGGACTGCATGAAGGAGGCGGCCAAGTTCCTCTACGATGTCCATATGCAGGACTTTTGCCACCGATTGCTGGGACGCCTGCAGGAGCACATCGACGAGATGTTCAAGAGTGAGTCCTTATAGCTAAGATGGAGTTGGATCGATTTGCTTGGAAGTAAAAGAGTATATAGTGCTAGATCTTGTGAGGTTTTATGTGCAATCCTAGAAATAATTGTTGAAAATTTCAATTTTTAAGATGTATATTTTACTATATCTAATATATCTATATCTAAAATCTAAATTTTATACTCTTAGAAATGATTTTCCATATTTTTTTTTAAAGTTTGACAATCACAAAGAAATAGTAGTAATTCCGAATCGAAGAGCCCTATTGCTCTGCTGTAGTTGATATTGTTTCTTAGTTCAACTTTTCAGTTGAAAGAGTCATAATTTGTATCTCATTCCGACCGATAACAACAAGAATAAAAACTTCTATGAATAGAAACAGCTCTAATGTATTTAAATACTTTGATGCGTGCAGCTATACCCATGTGCAGTGCAAGTTTTGCAAACGCTGCTTGAAGAGGGATCGGGCCTACAACCTAAAGAAGCACCTATTTAACGTTCACAGAGTGTGCGCAATTTGCGGAGGTTGGCGATGCATTTATATCCTGGCAAATCGATTTAACTGAGTTTCAACCCCCTTGAACAATTATTAATTTGAGTTTTTCAATCCACAGCGGACTGCTACAAGAGCACGCGCAGCTGCCATATGCCGGACAATGTGAGCGCCTCTAGCGGGAGTCCCCACCAGGCGTACCACCCGCCACTGTGCCACCTGAGGGATATGCTCGGCACCTCGGCCTCGGATGTGGAGCATAGCCAGGACCACAACGATGTGAAGGACCTGAGCTTCCGCAATCATCTCAATCAGCTGCAAAGGAGTCAGCAGGCGGCGGCAGCAGCCGCAGCAGCAGCCGCTGCAGTGGCAGCAGTTACCAATGGGAGCTCTCCCGGTTCCAGTGGGGGATTGGAGGCAGCCCACAAGATTCCGCTAACCAATGGCAGCTCGAATGGGGGAGCCTCTTCGGGGGTCGACAATGTGCCCAGCAACTCCACGGGCAATGGCGGAGCCAGTGCAGCCAATGGGAACAGCAACAGCAGCGGGATCAGCGGCAGTGGCAGCAGCAGCAGCAATGCAGCCAGCTCAACCACGGCTCCGATTAACAGCTCCTCCTCGGCGGCAGCAGCAGGTGGTGGCAAGGTAACCCCTCTGGCCGCTCAACAGCAGCCCCACCAGGCGCCGGTGATCACCTCGACGGCCCCGCACCACCATCACCTCAACCTCAACTTGAACCACCATCACCACAACACGGACAGCAGCCACCACGACTTTGAATCGTCGAGGGAGCCCATCCTGCACACGGACACCTCCAACATGCACTCGCCGCCGCCCAGGGACCTGCTCCTGCAGCAGCATCCCCACCTGGCTCACAGCCACCACACCCAGGACAGCCTGCTGTCCGTGCGAATGCGCAACTACTCGGAGTCCTCGCACGAGGTGGAGCACAACAACAACTACAAGTACAAGAACCACATCAAGGAGCGCTTCGTCCACGAGCTGCACGACGAGGAGACGAGCAGCGAACACTGCCCGGTGGCGTCGCACCTGCAGAGTGATCACTCCCACATGCAGGCCCACTCAGAGCACTCCAAGGATGGCACGGAGCCGGAGATCGCACCGATCATGGCCAAGAAGCGGAAGCTGGCGGAGGCGGCGGCCAATGGGGAGATACCTCTGGAGGTGCACACGGAAGCCAGCAATGCACCCTCAAATCCTATAAGGCTGGACAAGCCATCCCCGTCGTCGTTCAACTTCAGCGACATCAAGGACATCAAGTCGGAGCTGCACAATGGGAACTCCAATTCCAGCCCGCTTCTGGCCAAGTTGAATGCCTCAGGGGCACAGCTGAGCACGCCGAGCAGCACCACCGCGCCCCTGCCGCCGAGGCACTCCTTCACGGTGCCCATTTTCGCGCTCCACAACCAGGGCAACTACTATGTACCGCTGAGTGTGGACTACAATGCCCTGGTGCCGTTCCTTAACGGCATGGATCTGCTGGAGAAAAGCTACACCAGCATGCCGGTGGTGCATCCAATCAACATCAATGTCAACTTTATGCCCAGCTCGCCCTCGGCCTCCCTGCTCGCCGCTGCAGCTGCTGCTGCGGCTGTGGCAGCGGGAAAGCAACAGCAGGCTGTGGTTGGGGCAGGTGTGGGAGTGGGTCTTCCCCTCTCCACCAACGCCCAGGCAGCAGCAGTTGCTGCAGCTGCGGTGGCCAAGGCCAAGCTGGAGCAGGCCATGCACCAGAGCTGGTAGGAGCTCGGAAGTCGGAGATGCCGCGGAGTCAGGACGGGTGGGCAGATGGAACAACTCTACCTCAGTACTTCTGTGAATAATCATCAAATGATTAATCTCAAAACAAAGCAAAAACTAAGCCACATCTGCGCCCAAGTATACAAGAAGATAAAAAGCCAACTTTGGAGGGGATTTGATTTTAATGGGGAAATCCGAGGGATTTCACAAGCATAGTTAGGGTGTCTGGAATCATGTTTTGGGAGTCAATATTGTTAAACGAAATTAGTCTTTGGTTGGGATCGATGTTTTAGCTCATGTCCATGTTGCAAGAGGAGCTAAACAAAACAAAAATGCATTAATTATTTTTAGGAACGAAGGAATTATGAATTCAACCCTTAATGTTGTAACAATTTAAATCTAAATAAATGGAATAACTCTAGGAATCCATTAGATACTACCTTCTTAGACACCAAAATATTTGTTTTTTTGCGAATCTCTAGAGGATTCAAAGCCACACCGATCCATTGTAATTGTAATTGAATTAATTCGAAGTCGAGACACATCCAAGAGAAGCCTTTAAGGCTGGGAGAACACACAGCTACTTCAGCTGGTTGCAAACTATTTTGAACAAAGCATATATGTCTATTATAGTGCATGCTTAGAACAAAACAAAACAAAACAAAACAAAACAAATTCAAAAATAAAAATAAAATATATATGTGTGTGAGCGAAAAATAAACATTTATGTACATACTCGTACATATAAATGATGCCAAGAGTCAGTCCCACGTAAAAAATCTATCGGATTTTAAATCAAAAAACAAAACAAAACTAAATGTGAATTAAATGTATTTTTAGAGGTCTAACGTTTTTGCAATCTAATTAAGTGTTGTGGTTTCAAATCAGGTAGTCTTTAGCCAAGTGACTCCCGTCGAGGATGCAAGCATATTACAACAAAATATACAAACAAAACCGATTTATAGATAAATATATATGTAAAACCACTAGTCAGAGAACCTGTACGAAGAAGACGTTAAACAAACAAAACGGAAAACGGAAAGAAAACAAATCAAAAGAAAATTATCTTAAATCTATGTGTAAATACTATTAGCAACCAATTTGTCGTTTGTTTAAGTTTGTATTTTAGTGACAAATTAAGTTAAGCTGGTTGGTTAACACTTAAAAGAGAGAAAAAAAACAAACAAACAACAAAACAAAAAGAAATACAAAATCTAAAACACACAAAAATATCAGAAAAAATCCAAAAACCTTTCTATTAAACAAAACGCACCACGTTTCATTCTCGAAATGCGGTCCTACCATAGTTATTACTATTATTATTATTATTACTACTATTATTAATATTGTCTAACACCTAAGTTGATTGTTTCTATGTGTTTTTGTTATTGAGCAAATTAAACGAAATTTCAAAGATCTTTCTGCCACCTGTTTCCAATTCGAGTTCGAGTCACAGTGGAGCTTCGAAAATGATACATACTAGTATATAACTCTGTTTTGTAAGCCAAGCTTCGGAATTCGGAATTGCACAAAGATGATTGATGTTTTTGCGACTCTTATTAATGTCTACGATTATTTACTGTACGGTACTGTTAATATACAACTACGTTACTGTTTAATATATTTTATAAATGTATACAGATGTAATAAAAACTTCAAAATCAACCGGTTTTCTTTAATTATACTTTTGGGAGATTAAGGGATTTGGGTTGTACAGAGGAAGTGCTTATGTTTAATGTACGAGTATGTATAATTACGGCCACCGGGAAAAATAAAGTAAGTTATTGAAGTATATGTATTTATTATATTAAGTGCATAACAATAAAGTTTGGGATGAATATTAATGGTGATTCACCAATGAAAATAAGGATTTCGCTTTGATTTAGTTCCATTGAAAGATCATTAGGTTAAGGAATCGAATGTCTAGATCCTATAGCTGGTATTGGAGCAATATAACTATATCTGCATATCCTACTCAATGTTGGCAGATATTCCATTTATTGTGAGTTATTAATATAAAGTGACGAATGAATATAATTCTTATGATATCCATGATGTAGCATTTGAAACCACAATTATTAGTAAGATTCCTCTGACGAATTTGTTGACGTCCGAAAGGCTCCACTATCAAGTTTGCACTTAGTCATTTTTGGGTCCAGGAGTCGTCAGTCATCAGTTGTGTTCTTTACTTCTTGCTCGATGCTCTGGCAAACCGATCAGTAAGCCTCAAGTTGTCCAGCAGAAAAGACCGAATTTAGAATAAAAATCAGTGGTCATTCAGTATGATTTTATTTCTGTTCGCAATATGGACACTTGGAGTGGTTGGAGCTGTAGGAGAAATCCCGAACTGCGACTTCTTCGATACCGAGAATATTACGGATCGCGTTCGGTTGTGGGATGGATCTTATAGATACGATAATCTGATCATTCCCGCTCATCTCACTGACATCTACGACTATGTGATCAATTATGATGGAGTTCGTGAATCGGTGCCTCCTCACCGTCGTGGTTGTGTTTGCAAGTTGAAGTCGTGCATTCGATTGTGTTGTGATCCCCAGAAATTGTTGAATGGCGAACAGTGTTCCGAGGATTTCAAAAGGGAGCTTACCTACAGCTACATCCTGAATATGAAACGAGATGATGGACTCGTAACGAGAAAACACATTCTGAATGATATAATTGTGCAGGAGGCGCTGTCGCTGGCATGTAAGAGTCCCTATGCTCTGGATACTAAAAATATCAAACATCATTGGACTCTATTCGAGGTGGGTTGCTTTTAATTACTGATTATGATAATCGGGTTGGGTCTTGGATTGATGGATATTTCACTTGGGATAATGTAAAAACCTTATCCAAATCGCTTCAATCCAATTCATAGGATTAAGGAATTCTAAAGAATTATAAAATGGTATGATTATATTTCTATATTTCCCTTATGAACTTGCAGAATGGAACCCTTTATCGCCACTTCGATGCGGCTTATCTTGGGAAGCAGAATTACTGCATGCAGCCTAAAAGGTCGAGTTCGGATGAGAACTACTCCCTTGTGACTTTCGTTTGCCCCATCGAGCCCTCCTTGATAATGGGTTATGGTATGAAGTCCTGATTCATCTCAGAAAAGTAAAAGTAATTTATGAGTTAATTTTGTTATCTAGTCAAGATAGGGTCCATAGTTTTACTGGCCATTACAATTGGAGTCTATCTTTGGCTGCCACGGTTCCGTTCCCTTCATGGAAAGTGCTGCATCTCCTATTTCTTCTGCCTTATGACATCCTATTTGATGAATGTGTTTAGTATGTTCCGCTTGAGTAACGATGACCATGTGATGTGTCAGATTAATGGTATGTGCTTAGAAAATAAAAATAATATATATTTAATTTTATTATATTTTAATATAATTCAGGTTATGGTGGATACTTTGTGACAATGGCCACATTTCTCTGGCTATTCGTGATCAGCTTAGATATCTGGCGAAGATTAGGCCTAATGCAATATCAAGAACTTTACAGAAATCAGAAAGGTACTTTCTTGAAATACAATCTTTTTGTTTGGAGCATCTCTGGCGTCCTAGCACTAGCAGTATTTCTTGTAGACCGACTTCATCCATTTCCCGAGGAACTATTGCCAGCTGTAGGTGTATATTACTGTTGGATCATGAGTAAGTCCATATACATATAGTACATGCATTCGCAATTGTCCTGGAACTTATCCTGGCTTTCCATTTTAGCTGAACGGTGGTCGGGAATGATTTATTTGTATGCCCCGGTCGCCGTTTTGGTTATATTCAACCTAACAATGTTTGCGTT
Source organism: Drosophila setifemur (assembly GCA_021224005.1). Classification (NCBI taxonomy): domain Eukaryota; kingdom Metazoa; phylum Arthropoda; class Insecta; order Diptera; family Drosophilidae; genus Drosophila; species Drosophila setifemur. The sequence continues at coordinate 9,259,532 of JAJJHY010008598.1, read as the reverse complement.
GATTGCTTGGAATGTTTATGCCAAGAAGGTTATCCTGCCGGAAGTTTTAGACCATTCTGAGGAAAATGAAAACTCAAGGAAGCCAGCTGGGTAAGTTGGTATTCATATTAATTGATGTTAATTATGTTATATATGTTATTGCTATTGCTTAATGTGGTAAAAGGATTCGTTTAAAATGACTTGTCTCCGAATTTAAAGATCGAGTTTAGCTTTTGCATGACATTACAATTATTTTAGTTAAACAATAATTTTAATTGTTTTTCTTTACCTCTTTCAGTTTTGGTTTATATCTGTACCTTTTTATCATTATGGGTGGATTTTGGTTAATGGAAGTTCTGGCATTTGTATGCGAAAGAAAAAATGTACTAAGTTCCCTAGTTATTGCGAATGACATTGTGATCTGTGGTCAGGGCATTATAATATTTCTGATATGTGTTTGCCACAAGGAGGTGTTCAATTCCATCCGGGATCGGTAAGTATTTGTAGTTCAAATCATTTACTCCATTAAAATAATACCTTTGTTTATGTATTTCAGACTGCAGCCAAAAAAGGAGAATGACTTTGACTTTAGTTCCGGCACGATGGATTTTAATATTAATGTTAAATGATATTTAAAATATTGTAATACTTTATTGTTTTAGACTAAGAAACCATTAAAGTAGTTTATCAAACCGTATAACAAAATATATATATTATTAATCTGCATCCTTTGCCATTAGCATTTTACAATAACTTTGCCTTCTTGGAATAATATATATATGTATATATATATAATCATACATAGTATAGCAGAAAATTGATAAGTTCGAATTGTTGCACCCAAGAGATTAATTTACATCAATATTTCTTAAATGTTATATGTTATATGCAAAATGGGTTCCCAATGCGTTTTATGGTTTATTAAGATTCAAGCTGCGGTCCGGACAAGTCGATAGAGCGGACGAAAAGTGAAACTAAAAAATGAAACTTATATTTGGGTGCATAATCTGGAGTATCCTTGTGATTGCAATTCAAGCAAAGGATATTCCCAACTGTGAGTTTCTGGACACGGTCAACATTACTGGTAGTTTCCGGTTTCCGAATGGATCTTACAAATACGAAGACCTCATTATTCCCCCTGAACTGACGGGAGTTTATGACTATAAGATCCAATACGGCGGAGATTCTGAATCTGTTCCTAATCACACCCGCGGTTGTGTGTGCAAGTTAAAGCCATGTATTCGATTCTGCTGTCATCATAAGCAGTTCTTGGTAAACGGTGTGTGTGTCAAGGATATAGACAACACGATCCCTTACAACTACACGATGGATATAACGAAAAGCGACGGGAAAGTGAATAAGATGCACGTTCTCAACGATATGGTGGCCCAACAGGATCTCCATTTGCCTTGTGCGATTCTTTACCACCTGGATCGGGATTTTGAATGGGACAATTGGACACTATATGAGGTGAAAAATTCGTTACATAGTTAAAAATAGTTAATTATAATAGTTAACTTACAATTTTGATCACATTTTATGATTTGAAATTAATAATTAAAATTATATTAAATTCCACGGAGTTTGTTGCGTCAAAATTAAATGTGAATCGTAAATTCCAGAACGGAAACTTGTTTCGCCATTACGACCAGAAAAATCTCGCGAAGCAGGAATACTGCATCCAGCCAAAACGGATTTACAAGGAAAATTGGTCTGTAATCATTCTTGTGGCTTACAACTGCGCGGTGGAACCCACATTAACCATGGCTTATGGTAGGTGATCGGACAGAGATCTTATTCAGATTCCCCAAAGAACTAAACAATTTCCATATTTAGTGAAGTCGTGCTCCGCCTTTTTCATGGCCATTACAATCTTGATATATCTCTGGCTTCCGAAATTCCGATCCCTCCACGGCAAGTGCTGCATTCTGTACTTCACCTGCCTGACAACCACCTTTGCCTTGAATGTCATCAGCATGTTTCGGGTGCTGGATGATTTCACCATATGGTGCTGGATAACTGGTAATTCTTTTCCATGCCCAATGCATATCCTGTATTTCTTGAACTTTGTTTGAGTTTAGGTTATGCTGGCTATTTCACAGTGATGGCCACTTTCCTTTGGCTCTCAATCATTAGTTTCGATGTCTGGAGAAGATTTGCGAGACGGTTCCATGACTTCTACAACAACAGCCGGAGTGGTTTCTTCAATTACAATGTGATCGTATTTAGTACTGCTGGCATTCTGACTTTAATGATTTATCTGCTAGATCTATTTTTCCCCGTTGATATCGATACAACTGAAATCCGGACCCCAGCTGTGGGCATCAATTCGTGCTGGATTCTTAGTAAGTAAAGTAAAGAATTAACTCAAAATTAAAATCATAAAAAATAAATATATTTACTTGTTTTTTTTAGCGAATGGTTATTCAGCCCTTTTATATTTTTATTCTCCTTTGGCGATCTTGATCAGTTTCAATGGAGCGATGTTCTTCTTAACAACCCGACACATTTATCTGGAGAACAAATCCAATCAGAAGGCGTTAAATCGAAACGAACATCAGCGCAAGTCGAGGAACCAAGCCAAGTATAAAGCTTTGTCCCTTCCATAGACACAACTCAAATCCTAGGCCATTTTAGTTACCGGGTTTATCTGCGCCTGTTCATTATTATGGGGGGTAGCTGGATTCTGGAAATCATCTCCGTTTTCTGCGAGATGGAGAACACTTGTAAAGTCTTGGTTCACGCCAATGAGGTGATAAACTGCAGCCAAGGCATGATGATATTCCTGGCCACGTTTTGCAACCGGGACATGATCCACTTGATTCGCAAAAGGTGGGGTTTCTGTAAAAGTGTGGAAGTTAGAAATCTGTATACAAATAAATTACTTACTTGCAGCATCCAAAGCCGAGCCAGCACAAACACGGAATTCAGCAGCATTAGTCCCCCCCAGGGACACTGATAAAAAAATATGGTTTTCTTGGATTGGTTGTCTTGTATTTGCCAGCTAAACGTTTTAGGATTTCGCAACCGGCTGGAGAATATCATTGATATATAAATATCTTATGTTGGATTAATTGTGTATATTTTTCACCGCTAACTAAAGTGGTACTGAAACTAGTAGTACCGCAGTTCGAAAGGTGTTGCTAACTAACTAAGATTAAAGATTTAAGATAGTAGTTGAATCGAAATCTCGAATATCAAAAGTATATATACGACATTGTGTGTGTAAGTATGAGCAGACCGGACGCGAGCTCCGCGGCTTAAAACTAGATCGTAGATTACTTAAATGACTTCAGTCGAAATTAGGACGCGTTCCAACCGTTTGAAAAGCGTTTCGTTGCACTAAGTAAGGTATGGTAAGGTAACTAAAGACTAAATACAGCACACGGTGTTTGTGTTTACAACTGAACTAGATGCACGCAACCATAGCGAGTTTTCCTAAAACTAATAGCACTGCTAAATAGGGGGTTGGCGCTGGGTAAAAGTTTAAGATTCTGATAGTACTTCATTTAAAAACTTCAATTATGGAATCTAGTTTTGTTTAAAATGGTGTTAAACAGGAATAACTCTGTGTCTGAAGAGTTAAAAGTTAAAAAGTGTTTGAATTTATCTACAAAATAAGGTATTAGGAATACCAATCAGAATCTTAAACTTTTCCACTCGCCAGAAACCCATATTAAGCACCTTTGTGGGCTAGTAAACAATGTGCTCAAAGCGAATCTTGGGGTGTGCGCTTCAGGTGGAACTCCACCATGTTGTCGAGGTCGCAGATGTATGCTTTGGACTTGCGAATGTCCGAGCTGAGCACCCTTAGGTTCGAAGCGTAATCGGGCAGGTTAGAGCTCAGGCTGTCGGCCATTTCCTGGCCCATCTTCCTGGTCATCTGGGCGAACGTGAGACGCGCCTTTCCCAGCCGCTTCAGCGGATTGAACTGCTCCTGCATCTCGCGCAGCTCGCCATAGTCCAACACCTGCCACTGGCCGCTCTCCATGTTCCATGTAAACAGAATTCGGCACTCGTACTGCCGATTGTGGAACACGCAGTCCATCCGCCCGGTGCAGTGCATGCAGTTTACCAGCGGCTGATCCCTGGCCGAGAACTGCGCCATCAGCAGGCAGCCGATTGTCTGGCTCAAAGGACACACGCTGACCACCTCGTACGCCCAGTCGTAGAAGACGTTGTAGAGCTTCTGGTGCTTCTGGCAGAGCAGGCTAATCACGTAGTAGGTGAAGGTTTCCAGGTCAAAGGAGTGCTGCGTGATCACGACACTGCTGCAGCGTAGTCTCTGGTACGAGGCATGCGAGATCATCTGCATCTCCGAGTAACAAGATCCATGCACCTCCATGGGCAGCGATGTGTGATAGCCTGGCGAGATGCAGTCGTCTGGAAATGGGAATATTATTATTGATTAATGTCAAGAATTTCAGCAAAATTAAGATATCATTTTCCTTATTTTGTTGCTTACCCTCTTCACTGGTAATCACCGAGGTGGCGTCATCCTCCTCCACGTAGCGTCTTCTCAGCTTCTTGGTGCACACGGGCTTCTCGGGCATAACTCCCCCCTGCACCGGCATCTCCACAATGCGGGGCTCCTCGCGTCTAGGCGACAAGAAGGACAGCCCAGCATTGGGAGACATCGAGCCACCTATCTCAAACCGCTTGGCCATGGTCACCTGGAGAGGGGAGAGTGCGCCCAAGGGACCCACTGGCTTATAGCTGAGCATCTGCTGGGTGGCCTGTGAGAGTGGTGGCGACTTCTGGTTCAAGATCTGGGCGGAGTTGGCATTGCGGCTGGGCGAGCGCATCAGCATTGAGCTGGAGGGTGGTGAACGGAACCCCAGGTGCGGCGGTGTCTGTGCCGGCTGGGAGGGATGTGGCGAGGACGAAGGCGATGCGCAGGGCGAGTTGTGAAAGAAGTGAGCCGTGGGCGAGAAGCGGTGGAAGCTGCGTGCTGTGGATCCGCCCATGGATGAGCTGAAGGCTCGTCCCGCCAAACGCACTTTCGTAAAGGGTATGATGTTCTCCGAGTTGTCCTCCGAGAACTCGTACTTCTTCTCGGCCAAACGACGCTTGCGAAACGTTGAGATTTTCTCGTACTTTTCGTTGTCCTCGGAGAACTCATAGGCATTGGATTTGTCCGTCATGGAGCTGGAACTCGGCGTGCTCTGGGCAGAAAAATAAAATGATTTATTAATTTGTTTTTTTTTTTTGTTTTTCTTTAAAATTTTCCAACCTGCAGATCTAAAGTGGTTATGCCACTTCGATACGATTTTGTGACTATCCGCTGGTTGCGCCTCCGCGACTGACTAGCTTCACCAGGCTTTGCCACCGGCAGAGTAGTTTCCGGTAGCGACATGCTGCTCAGACCCGAAACCGTGACCACAGTGGGACTGCTGTGGGGCGTAAAGATAAGCCGCTCATAGGCCTTGGGCGAGCAGCAAACACTGCCCATGGATGGTACATCGTTGTTGTTATTGTTGTTAATGTGACTGTACTGACTAGAGCGGTGCGTGTGCTCGGTTTCAATGTCGCTGAAGTCGGCAATGATGCGGGCCACAACGCTCTGCTCGGTGCCGGACTCTGCCTCCGATCCCGATCCCGTGAAAGCCATGGAGGAGCGGTCCTCCTCACTGGCCAGCAGGTTCCTCGATGGCAGGAGAAACGATTGCGACTGCTGACCGGGCAGGATGAGACTCTGCTGCGGTAGAGTCACGGGGAGGTAGCTACTGCCCAAGGAAACGGCCGGCGTGTCCACGTCAATTCGCAGCATGTGCATAAACCCGTTTGAGATGATTAGGATGCGCTCTGGGCAAAGCAAATTGATCCTTGGCTCAAAGCGCGGATCCGTTTCCGTCGAAGAATACTTGGTGTGCACCGTTAAGTGGCAATTCAGGCAATGCGCATTGTAAAAGGAATCTGGGCGAGAAGGGAGTCAATAAATATAAAATGAATATCGATTTTGTGTCACCTACATGGACCGTCATCGTTGAGTTTCTTGCACTCCACACAACCCAGCTTAGGAACTTTGACATATGTTATATAGTTATCCTCGCCCTCCTCCGTAGCAGCACCATGGACGACGAGGATCTGGTGCTGCGCATTCTTCCACTGCGTCATGCTCACAGTCTTGGTGTTGTCCACTACGTGGTCGTCGAAGAGGCGACGCGAGAAGAAGTAGCGCAGCTTTTTGTGGGGCTGGAACAGCCAGAAGTACAGTCTGGAGAACAAAATAATTTATGGTTGCAAACTGGCAAGTAATTATAAAATTCAGCCACTTACGTGTACTTGTAGCCCATGTTGAAGGAGTAATGGTTGAGCAAGGAGCTGTCGTTGCAAACCACCCTATGACTGAGCATGTATTGCCCGCAGGCAGTAAGCCCCATAAAAATATGCCTGCAAAGGATCCAGTGCTATAGTGCCTGCAAAAGGTGCGTCATTCCACTTACCCCTCCATCACATTACTGGCCAGCACGTCCTTGAGGTATAGCTTTAACCTATTTGGCACTCTGTCGTATGGAAGCTGTGGCTTTTGGCCCGCCCGCGAGGAGCCCGAGAAGTACCCGGTGCGCTGAAAAGCATGTATATATTAGTTAAAATCCTGCAATATATATATATACCTTTACAATTGCCGCCAAACCCAGTGAGATATTTACAGACCGCTTAACATTAACAATACAAAAGTTACCTTTGTTTATCATTTTACGATTAATGGTTTCAGCAGGGGGTTGATATGAATTTTAACTAAGCAGGCAATAAATATTGTAAGAATATGTCATTGTCTTCGGGATTTTATTGTCCCACAATTGGGGGTTGATCCTGTCAGGAATGCTTTACAGGGTAGCAGAACAAATGTAGAAAAAATAATAAATGCGAATTTACAGATCAAGAATTGAGCAATATTCAGCATTAAATAAATATATTGAAAACCTGATATATATTAGACCATTAATGCAAATTGGGGTCATGAAAATAAGATCGAAAGGCTGCTAAGTTTTTACATCTGCATGTATCCCGGATAGACTTCATATCCAACCGGTTTACGCCCTTGGTGTCACCCACCTCCCTGTCGTAGAGCATCTGCACCAGATTCCGTGTCCTTGGACCCAAGGCTGGCAACGCTGGAGTGGGCTCCTCGGCGGACTCGTCGGAGCTGTCCGCCGTAGAGAAGTCGTCCTCGTCGGAGGACACGCCGGACAGCGACTCGACGTAGTTCTGGTAGTCAGTCTCCATGGTAGATCCTGGTTTCAGATCCTGAATCAGACTTGATAAATGGTATTCTCCTCCTTCTCTTTCTCCTCCCGAAAACTCCGATGCGGGCCTGCGTCCTAGCGCCCGGTCATCGGCTGGCAAGTGGCGGATGTGCTCCTCATCGGAATCCGCTGGCCTTGATCCCTTGTCTTCGATGGGACAGCTTACAGCACCTTCATTTTCTTGATATAAATAAACCGAATTTTTGCAGCTAAACTTGCTTGGTCTAATCGAGTGTGACCGCAGTTGTGGATTGTGCAAATACCGCAAACGATTTGACTTGGTCACACCAATTTCAAGCATCGAAGTATCGAAAGTATCGATGGGGATTCCTTAAGGATTTGTCCTCTTTGTAACACTTTTGGCGCTTGATTTGAAAACTCAAGCAACTTAGCAGATTTATTTTAATATAAGTTGGGATTTATAATCTTAGTTATAAATAAATATATATATTAATATGGTTAAACTGGGATGAAATTTCCGTTTTTGCTTGCATACATCTACGGGTACATTTTGTAGGTGTTAACATTTTAAAACCATTGCTTAACCATTTTTAATTGCATTGGACACACTATAGTATATTAAAAACATAAAAATAAATACATAAATTGCTGAAGCTTGCACATTTTTATGACCAGAAATTTAAATTGCACCCAAAAATGTACATTATTTGGCCTAAATATGTTTACATATGTAGTATCCTCCATAAAATCCCTCAAGTTGACCCCAAATTGAAAAGATCTAAGATCTGTCAACGTGACACTGTGTTCATTGACCCCTTGGCTCTATTTATGGGTCACTTCGTTTGCGGAAGCCACACGAGAACCCTTCCTAGCCCCCCAATAACCGATTCCCCAACCGTTTACGGGTTCAGTGCGCCGGGCATAAAAACCGAGCAAAGTGCAGCACAAATAACCAGTAGCTCGCCTCATAATTTTGGTAATTCGGCATAAAAATGTCGAGCACGCCAGAAAGCCAGTTGCCAATTGCAGGGCTCAGCAATTTTGCGGGGCCATGGAAATTCGGAGTGGAGCCGATCGACACCCTCCATCGACGATCGACGATGGGCAGGAAACCTGATGCGCTGGCAGCGGGCATTGAACGGGCTTATAAGAGCTGCATGGCCAACTCTCAGGTTTTAGTTCTGGAATCATAAGTGTCGCGATCGGTGGCTCGCTAGATCGGTGGTATGAGTCGGGCAAAGTCCTGACCGCGTCCTGGAATTATATCGAGTTATCTAAGGAAATAGTAGCCGTGATTTTACCCACGAATATTTCACATATCACAGTTGCTGTTTCTTTTAGATAGCTCTTTTGTAAGCAGCCTAGATACGAATCCGCGATCGAGAGTGCCGAGTGGATCCGATCCTGCAAGCAGAAGTGGCCCCTTTTCAATTTATGGGATACACACAGTTCAGTTTTGTCACATAGCGAGCATCACTGGGCTTTGTTTATCTCATAAGAGCGAAATTTAGTCAACAACATGGGCAAACTAATTATTTAAATATATATATGTGCAAAATGGCTCTAATATTGGATTAATAATATTTTTAAAGATGGCCCCAAGGCAAGGTATGCATTACTTAATATTATTACTTATAATTTCCAAAAATTTATTAAACAAATGTTTGTTTCCTGTTTCATAATATTTGCAGATTTTTATAAATTTCTCTTTTAAGAAAACTAAAATTATTTAAAATGCAAAACGCATTTAAGCGGAATTTTTTGTTTTATAAGTAAAAATCGCAATATTTATTCGTTTTAAACAGAACATCTTTATGAAATATGTTAGTTGGCGTAAGAAAGTTCAGACATTTTTATTTGGATACCAAGTAAGGACTTTGTTGGTTTGACCAAGGATCGGGGAAGCACCACCACAAATTAAAAACTTAGGGGACTACAATAACAGTGTAGAAATGCGATTGGGATGTACGAATATTATGTCGAGTGAAATGGGACGCCTAAGAGAGCATCTTGCGGATCATGTAGTTCAGGATGCCGCCGTTCTTGTAGTAAGTGATGTCCACCTCGGTGTCGAAGCGCAGAATCGTCTCGAAGACGTTGCCATCAGCCTGAAATAGACACAAATTAATTAGAATATCATGGGGGAGATAAGCTAAAACCCAATGTAATACCTCGACTTGGATCTTCTGACCCGGCTTCAGGCCACTCTCGGGCAGGGCGATGTTGTAGACCTCGCGACCGTTTAAGTTCAGAGTTTCGGCACTCTGGCCCGGCAGGAATTGCAGGGGAATAATGCCCATGCCCACCAGGTTGGAGCGATGGATGCGCTCGTAGGACTCGGCAATCACCGCCTTCACGCCCAGCAGGAAGGGACCCTTGGCAGCCCAATCCCGGGAGCTACCGCTGCCGTAATCCTTGCCCACCACCAGTACCAGGGGAGTTCCCTCCTCGCGATACCGCTCGGCGGCATCGAAAATGTCCAACTCCTCCTGGCTGGGAATGTGGAGCGTCCGGGGTCCAGTCTTGGGCACCAACTTGTTGACCAACCGAATGTTGGCGAAGGTTCCGCGGGACATGATGGCATCATTGCCACGTCGCGATCCATATGAGTTGAAGTCACGCGGGATGATGTTCCGCTCCGAGAGGAAGCGAGCGGCGGGCGAGGTCCTGGCAATGGAGCCAGCCGGCGAGATGTGATCCGTGGTCACAGAATCGCCCAGGAAGAGCAGGCAGCGGGCCTGCTGGATGCTCTGCAGCTTGGGCAGGTCCCGGGTCATGCCCTCGAAGAAGGGAGGCCTCTTGATGTAAGTGGAGTCCGAGCTCCACGAGAAGATCTTGCCCTCGGGCACCTGCAGCGTCTGCCAATCTTCGGAGCCCTGTTCGATCTTGCCTGGAGAAACATGAATTTTAGTAATCTCTCCAAGCTTTTTGGTTTTCCAAGAAAGTACTCACTGTAGACTTCTTGGAACATGGCGGGAATGACGTGTTTGTTCTCCACCTCCTGGATCTCTGTGCGAGTGGGCCAGATGTCCTGCAGGAAGACGTTCTTTCCATTGGAGTCCGCGCCCAGCGGCTCCTTCTCGAAGTCAATGTCCACACGACCGGCGATGGCATAGGCGATGACCAGCAGAGGACTGGCCAGATAGTTGGCCCTGGTGTTCGGGTGTATGCGACCCTCGAAGTTCCTGTTGCCAGACAAGACGCCAGCACAGACGAGCCCATTCTTCTCGATGGTGTTCACCACATTCTCGTCCAGGGGACCCGAGTTGCCAATGCAGGTCATGCAGCCGTAGCCCACAATATCAAAGCCCAGCTTCTCCAGATAGGGAATCACTCCGGATTCCTTTAGGTAGTAGGTCACCACACCGGAGCCGGGCGAGAGGGAGGTCTTGATGTAGGGCAGGATGTTGAGGCCCTTCTCCACAGCCTTCTTGGCCAGCAGACCGGCTCCCAGCATCACCGAGGGGTTCGAGGTGTTGGTGCACGATGTGATGGCTGCAATGACCACGGATCCGTGATTCAACTTGTAGGTCTTGCCATCGTCCCATTGGAATTCGCCAAAGGCGGCCTGAGCCTCCGGAGCAATGGCAAAGCCCTTGAAGCCCACCTGGTAAAATATTCATTATTATAATTAAGTTTTCCTAGGTATTTAATAAAAACTTACTGGGCTGGACAGGCACGACTTGAAGTCTTCTGGCATATCGGACACGGAGACACGATCGTGGGGACGCTTGGGTCCTGAGACGGAGGTAACCACCGTGTCCAGATCCAAGGTGATGCTCTGTAATATATGCAATCGGTTATTATAAGGCTGGGATTACATATTTCTGTAGTTGGACAAACCAGAGTGAACTTGGGATCTTGGGACTCGTCGGAGTAGTTGCGCAACTGCTGGGTTGCCTTCAGGTACTGACGAATAATGTCGATCTTCTTCTCGGAGCGGTCTGAAAGGAGTTTCAATATGAGATAAGGATGGGATCAGGGGTAAACCTTGGACTTACTAGTCTGCTTCATGTATCCCAGGGTGTTCTCGTCGATGGGGAAGTAACCCACCGTGGCTCCATATTCGGGACACATGTTGCTGATGGTGGCCCTGTCAGCGATACTCAGCTCAGCAACTCCGGGACCATAGAACTCCACGAACTTGCCCACCACACCCAGCTGACGGAGGTGCTTGGTGATGGTCAGCACCAGATCGGTGGAGGTGACCAGTGGGCTCAGTTTGCCCACCAGCTTGTAGCCAATGACCTCGGGCAGCAGCATGGAGATGGACTGTCCCAGCATCACAGCCTCCGCCTCGATTCCTCCCACTCCCCAGCCCAAGACTCCCAGGCCATTGATCATGGTGGTGTGGGAATCAGTACCAACCACACTGTCGGGATAGAGGATCTTGGAGCCATCGGTGGCATCGTTCTCGAAGACCACACGGGCCAAGTACTCCAGATTCACCTGGTGGACAATGCCGGAGCCAGGTGGCACGATCAGCATGTTGTTGAAGGCCTTGGCTCCCCACTGAAAAGGATTACGTAATTTACCACCAAAGTCTTGGGAGGATTAGAGATAAAAACACACACCTTTAGGAAGGTAAAGCGCTCCTTGTTGCGCTCAAATTCCAGTGTCTGGTTCTTGGACAGCGCATCCGGAACACGGGCGAAGTCCACTTGAACAGAGTGATCGATGACCAAGTCGGCGGGGCAGATGGGGTTAATCTTCTCGGGGTTGCCTCCCAGTCCCACAACAGCATCGCGCATGGCAGCAAAATCCACCACAGCTGGGACACCAGTAAAGTCCTAGAAATTTAACACAAATATTAACTAAAACATTTGGAAATGGGGTTTCCTCTTGGAGCTCACCTGCAGGATCACACGGGCTGGCTTAAAGGACACCTCCACATCGTTGGAGCCCTGCTTGAGAGCCGGTGACCAGCCCAGGATACTCTGAACATCCTTCTCCAAGATGTGGAAGTTGTCGCAGTTGCGCACCGCCGACTCCAACAACACACGAATGGAGTAGGGCAACTGATCTGAAAGTTGGAAAAAACAAGTGTTAATTTAATTAAATTTTAAGATTGAATTTCATCACAGGTACAGTAAAAACTAAGATGAGGGGTCACCCATTATCCGCAAGTTGTGTACTCCTTTTGCTTTCAAAATAGAAATCCCATTATTCATCATTAGATAGGTGATTATTTTGTACAAGTCACCATTTAATACGCACAATCTTTTTATCAAAGTTCGTGACGACGTTTTAGTTGTTACTTTATTTAACCTATTAATATATTATATTAAACTATTTTAAGATTGATTTTCAATTGATTTTCACCTTGTTTTTGTCAATACACAAAACAACATATTTCGTTTAAATACGTTATACAACTCACAAAAACAAAAATACTTTTATATAAATAAATTATACTATCCCAAACAAATTAATTAAAACTATGTTTTAAGAACCAATTAGTTAATTTTCCCTAAAGAAATGCTTTTGTCGATCTTAGGGAGTTCCGATTGTAGTTTTTGCTGAGATAGCTGTCACCTGTTATCAACCAGAACAATGATTGCGTTCGTTCTACACTCGATGCGACTGATAGGAGGTTCTAGTGCCATAAAGCCAGTAGTGGCCATTAAAGAAAACCCTCACCTCAGACATCTGGGACCCCTTAGGAGCCCCTCGGACACGCGCTGCTTACGGAAAAAAAAAACATTCCACTGCTCTGGAGACATTTCGGAAGCTCCGGACCACGACCCCGAAAACATCAGATTCGCCTCACTTTCCTATCTATTGATAAGTCAGAGGCACGTAATAGAAATAAAGCCCAGGAATACAAAAACTAATACCTACATCGCGGGGCACACGATTCGTTATCACCGGTAGACGAGCCCCATTATGGGCCAATCATCGGTGATAACTTTCGCTTTCGTTGCGAGACGAGCTTGCTGGCATAGAAATCCGTAGAAACTGTAGAAACTAAAAAAAAAACACCTACTTAAGAGCTGCGGGAGCACCTTCCACTTGACACCGCGCGACTTGCAAATTAAGAGGTGTTCGCTGCTGCGCTTTTTCACTTTCGGGGTCAAACTCCAACTTAAACGGGCGGCTTTGGGGGCTTAACTAAGCTCTGAATATTTGTGTAGGTAAATGAGTTTAAATTCCTTCACCACGTCGACAGGCACGCCCCCTTTTTGTGGCCGCCGAATATCTTGTCCACTTACCATATTTGCCGTCGATGGATGCAAGGTCAAAGTACTTGTAGGTGGTGCCGGCCTGCGAGAAAGATTTCTCGAACTTAGCAAAGGGATTGGCACCTGCAATTGAACACGGGTACAGTCCATTATATAAGCCACAGGATATGGCGTATATCAGTTTGTTAAATCCCGACCAGCCAGCCACTCACCTGACATCTTGATCTTGGCGGATTTTCGCTTTCACCTCAACTTTACTGAACTTACTCCGGACGAGCAAAGCTAGAAACTGATTGGAGCGGCCAGTCGCTCTGATTGGAAATAATCAACTTGCCTATCGGCTGGGGGAAGTCGATGTTCGGCTGCCAATCAAAAACTTATCGAGTCTAATACAAACATGATATGAAAATAAATATAAAAGTGTTGATATTTTGTTCTGTTCTTTATTTTATATATAAAAACTTGTTTAAAATGGATCTTACAAAACATTGCCTATGGCTTCGTGATGATAGGGATGGCACTTTGTAACGATAAACCTTTTTCTGCCCCGCGAAATTCAAAAGCTTAATTGTGTAAAAAATTAAATATTGTTCAAAAATGTGTTTTAAAATATTTATTTAATTTTAGGAACTCTTTTTATTGCAATTGGTCAAAATATAATTAAAATAAACATATCTATCATAACTAAAATACGTAATTGCTTACTAAAATATTTTTAATTCATTATTTAGTCATCTTAAATGAAATTATAAATTATGAAGTTAATTAGGGTAAAGGGCCTACATATTTTCTTTTTGTAAATATTAGGATTTGAAATTTAACCGCCAAACTATTTATCGATTTCCCTCATACCATCGATAATATATATTTAGATGACAAAATACGTTACCAAACACTGCAATTTAAGCGGCATTGTTTTTCACACGCACGTTGTTTTCCTAAATCTTTAAAACTCCCACAATAAAATGAATTTACCCGAACATGTGGAGGTGACCAAGGACAAGCTCCGCCAGATGCACTGCGAATTCAATCCCCTCTCACGGTGTGATGGTTCAGTCATGTACAGCCAGGGTTTGTCTATATCCGATTACTTCCCAAGATCACCGGTTGCTCAATTTGGGTTCGATTTCAGGAGCCTCTGTGGTTATAGCCGCAGTTCTCGGACCGATCGAGGTGAAGACCCAGAACCTGAGCATAGATGGCAGCTATCTGGAGTGCAATTACCGGCCAAAGGCGGGCCTTCCGCAGGTGAAGGATCGGATTCGAGAGGCGGCCATCAAAGATATCCTGGAATTAGCTGTCCTCGCCGAAGCCTATCCGCGTTCCAAGATGTCCGTGCAGGTTCAGGAGCTGGAGGATCGTGGCAGCGTAGGATTGAACATCTATACTAAAACCTACACCTTATTAATAGGAATCTCTTTCCCCAACAGATCGATGCCTGTGCTATAAATTCCGCCTGTTTAGCGATGCTCATTGGAGGACTGCCCCTGAAATGCAGCTTTGCGGCGGTGCACTGCATCATTGACGAGCAGGGCGAGTATGTCCTGGACCCAGACCAAAATGAAACACTCCACCAGCGGGCCAGCTTCACCTTTGCTTTCGATTCGGGGGAGGGCAACCTGTTGCTCGTCCAAACGAAGGGATCCTTCAAAATCGCCCAGTTCAACGACATTGAGTGCCTTTGTAGGGCGGCCAGTGCGGACATCTTTCAGTTCTATCGCAGCCAGATAGCCAAGTACCATGGCCGGAGTGAGGCGATAGCAGAGAAGGCGACGGAAACCATGGAAACGTGATTGATTGAAGAAAGAGCAAATTAGGTACGATTAAAGTTCGTTTTATTGTAAATATTGCAATCTGTTGTGGAAGCTGGAGATGCTGCTGATCTCGAGGGGCGTTCCCTTGAGCACCTGCGAGTTGGATTCCTCGATCCGCGCCATTACAAAGTCGCCTATGTCTATGGATTTTATAGCCTCCCTATCTCCTGCCAAAGGTAAATCCTTTGCGGGAACAATCACCTTGATGTTGGCATCGTTACGACCAAACCAATGTGCATCGGATCGCTTGCTTTTGCCTTCTATTAGTATCAGTTGCTCCTGGCCCTCCATTCGCTTGTGTAACTGGGTGGCTCCCACCCGGAATACCTCCACCATGCGCTTGAGTCTCTCGTTCTTCACCGACAGGGGAACATCATCTTTGAATCTTCGGTGTGCTGTGGTTTTCTCGCGCATACTATACGCAAATAAGTAAGCCACATTGTACTGCACTTGTTGGATCAAGGAGACGGTGTCCTGGAACTCCTCCTCGGTTTCCCCGCAAAAGCCGCAGATGAAATCGCTGGACAAGCCCACCTGAGGCAAGAACTCCCTGATGTGCTGCACAAGCTCCAGATAGGCTTCTCTACTGTAACCCCTCCTCATCCGCTCCAAAACCTGAGTGTTTCCCGATTGCGCCGGCAGATGCAGCTGTTTGCATACGTTGGGGTAATCCCGGATCACTCGGAGCACCTCATCTGAGAAATCCTTCGGATGCGGCGAGGTGAAGCGGATGCGCATCTCTGGCACAGCTTCGGCAACGCTTTGCAGGAGGTCGGCGAAGGGAGTGCCTCCTGTTTTTGGTTTGTAAACGGTTTTAAAGCCGGGAACGGGGGTAACCCCCGAGGAATCCTTGCTCTCCAACGCACCTCTGTCTCTGTAGGAGTTGACATTCTGTCCCAGGAGAGTTACCTCCTTAACGCCCTGATCCTGCAGAGCTCTGACCTCAGCTACTATGGACTCCAGAGGCCTGGAACGCTCGCGTCCGCGGGTAAAGGGTACTATGCAATAAGTGCACATATTGTCGCATCCTCTCATTATGGAAACGAAAGCTGTGGGAGATTCCGAGTTCAGCCTAACAGGCATCACATCCGCGTAGGTTTCGTCCAGCGAGAGAAGCACGTTGATGGCGGAGTTCCCATAATGCCTGGAAACGGCTAAAAGTCTGGGCAAGTCCTTATAGCTATCGGGTCCAGCAATCACGTCCACACACTGCTCCTTTTCCAGCAGCTGCTCCTTCAGTCTCTCCGCCATGCAACCGAGCAGAGTGAGCTGGAGAGGATGTCTTCGGGAACTGCGCTTGGTTTTCATAGCTCTCAGGTGCTTCAATCGATTCCAGATACGCTGTTCGGCCCCATCCCTCACCGCACAGGTGACCAGCATGATGACATCCGCTTCTTCTGCCTCCTGACACCTCACATAGCCATTCTCCTTCAAGATGCTCCACACCACTTCAGTGTCGTTGGTATTCATTTGACAGCCATAGACCTCAAAGTGCACTTTCCTTGCCTGACCATCGAAATCTATGGCTTTCAAGTAAGGAACACTGGTGTCCACAGGCTGCTCTTCGTTCAGTTTTAGCCTGGAGGCGGGCTTTACAGCAAAGAAGTCCTGCAGACCGGGCCCACGTTGAATCCTCTCCAGAAACGTGTTTGCCGGTTCTGGTTTTATTTCAGGTGTTTTTGCTGCAGTGGTGGCAGCGGTTGCAGCAGCGGATGTGGCACCCACTGGTGCGGAAGTGGAGGCACGCCTCACCTGGCGAATCAATGTCCGGCAGCCTCTTTTCATGGCAGTTTTCCTCGAATCCAAAACTGAATTGTTTTCAAAATTATGCAAGCGAACAATAGGGATGGGAGGAGTCAGATGGTTGAGTTATCGATAACACTGGCGTTTGAATGTGGTTTCAGATTCATCCGACAGGTGGCGTACTCATCACCTTAGTTCCAAACGTTTCCGCTGGTCTTAAAATAATATTCGGTGAATTATTTAAAAAACATTTTTATTTAATTATTTAAAGAACTAAATAAGGGTTTGAAAATTCTAAAAAATTCGTCTAATAAGTAAAGTTCGTTAGCATTATTATTTATATTTCTCAAGTAAAATTCCATAGGTGCTTGAGACTCAAACCCTCATTTATTGTGAAATATATTTATGCCTCTCACGAAATTGGGGTAATTATCAATTTTTGTTTAAACACAATAATTCATAACTAATTAGGCCTTTAATGCTGTTCAAACAAAACGGAGAATGCATCTGGCTTCCTGCTCAGATAAACATTCGAAGACGCCCGCCCGTCCGGCCGCACATTTGAGGACAGGCTGGCCAAACTCGGCTCAGCCGTAAGAAATTAGTCCGGCCTCATTATGAGCTTATCGTGGTCGGGTTAATAATGCACAGGTGAAGACAATGCAATTGCTGGGGCAATGAATGCGATGGCTCTGCCGTTTGTGCCTCAGTTTCTCTGTACCTCTGCCGACACTTTGTGGCTTTGTGGGTCAATAACTGAATAATTGCATTGCCACCGAGTGTGTGGGCCATAAATAGAGTTGGTACTTCACCAAATTACTTACCATAAGAGAAAACACTGCTTAACTGTCTTTTAAATTTTAATTAAATTGATTGTTAAGTTTACTGATATTTAATCTCATTTCTTCGTATATAGTTTTATATTTATTTGGGAAAATTAGTTCACTATTTCGACCCTCTTCTACTCGTAGATACCACATGCTGAAAATGTAACTAAGAGATAGCTACGAAATGGGGGAAGGGGAGGCGCCTAACACACATATTTTGTAAACACTTACAAGCAGAAATATTTTAATGAAAATGAAATGAAAATTCCACTTTCGGCCAAAAGAATTTCGTAATTACAGCGAAAAAATTCGGTAATTAAATTCATGAAGTTTCTCGAATCCGGAGGGAGCCACTTGGGTGGGCATCCTTGTAAGTGGTGTATGTTCTGGTATGGTGGCATGGTGGCATGGTGGCATGGTGCCTGGCCTGGCTGCCTGCTGGGCCTTCTGCTTTCCGCGTTCTGTTGGTTAAGCATTTTCTTCTTGTATTTTGTCGGCACTTTTCCGCTAAAGTTATTTTCCCATGAGTTTTCCCTCTAGTCCGCTGCTATAAATCTTACAGCTCGGCCAGAGGGGATGGAGTTGTGCTTCCTGACTGGGAAGGGGCCGGTGCCGGGGCGGAGGAGTTTTCTGGCTCGTGCATACGACGAGCAGCTTAAGCTGGGAGCTAGTTGGGAAGGAAATACACACACACACACATATCTCAAGGAAACTGTCAATAAATAATAAATAATTCAATTGTATAAATGCGTTCTATATTTAGTTGGAGCAATTAATCCGACAATTCGGCTTGCGAACACGCCCTTGCCAGTTGACAATTTGTGGATGCTTTTGAATCCAATAAAGTGGAATGGATTGCCAATGGATTGGTTTGGCTTTGAGAACGGTCCAAAATTAAGTGGGAAATAAATTTGATTCGAGCATTTGAATCATTACATGTGTACTTTTCAATTCATGAAAATTATATTCTATTATAAAGCATTTTATATGGACTGTTTATTTATCCAAATAATGTATTAAATAAAATAGTATTTCGCATATCAATAACACATTTAAAATTCTTAATGAAAAACTTGGTTTGTTTTAAGTGTGTTACTTTAGTTAATTTGTCTCTGATAAGCCAATTTCATATTCCCTTGGGCAATGCGTTATAATCTCCAAATATAATTTAACTTTTCACTTTTGTCACACTTCACAGTTCACAGTTTCGTCCCAAACGTTGTTAACCTCCATGCTAATACAAATTCGAATGCGAGTTCAAAATCCCCCTGAGCCTCACCTCCACCGACAAACCTTTGTCAATCCCCACCGAATCCCCACTGAGGACCCACCGGCCTGACCCACCATCCAGCCCACCAACGACACTTTGTGGCCCCATAACGCGGGCACACGCATAATGATCCTTTGAATGGCTCAATGCGTGGCTTCGCTCCAGCCAGGAAAAGTTTACTTACAGCTTACGGATTTCTATTTTTTGGAAAACCATTTTCCCCTCCCAACGCCGCCGCCGCCGCCAACCCTTGGGGGCGCATTTCCAACTGCAAGGAGCCCGGCGGAAGGAAATCAGACTCAAAGTTGGGGGAGTGGTGTTAACGGCTCTGCTGAGAGTAATTCTCCCCACGCAGAGACTAAAAAAAAGAGGAGGAAAAAACAAAGAAGCGAGCCAATGTTAATAGAAAATGGTTCGTTGTCGTCGTCTTGGTTGTCGTTAAATTGAAATTGTCGCGGAAATAAAAATTTGCATATTTTAGCATTGATTTCCCCCTCTCCTATATATTTGTTCTATAGGAAACCCCCTAGGGATCCCTGTCGTATGCGCAATGCAGTCAATAAATTTAGTTAAGTTTGACTTATGTGCAGATTGATTCAATCCCAATACAGTATTGGGATATTCTATCTCTAAAAAGGATAATATTCAGTAAGAAATAAAAGAAAAGATACTCCTACATTTCTTTGTTAAGAATTTAAATTATTAAAAACAATTTCCTCCACTTTTAGGACTTCCCTTTAATACTCGCCACATGTGGATGCACTCAATAACTTTGCATGAGTTTTCTCAAAAAATGGGCCAAATGAATGCCTGGGCAGTGCATAAAGTAAACGAAATCCAATGACAAACCAACCAGTGAATAGGGGCAGAAATCTTCCCTGTCCCAGTGTTTCTCATTACTGGCTGCCAGTTCCAGTTGCTGTCTCTAGTAAATCCTGGCGCTGTCACAATAAAATCCACTCAAGCTAAACATACGTCAGCAGTGACGAGCCTTGGTCCTGGTCCGACTTTCGGTCGCAGTCTGAGTTCGAGTCCTGGCCAAGTCGCACAAATTTATGCCCCACAAAAAAAAGGCAATCTCCTCCTCTTGGGCGCTGGCAGTGACTCCAAGGCGCAGGATATAATACCAAACTGCTCATTGATTTATTTACGAGCTCCACTGATGGCCAACCAGCCAGCCAGCCAAGCTGCCCAGGGGCGGTGTTCACAGAGGGGGCGTGGCTGGCGACCAGCTGCAGCTGCAGTCCAGCGATGCAAAGTCCAAAGGGGCATGCAAAGTTCCACATTCTCAATTGGTGTTCTACAGTTCAAAAGATAGTTCTTTCTTGGTCAGAGAATAATGTTGAATTCGAATCTTTTATTAAATGAATATGATGCAAATTTAATTGATAAAGAACATTATTTCTTATATCTATATTTAATTTTAACCACAATTATTCCAAGTTAAAGAATATCTTATTTTGAAAAAGATTCTTCTAAGATACTTTCCACTGTGGATAGATATTTCCTGAGCATCTGGGTTCTTTCGCTTCCCTGCCTCACAAATTGCAGCTAAATTTGTTCGCCCTCCTCGACCGCCAGTGGACACTCTCTGCCATCGCCCATTGCATCCTGCCCCGCCGGTCCTTCGTCTTTGTCCAGCGACTGTGACTTACATAAAGTGTCCTCGACTTGGCCGAGTCGAGTCATTTAGGCGCAGGTCGTAGATCTTCCCCAGCCAATGGCTTTTGACACCCAATGTGGGCCTGCTCCATGATGCTGGCCGCTTAAATATTTACGCTGCCAGGCCATAGACGGCTTTAAGGATGTGGAGTACGGAATACCTTCGGATGCCTGCGGTGTTGGCTGGTAATTTTCATTGTCACGTGGCGGTAATTACCGGTGTTGCAGACACACACACACACACACAGACACAGATGCAGATACAAACGCAGATGCAGACACGCGGACAGACGCAGACATCGACTCAGTGGAGGCCGTGGCTTTGAACTGCACACGCTTGCACTGAGAAAAAAATATACGAAAATCGAGGAAGGGTTACCTGGATCTAAAGGAAGTGATTTATAGTATAAATATCTTATATAGAGTTTAAATCTCTATTAAAGATAGCTTGTGATGTAATGCATTTATTTTAAGACTATCTTTTTATCGGGTTTTTGTTATGTTTGCTTGATGTTTATAAATAAGAATAAATATTTTAAGATTTATTTGAAATATCTATAATAATTTCATATGATTTGTGTTATAAAAATACCTGTTAAAAACATAATTAAACAATTTTATCTTGAAATTTGAGTACTCCAG
Organism: Drosophila setifemur; assembly: GCA_021224005.1. NCBI lineage: Eukaryota > Metazoa > Arthropoda > Insecta > Diptera > Drosophilidae > Drosophila > Drosophila setifemur. The sequence goes on along the minus strand of JAJJHY010008598.1, from coordinate 9,238,202 downwards.
TGCAGTCCGTGATTTCCCTTCCACATGTCTGTGTATATTTGTTTATTTGCCTGTCTATCCTTCAGTGTGTGTGTGTGTGTGTGTGGGCTATATCCTGTGGCGTCGCGACGCGCTTTACAATTTCAATTCATTGAATTTTAACAGCGCCTGCAGCGACGGTGAGTGTCCTTGTGCCCAGGGAGCCCAGTTAACCGAAAGTTTGTAAAACGTTATGTGCAACATTTTTGGCGGGGGCACGCTTGGGGGGGGATTTCGTATACGGGTTGTATGTGGGATATAGCCGGCTGCAGTCAGTGTCCTGATCCTGGGCGAGGTCCCATTGTCAATGGCTTCGTGCAGGTCGGCCGCTGATATTAAAACGTGTTTTATCACCCGCCGCCATTTCGCGGCCGGGTATTCATTCCAATTGCGGCCAGATTGCACTTTTCAAGTGCGTGTTAATGCACTGCGTGTGTGCGGGGGCAGGGGCAGGGGCGGGGGCGGGGGCTGAGGTTTTTAGTGGGGTTGTAAACGGAACTTTAAGCTGACTCAGCCCCAAAACGATGGCCATTCAAATTAGAAGAACGAGCTGGGAAATGTCACAGCAGCAATCTAAACAAAAAACAGAGGCCAACTCAAGCAAAAGGGGTTGATGCCCAAAGGCAAAAACAAGTATTTAGAATGGCAAGGGAGAGTGGTGGGGTTACACTGGGGGAAAAGTTGTATAACTAAGAAATATGTGTCAAAGGTGGACAGGGACAGACTAGGTGGAATATTTCTTGTTAGAATTTTGAACTTTTAAAAACTTTGTTCAAGGTTTTCTTTGATTTAATTATAATTGTTAAATTTTATTCAAGTTTAAATATTATAAAAACCCGTTTTATGGTTCAAATTTAAATAAATAAATTTATAATTATAAAATCTATGTATTTAATTTATGCACCCAGTTATTTACCAAGTATCTTACACTCGTTTTTGTTAATGAATTTTTCCGTTTAGTGCATGAGCTTTAGGTGTAATGGGGGTATCCTAGCAGCAGCTGTTGTTTGTCCTTTGCCGCCATTTTGTGCGAGTGTGTGTGTGGTGGTGTGTGTGTGAGGGTGTGTGTGTGTGGGACTGTGTGTGAGTGGCATCCCTTTCGCTCCCGAGTCGAGTTTGTTACATTTTCGTTTTGCAATTTCATTAAATTCCAACATCCGCCATAAATCTTCCACTCTTCAGCACGGCTTCTGTGCTTTGAAGCGATAAAGGTATGTCTGCTGTTTGTATCTGTGTGTGAGTTTGGGGATCCCATTCACACACACACACACACACACAGATACACACCCACACACGCATTCATAGCGTAACGTAACCCAAAATGGCCGTTGAAGTGGTTGAAAGCGATTACGCTGACTGCCAAAGGTTGACGTGGATGTTTGTGTGGGTTTTTGGTTTAAATGTTGTATGAATGAGCTTTTTGGGGACACTTTTCGCCTGGACCCGGTCCCGGACCCGGTCCCGGACCCTTGGCTGGGGAATTCAGAGTTATGGAGGGGTCGCTTCTCCTAGTTTTGGGACTAGGACTTTAAGCTGACTACCATAAACTTGCCTCAGTTACACCCAGATGCTCTATTAATATATATCCCAACCCCCTAATGAAACACTCTCTCCTGACATTGACAAGTCATTGAACAAGTTTGTGGGAGTTTCGGAAATTTATCCCGCCCCGGAAAACATAACTTAACAACAGATTAAAAGGCCATAAAGCGTGTGTTCCAGTCCTGGTTTGTTTTCATATTTATCATAGCCCACATTTTTGGGTTATCGAGGAGATTCTCGGCATTCTCTCACATTGTCCTTGCGCCGCAATCACATTTCCCCACTGCTCATCGACATTCCTGTGGCGAAGAATGCTAAATAATTTCTTATTTTTTTCAGCGATTTCGAGGTGGAAGATACAGCAGAATAATATATAATATTTTCTCTCTTCATAGAAATAGCGAATTCATTAATATTTGTTTCTATAACTATAGCTTCTGTAACTTTAATTTCTTTTTAAATAAACTCAAAAACCTTTCCACAACTGACCTATTCCTTTGAACTCCTTTAAACTGACATTGTTCTTGCGGTTGTATGCAAAATATAATGGCGTCCTATTTGGCACCCTCTATACCCAACCCCTCAGATTCTTCCCTTTAGTTGGGAAAAGGCAGAAGGCGCAGCTGCTCGGGTTCGTCTGGCGCTTATTAAACTGAAATCCCCGCCTCAAGAGCCTGCCATTTCCGCTGCAGTTAACAATTTTTGCAAACCACCCAGGAAATTATTATTGTTTTTATTTTTTCCACCAGCTCTGGCCGAGCTTAGGGGATTGAATAAATTTTAGTGACTTGCAAATGTCCTGAAAAATAAATAAATGAAATATTTTGACTAAAATATTAACCATAATATTGGAGAAGTAATATTGAACTTTTCAATGAAACAGATTAATTTTCAAATTTATATTTCTCTCTCTAGTAATTTTACACTTTTATCTTTCAGATACATTACTGGTTTTGATACATTGTTAGAGTATATAGTTTGTGGCCACATTTTCGCTCCATATTTATATACAAATATATATGTATTTATATATTTTTTAAATTTGCTCTGGGTTGACAATTCCGTAAGCCAACGAACCGCGGAGTGGATGCTCCTCTAACTCCTTTTGCTCCTTTTTTTCCGCTGGCTCTTCCGCCAGCTTCTGCTTCTCCGTTGCCTGCTCCTTTTTCCACCAGCGCTGGTGTCGCGCGTGGCGATATAATTGAATGTCTCAGGTGTTTTGTCAGACATTGCTTAAGCCTTTGCCGGGGATTTTCTACTGATGTCCCTGGCCTGAGAGAGGGCCGGGCACCCAATTGCGGATTGCCTTTTTAAAGGTCCTTAAAGTGTTGCATGACTACTGGCGGGTGGAGGGGTAGCTGGGTGGAAGGGTGGTCGGTTGGTGTTGTGTGACATTCAAATCCGCGTCGTTTCATTCCATGCTCCCATCCTCCATCCTCCACCCCTCCACCATCCTACACCTGCCAGGCCCGTCCCGGCCCGGCCTAATTAAAACATTCATCTTCATTTTCACCTTTTGCCTAATTAATTCACACAAAAATCAACTAAATTAATATGAAAACCACGCCAAGAAGCTGACAAGCTGCTGACCACCCCACCCAATGTCCCACCTTCCACCTTCCACCCTCGATGTTATTGCTTTTTGGAATCCAGGATCCAGGTTCCAGGCGGTTGTTGTTCTGCTTTTCGGACGCTAACGAGAATTAATGGTTTGCAGTGTGGCACACAATTACGTCGGCCAAATCTTAGGTAAGCAGCACCAGAATTGTCACCCGGCACAGCCCTTGCTCCTTGCTCCTGGGCAGGAAGGGCAACAAAAAATTAGAGCCGAAAAGAAATGGAAGGAAATACAGCTCCACATAATTGGCTTTGCGGGGGCTGTGTCAAAAACTGCTCAATTTACGCGTCGTGAAATTAATTTATGCCCAATGCAATAACCTCGGCCACGTCAATAAAATACATTAGAGGCCAGGAGTCCTTAGCCAGGGATTGGCATCGAATTTTAATGGCAGGGGGGGCAGCTCGATGGGTGAGGAAGTGGCAAAAATGGAGGCGGGTGGGAGGGTTTGGTCTGGGACAGACGGTTGCCTAATTGCGCTTTGTCAATTTGAAATTAAAATTTTCCCGCCTCACACAAACATTCGCACGCATGGTGATGCACTGCTAGAAATATTTATTAAATGGATTTTATTAGGAATAGCAGAAACAGTGGGTTAAGTATACGATAATTGTAAAATTACCATATTTAATTCCTTTTTTTGATACACATTTTCAATGGCTGATAAAGGGTGTAAATCTTACATTAAACTGGGAGAATAAGAGGCCTCCTATTTCTTTCAGTGTCCCCAAACCCACGCTCATAGACATCGACACACGTAGCGTAAGAAATGCGCCTTGCAAAAAATTTCCATAATTTAGCGATCTAAATGCAAGTGGCGCAATTGAAGCGTAATTAGATCCTGCCACTCACTCCCACCCTGGGCATCCTGGGCACCCGTAGCACCCGGGGCACCGCACCAATATTAACACACACACACACACACACACGTGGAGGAAGGTCCTGGAACTGCCGCTAATTGGTTTCCGGTCAGCATTGAGGCTGCAGCTTTCAGCGAGGCCAATTAAAAACGTGCTCACATTATGCTTTATTGACTGCCCCACCCCCCTCCAACCGCCACCCTCCAATCCTGTCCCTGTCCCTGTCCGAAAATACCCCCATTACAGCATTCTTTGTGATATCTTCAATGCCCAAAGGACGGACTCCGTACCTGCCGTAGCAGAGGGGAAGGACGTCCTAGGTGGGCGTGCCTTTTAGCAATAATAACGTCCTCGGTTGGCCATAAAACAAATCATACAAGTTTATGGTCACCTTGCCTATATTGTCCACTGCGAAACTTTATCTTTTTATATGCGGCATTATTGCCACAGATTAGACACGGGATTTAGTACAATGCCCACGCAGATACTCACCCTCGTCCACTCGCAGGTGGAGGAGATGCACGCATATGTGCGTATCTACATACGGGGGGCAATTCCCTTTTTTTTTCTCGATTGCCAGCATAACGAATTAGATATGACCATTTGGATAATAGCCGAGACTCCAACTCGGACATCCAGGGGGCTGGGAATGGTCCATGGATTTCAGATGCTATTTTGTGGCTGCCGGACAAATTCGAATGCAAAATGCATGACGTTTCCCGTTTAATTTTCAGCCGGATAAGTTCTCCGGCTTAAACCAGGATCTGCCGGACCACAATAATAGCAGCTGTAGCCAGGGACTCTGCCGGGGGGATTGTTTTTGCGGATGGCTTTCAAATCTCCTGCCATGGGCCCAAAAGCAAAGATGGCCAGCATCAAATCTACTGCCAACTGGCCATGTTTTTCACTACATAAAACTTTAAGTTGATGGCTGGAGATTGTGGATACAAATTGTATCTTATTTAGAGTAAAAATAGTTAATAAAAAGTACAACAAATAAGAAGACACAACCTGTAGTAGCAATATAATTTTAAAGATATTTTCAAACCGAAAGAATTAAGTTAAAATAATTACAGAATGATTTTAGATCCAAATTTCAACTTTTGCTTAAAAATATGTATATTTAAGGAACTTTTGCTGTCTCCTGGGAATTCCCGAAGGTAACTGACTCCGTAGATTCTAATTTGATGAAGTTATTTGCCGACCGACTACCATAAATAACAATTTTTTAGAAGAAAAGGAAAAGCGACAAAAGCGAAGTCAGGAGGGGGAAGGAGGAGCATCAGCGGGCGGGCGGGCAGGCAAATGTAAATTAGAAGCCAACTGTGACTGTCTAGATAAGAATGTACTTATGTATATATGTATCTAAAAACGGAGGGAGGGAGGAAGGAGGAAGGTGAGAGCTGTCGGAGGAGGAAGTTGCGAGATGCCGAGTCTCTGCCTGGTCTTTCTACCCGCATCCGTAGCCGAACCCGCATCCGAACCCCTCCGGAGCCGGAATGCGGTTCGTGCTCGTGGGGCACCAGTGTGCGGCATTTTATTTCGCATTAAGAGATTAAGATCAAAATTAAAATTTAAATTACCACGCGACACGCTGCGTGTCCTTTATCTGGCTGTGTGTGTGTGCGTCTGTATCTGTGTGTGCGTGAGTATCTGTTTGCTTTGTTTCGCAGCTCAGCTTGTTGCCTTTTTTTTGATTACCTTAAATTGCTGCAATAGCACTGGGATTCCGTTCCGTCCACTGTTCCCTGGTGAATCTCTCTCCGGCGGCAAGTATGTAAAAATGAAGAGCGTAATTAATTTGTGTGAATTCCGGGCAACGGCATTGCGACTGGCTGCTGATTGACAGACTACTTAATTGGGTTGCTTGGAAATCTTACCAAGACTCTTGCAATTAGCCGGATTGAAGTATATAGTCCGGGAGTCCGGAATCGTTATTAAGCAACACCACCAGCCATACAAATGAGTTGTGCATCTACACAAAAATATTAATCTTATTTAAGGAATTGATTACTTAAATTTTGAATTTTAATTAACTTTAATTTCATGAAAATAAAACAAAGTTTGCATTAATTCTGTTCGAAATTATATTCGAAATTCTTTGTTTTAATTATATTTTCCAATTATTTTATATATCTTACTTTATAAAATGTATTCCCTAATATTTCTCACTGCAGCGTTTTGCCGTTTCTCAACATCGAGCTTAAAGTGAAACTTGCCGGAATGTCAGCATCAGCATCAGCATCAGCATCAGTATCAGTCTGCTCCTGGGCCCGGGTTTGGGTTTGGTGGCCAAATCCCACTCCCCCACCTGAGACACAAAGGCGGCTGCAAGTGACGCAATGCAAAGTCCTTACCGCAAGCCCCAGAAAAATTTATGAGCACTCAACTTGATTCAATTTAAAATTTCTCCTGCTGCTAACCCCTGCTCTGGCCCCTTCTCCTGCCCCTTCTCCTGCTCCTTCTCCTGCCCCTTCTCCTGCCCCTTCTCCTGCCCCTTCTCCTGCCCCTTCTCCTGCCCCATCTCCTTCTCCTTCTCCTAGGAAAACCAAAATGTTCAGCCTTCAGTGGCAGAGTCTCGAAAATGTGACGCTGACGTCTCATTTTTATAATTAGGCTAAGCCCAGGCCCAAAGCCAAGTTGCCAACTGTGCCTGCTCTGATTTTCTCTTCACTTTTCCCAGCGCTTTTCTCTGGTGTTCTATTTTTTTTTTGAAATATTTTTATTTTATTTTCCCAGCTAATTGTGTGAAGGGCTGCGAGTGGCGAGGCGAGGCGAGGCGAGGCGAGGCTTCCGTTGCCAAGGCTTTTGGCCAGCAAAACAATGCAGAACTTTGTTGCCTGTTGTTGGCTCGGACATTTCGGGGAAATGCGAAAAATTAGCAACTAGAAACAACCAGCCGCCAGATGAGGAGCAACTAAATTTTTGCAGGTGGCGAAAACTTTTGCGCATTTTGAGTGGCATCAATTTTGACATTTACCTGCAGCGTGGCAAAGGGAAAGTTCTCTCAGGTTTTAGTTTTTCCCCGTTTTCCCGTTTTCCGCTAACAGGGCAGGCACCTTTTCCCATAAGCCGATTTCAAGTAATTTCAGCTTCAAATTGTGTTTGTTTTCGCAACTTTTCCTTGATATGCCCAATCAGGACGGGCAGTGCTGCAATGATTAAAAAGAATGCAGGAAAAACTCGAGTACTAGGAAAATGCAACTAAAGCTATAGTATATGCCCCACCCTTCGGAATGTGTCAGGATGTATATAAGTCTGTAAAAATTGCAGCTCGGCTTTTGTTGTTGTTATCCGCAATTTTTGTTGTTCTGCTTTTCGTAGCAAAGTTTTTGGCGCAACGACTGCGGAAGTTGCAGCAAAATGTGGGCGGATAAAGGAGAGTGGGCGTGGTGGGCGGAAGGGGCGCATGCAAAGTGCAAAAGCTCGTTGAATATGACCGGGCATTAAAGATGCCATAACCGTGCGAATGTGTGTGTGGGGCCAGGGGGCCAGGATGTCAAAAGTTTTGTTAAGTAAAACCTCATGTGCATCTAATTAAAAATATAAAAAACTTTATTTTAAAGCCTCCAAAGAAAAGTTTGTCTCCTCCGGAAATGAGTGTGTGTGTGGGTGTGTGTGAGTGCGGCAATAAAGCGAAAGGATTGTTGCCTCCTGCCGTTGTATTCAAAAGTTCCTTTGGCATGTTTATCAGCATGAATGTGTAGTATAAAGGGGATTTTTCGCAAATGAGCTGCCAAATTGGCGTAACTTGCTGCTGCGTGGAAGGTGATAGCCAAGCCAAGCCACGAGAAAAGCGAAAAACAAGAATGCGAAAAGCAAATGGAAAGTTAGGAAAATCCGCAAGCTTAATTAGTTTGCTTTCTGAGGTTGATGCAAATGAAAATGTGCCGCGCAAGTTGCCAAAAAACGAGACTCAAAAGTCACGGGGGATTGGCAGAGTTTTGAAAATGCAAAATGGAAGGAAACTTTGAAATAAGCTCTTTTTCTTATCGATAAAAATATGAACATATACCTATTTGGAATTACTCAGATTAAAGCCAAAGGATAAAGGATTCTATCCGATTCCTAATTTCATAGTCACCCCCAAATCATTGCTACCAAAAAAGGGCTGAGCCCGAGCAAAATCAGCCGCTGGCGACAAGTCAAGAGCTTAATGGTTTTGCTTTTGACAACCAAAATGCTCACCAACAGCAGGGATATTGGATATGGGCGGAGTACGAGATGCAGAATGGAGGACATCAGCCCTGCCTGACCAAAGCAGACATCCACAGATCCAGAGATCCACTGACAGCCACAGCCGCAGCCAGTTTGAGTGACTGACTCTGCCTTCGACTTGCACATGCCATCAGTGGGCTCCTGGTTCGCATTCGCATTCGCATTCGGATTCTGGTCCTTTTCCTGGTGTTCCCATCCTTGCGGCTTTCCTCATTCCAAGCCATCCTTGCTGATGTCATTAATGCAGCTCGGGATGCTCGGGAAGCCGCCTTAACCCGCCTTTTGTGTCCAACCGAAATGCTTTGCATTTCTGCTTTGCACTGGCCGCATGTGCTGCGACTTTTCCGCAAAAAGCCACCCGAAAGTCTTCCCCGTCCTCGGGAGAAGAGCCCAGAGTTCCCACCCCTCTCGGATTCGGATTCGGGTTCGGGTTCGGATTCCACGGGAGCAAAAAATAACAAACGAGCCCAACATGAGCTGAAAATAAGATTTTTGAGTCATTTCGTTTTGTTGCGTTTATGTGTTGTGCCATGTGTGTGTGTCTGAGAGTGTGTGTGTGTCTGAGAGTGTGTTTGTGAGTGTGTGCACTTGTCCTAGTCTTGGTGACATCGTCTGGCTGACTCTGCGCCTCACTGGCTGATGTATTCATGAAATCGTGTGATTAATGGCTCGCACAACATTTGCACACACTGCTCCAGCTCCAAGCTCCAAGCTTCAGCTCCTGCTCCTGCTCTTGGTCCAGCTCCTGCTCCTGCTCCTGCTTTTCGTACTGAGCCTTCTTCTCCTGCTGCTGCTGCTCCTTGCATCCTTGCGCTCATCCTCGACAGCCGGCGTATCTGTCTGCGTGCAGATAAACATGGCCAACCCGTTCCCCTTTCGCAAAACACTTGGAGAAAAGAATGGAATTTATATTCATGCCACACATAAAAATACTGAAATTGCTCTTAAAAATTTATAAATTGGTTTTACAAATTTCTTGATATATTCTTTTTTATATGAGAAATTTACATAATTTCATTTAAAGCTAATTGTTGAACTTTTTTGGGTTACTAAAAACACTGTTTAATTTTTAAAACACACCAAAAAATATTGAAGTTGTATAATATTCTTTGACATATTATATTAAACTAAAGCTTCCCCCTAGTTTTTTCTCCGACTGCACTGCCTGCCAATCTCCGGGAGCAACTGCTGCGCATGCAAAACGAGCAAAGGATGTGTGGACGAGGACGTGGACAGAAAGGACAAATGGACGGGCGGGCAGGACGACGACGACATTGGTCACAAAAATTTTCCGGCTCTGCGCGTTTTTGTCTGCCATTTTATCAGAGCGACGGGGCCCAGTCGCATGAGGCGTTGAAATTAACAAACATCCTCCTGGGGTCCTCTCTCCCATCTCGCATCCTGGACGAGACAAAAATGCGTCGTAATTAAACCGAATTTAATTGCTTTCGCCTGTTACCCCCGAAAATCCCCGCCCTGCCCCTTCCGCCCCCTATAACTATGCTATAATCTTTGACACTTTTATTGCGGCTCTAAAAGTTATTAACTTGATTTAATAAGCGCCTTGGACAGCAACAACAACAGCAACAACAACAACACCACTGAAAAGGAATTTGAATGTTTAGCATTTCACAGTTTTATCTTTTGAGGGGGAGAAAAGTTTGGCAAATGAATTTGATCGCCTTGGCATTCAGAACGTGGCTTTAATTAACTCATTTTTCATTGGCTCTGCCGGCGGGGCGTCTTGGGTTGGGTTGAATCCTTCGGGTAAGGTAATCTTATCTGCTAGGTGGGCCCTAGAACACCAGAACACCAAGAATCCTGAGCTCTAGCTCGCGGGCAACGAGGCTGGGGCCATCACTCATCCGTGGCCCAAGCCTTTGTTGTCTCCCTGCTGATAAGCCCAATGAATTCCCTTTTCCCCCCCAATTCCAGCTCAGCTCAGCTATCCTTTGGGCCTTATCAGCGTGAACAAATTTGAATTAGGCATTTGGAATTTGAAATTGGAATTTGGAATTTTCATGCCGAATTATGCGGGGCGGCGTAGCTTTTTCCCCGATTAGCTGATGGGAAAATCTCCAGTTCGTTTTTCATTTTACAATCTACTAAGAAATTGTTTATAAATAATTTAGATTAAACCAATAAATGTTACGCTCTTTCGATAAATGAGGTAATTTGCTACAAATAATTAGAATTTTGTAACTTTAGGGAAACCAAAAAGTGAGCTTGCTACATTTACCTGAGATGTTTTTTACAGCTTCTCACCTTTCCTTTTCAAACTGCCAAGAAAACGTTTTAAACTCCGAAAAAAATCACCACACAACAATTGAGTATAATTTGGAACAACAAATCTGCCATAAAACGTGCTCTGACAGACCGAGACAATGGCTTTGTGGACATCAGCTCAAAATCAAAATAAAAAACTCCCACAAGTTGTTTAATTTTTAATCAAGCTGAAGTTTTTGCATGTCTCCCCTGTTTAGATGGGTCAAAGGTAAATGCAACTTGTCGGACCCTCTCAAGGAGAGCCCAAGAAGGAAAGCCAGACAGACGACGCAGATGCAGACACTTTTTATGGCCCATAGAAAAACCTCAAAATTGCAGATTTAATTTTATTTTATTGCACCCGTCCGTGCGGCTGCTGCCAAAGGAAAATTGTTTCTTTAAGCTGCAGCTCCATTGTTCGGAACGGAAGGGATTGCGGGTTGCGGGTTGGGAGCTGGAATTTAATCAAGGAAATATTTGGATAACTATTTGTGAAACCGAAGCTACCATCTCCAGCCGGATTATTTGGCCTGCACCGAATGATTGCTCATTAATAAACATAAGCAACAAATTGCTCGACAAAATCAACAAAAAACCAAAACCAAACCCATTTGCAACCTCACTGCGGCAGAGTGGAATAAAAAATGCCACAAAACGAAGGACTCCCCCTGCAGCTCCAGTTGAGCTGGTATAATATTTGTAATCAAACGCAGTCGGAGTCATAATAATCAAGTCGTAAAAAACAAATCCATTTTCGCGCTTGAATAAACAGCCAAAACAGAGATTCCAGATTCTTGAGACCACCAGACGGGGTCGTAAGATGAGCCGTAAAAACAATAATAGTAATGGCGGGTAACGTTCTTACACCTTCCAACGGCAGCCACAAAAGGGGATCAGTATCCAGGATAACATTTTGTTGTTGGCCAACAGTCTGGCCATAAAAGCCTGGAAAGAAGTGAAACAGGGCAAATAGCTCAATGGCTGCGCGCTTTTGGCCAAACAAATTTTACGGCCACCAACGATGACAACCTGTAAATTTTGCGCTTTATTTAACAGGCCAAATGACAAATCTGTGCATCATTTAACGATCGTAAAATCGGCCATCAAACGCTGTAAATTATAATGTAATAGAAAAATAATAAGCGGTTGCGATGCATCGAAGATGTTATCATCGTAAAATCCGAGCAGGAGAGAGTTCCAAGGAGAGAGAGTCGTAAAAACGAGTCCTTGTGACTTGTGCAGAGGGAAATCCTGGCGTATCCTGGTGCTCGGAATCCTTAGTGTTAGTTTTCACACCCAAAGAATAGAGCGGATGCAAAGCTCTGGCATCATTACACTTGAGTGTTTTACAACTTCCGTTTGGAGTTCGGCAGGGCCATAAAGCGTAATCTTCATGTTTTTATTAGGAGCCGGAGAGCCGGAGAGCTGGAGAGCTGGGGATGCCTTGTCAATGGCGCATTGAGGACATCAAATTGACAGCTCCTTGGAGTCGTAAAACTCAGCCACTGTCTGCCGGGCGGAGGACGAGGGACATATGTTGGGGGGTAATGATTGTCACCGGCTAAACAATTAAATCGAGGTTAGAATGGCGCATAAAAAGCGCATAAAAGCGGCCATAAACACAGGACCCTCGAAAATGGGGGGGTTGGGAAAAGTGGTTGGGAAAATGGTTGGGAAATGGCAATGACAATGACGATGATGTCGTCAACGCATCGTAAACATTTTAAGCCACAGTTTATTTTCATTTGGATGGGATAACAACAACATTTGCGAGGATCATGACCCGCTCGCCCGCTCGTAAAAACTCTCCTCTGATAAGACACTCGCCGCTGGTAATGATAATAAAATTATAATTTACCCTCGCCAACACACACACTCACATGCCCCGGGTTACCACTTGGGCATTTGGGTCTCCGGAGCACTTCAGTGGATGCGATGGCCCGCCATTTCGAGGCGCTGTAAAGTGCGCTAATCAGCATTTAAAATTAACTAAATGCCCGCCTCTTAAGTCTCTTGGAGCTCTTGGACCTCGTCACCCTTGAGGCAGTAAAACCTGGATGTATCACATCCCTATCCCATCACATCCCTAGATGGGGTTTTCTTGTTCTCGGGGCCGTTAAGTGACTAGGAGATGCGTTTTACATGTAGCTGCAAATGGCTAGATGGGGCATGTGGCAGCAACTCGAGATGGGGCCATAACACTTGAGTGGAAGTGCCAAGTGACATTTGATTGCTCCAGTTCTAAAACTGGAATTAAATTACTATTAATTGACAGGGGAAATGGGCATTTAAAAAACTTGGAAACTTGCGTCTATAATTCAAATAAGATTGCCTAGCTAAATACATAGTTTATGTTCTTAGTTAGTATCTTCTTAAAATATATTAAACTATATTAAAATAAAAGTGTTTGTTTATACTTTTCACATGAATAAAGCACAGCATTAAATTAGAAATATTTTCCATTTATGATCAGAAAAACCCTTAAATTTCTTTAATAACATTATATATAATAAAAATCCATTTAAAGTAAAATATAATTATAAATAATTTCGTAAATGGAGTCACCTAATTTCACACATCATCCTCGACACCTAATTTACCTTAGTCCAGTTGCACGTCAAGCATCATTATCCTATGGCGCTCTCCGCTTTTTAATTGATGCCAACCCCCCCAGGATGACGAGGTGGAAGATTCTCTTATATGCGGAGTGCACCCCCATGAAGGGATGTGCTCACTTCCGCCATTTTCTATGATGAATTGCTACTTTGCTACACCCAGAGCTCGGAGAGAAGATGCGCAGACAGCAGGAAAGAACGGAGAATGGAGCTGCGATGGGATGAGCTGGGCTGGGACGAAGGTGCTGTGGGGGTGGAGGGGGACTGGAGCTCGCATAGATACACATTTATCCAGCTGTCGGCGGCGTTGACAGCGGAGTGCAGGCCAAAAGGCGAGTCCTTTCGCAATCGCAATCGCACTCGCCGCATTCTCCGACCTACCCAAGCCAGGTGAGCGCTCGAAACACTCGCCGAAAAGGACACGGGAAGTGCACTTTGGACACAGGACACGGGACGCACAGGAGGCAGGAGAACCACCCAATCCACCCACACATTCGGGGTGCTTTTGCCGCTTATTTATGTCTGGCAATCATAAAGCGCGCCCAAGAGCGAGAAGGCCATAGAAAGGATAGAAAAGGATAGAGAGAGAGAGAGAGAGAGAGGGAGATAGCGAGTGCAGGTTATGGCTTTCTATGACTCAGAATTCAGGAACTCAGAGCCCAGGATCCCGGCCAGGACTCATGCCACCTCTTTCTGGCCAACGTCTGCGTCCACTTTCGTTGGCTGCTGCTGATGTATTCCATACAAATTGCAGGTTTTAGTGTTTTTATTTTCCCTAACGGGGGTGGACCGGTGGCTGGAAGGGGACGGCGGGGTGGAGGGAGTGGAGTGGGTGGTGGCTGAGTGGTTCAATGGGTGGGCGGACGAGTGTGGGCAGGCGCATCATCCATCAATGGCATTTGCGGCAAGGACAGCGCCGAATGCTCTCGGTGAGTGCTTCTGACGTTTTTGTGTCGCAGACACAACAACACTAAACAGGATGTGGAGGGGGTGGGGGTGGGAGGGGGTTCCAGGATCTGGGTAGCATCCCATTTTTCATAGTTTTCTTTTTGTTGTTGGCCGAAGTCAAGCGGCGAAATTTGTTCAATTTTCGCTGCAAAATGAAGTCAAAATCTGTGCACTGAGGGGAAAACGGGGTTTAAATCAAGATAATTTGCATATAAACACTACATAAATATTTGTGATGAAAATGTAGTTTATAAAAAAATATAAATGTTCATCTGACCTGTTTAAAACTAAGTTTATTTTAGCATAACATTTCTTTTAGAATATTTAATTTTGTATTAATTAAATGTACCTTTATAGTTTGTATCCCGATATATACTTTATAATTCCAATAAATTAGCGAACATATATCTTTCTTATTTGTAGTTTTCAATTTATTTCCTGATTTTTAAAGTCGCTTTTTTAGTGTGCTGCCACAAATGCAAGACTCTTTGCCACCCCTTCGCCATGTCACTTTCTCTCTCGGCTCTGTCCTCCCTTTCTATTTTTGCCACCTCACTGCCCCCCTCCTCCCCCCCTCTATGTCTGGTATTTGTAAAATAATAACATAAAATATGGCTGGCCTTGAACAATTTACTTTTATTTTATTTTTATTGCCCAGCCTCCGTTGGAAACTCGACTCCAACATGTGGGAAGCCCTCTATGGGCGCTCGCTCTCCTTCCTTTTGTGCGATTGTGTGGGTGGCGTGTCTCTGCATTGTTGTTGCGCCTCGCTTTTAGCTTCATTAAATTTATGTTGCAACCGCCCGCTCACCCCTCTCCCCCCCTTCGGCCACCGAAAAATATCCTGGGCCTAGTTGCACGTGCCGCGTGGCCGTAAAACAGATCGTAAAAGTTTATTACTTGCGGCTTTTGTTTGTTGCTCTGTGTAGCCCGTGTGTGTGTGTGTGTGTGTGTGTGTGTGGTGTTTTCTCTTTCACTCTGTGTGGGTGTGTGTGTGTGTGTGTGTGTGAGAACCGCCGTCGCTGTCAGCTGTCAAATTGAATTTGTTTATATTGCCAACAGCTCGCCGACCGCTCCAACAGGTTTCATTTTCACTCCCTGCCCGGAAATCATTGCGTCATGCTGATATTTTGTATTTTAACGCCCGTCACTCCCCGCCCCTCCATTGCCACGCCCCCTTTTAGCGAGGAGGAGGAGGGACTGTCATGCTCAGGCATTGTGTTTAGGCTGCAAAAGTCGATTTTTGTTGGTTTAGGTCAGTTTAGTTAGCTCTGGCTTTGACAGCTCAAAGTCGAGGTCATCTTTTGTATGCCCATCATCAGCTGTCCCCCCGCCTATGTGTGTGTGTCTGGGTGTGCGTGTGTGCGGCCTTTCGATGTCTGTGTGAGCCTATATTTATGGGGCCGCAGGTCGACGAGAGGCGTCCCTCGCAGCGACGCGTCCTTGTCAGTTGCCAAAAACATAAAAAATCGATTTTATTATAGCCGTCAGTCTGGGCCGGGTCTATATAGATTTTCTGTCACTGCTGATATTGTCTTTGTCTGCTGGTCTGCTGTGTCTGTGTGTTTTGCTCCTGTCTCTGACAGCCTTAAATTTTCGACTCTGGTTTTGGTTTTGTTTAGGCAAAAGTTTTGAATTTGAATTTAAAGGGACACACGGGGCGTATGCTTAATGTGTGAGGGGGAAGGTTGATGGAGTTCATAGGGTTATCAGTCTAAATAGTAAACACTTTTAATGGATATTGACAAATTAAAAGTCATCATAGATCATCATGCAATTTTTTGTTGAAGAAATTAACACACTTAAACAAATACAAAACTTTGTAAATATTACAAAAAAATTATAATTACAATTTAGTAAAAGAAACCTCTTTAAAAGTGCAAAATAAGTGTTGGGTGCGAAATAAACTATTTTTTATCAATTTCGTTTTTTCATAACAATTTAAATCATGCAAAGAAAGCTAAACCAAAACAAAACGCAAAAAGATAAACAAAAAAGTTAATCAATTATTCTCCCGCTGAGTGCCAAAGAGAACGAAAAGCTTCGCAAAAGCTCACTCAAACGGTATTAATACAGTAAAAAAGTTCTTTAATCATAAATTGGAAGAATTTTGTTAGTCTTCAATATGTTGTCAAAGCAGTTGAACGCAAACAAACAGATCTCCAGGCAGATCTACCAACTATATAGGGGTCTGTCCAGCAAGGCAAGTTAACTAATTAAATTAATATTAAAGATATGTACTATATATACTTGGACAGACTTCTACAGTTAGTTTGGAAGAGGCCAAGCCCTATGCTGATATTCCGGGTCCAAGCAAATTGCAAATGTTTCGAGCTTTTCTGCCGGGCGGTAAGTGGAGAAAAAGCTCTCCGGAAAGCTCTCTTAATTTTTGCGATCTCTTATTTTGAGTTACTTTTCTCTCTTAGGTCGCTATAAGGATCGGCCGGTTCACGAAATGTTCCTCGATCTGAACCGTCAGTATGGCAGTATCTTTCGAATGCCAAGTCTGGCTGGTACGGACTTGGTGTTGACCATGAATCCTCGGGATTACGAGACGGTGTTCCGGAACGAGGGTCAGTTTCCATACAGGCGAAGCTTCCAGGTAATGGACTACTTCAAGAAGGTTCACCGGAAGGAGATATTCGATGGCTACGATGGATTGACTTCGGGGTGAGGGAAAGGTTGGAAACTTTGAATTTAATTCAAGATTTTTGATATATATATTATTTGACCAGAAATGGACCAGATTGGGGGAAGATGAGGACTGCAGTCAATCCGATCCTCCTGCAACCGCGAAATGCCAAACTTTATATGAACAACTTGCTGCAGGTCAGTGATGAGTTCTTGGAGCGGTAAGTGTTGGTTGTCCGGGGTTTCTTTTAAAGAATCTTATAATCCGGATTTCCTCAGCATTCGCTCGATTCGAGATCCTGCTAGCCAAGAAATGCCCGATGACTTCGCCGAGGACATTCGCCGTTTGGTGATTGAATCCATCTGCTCCGTTGCCTTGAACGCTCACCTTGGCCTACTGGGAGAGCAGAGGGATAATAAGGATATTCAGAAGTTGATCTCCGCCCTGCAGGATGTTGTGGAGCTGGGCTTCCAGCTGGACATGTTGCCGCCCTTCTGGAAGTATCTGCCAGTGCCCAATTTCAAGAAAGTCATCCGGTCTCTGGATACCATTGTGGACTTTTGTTACTTCCACATTGAGGAGGCTCTGAAGCGGATCGAGGAGGATGCCAGGGCGGGAAAACTCACTGAGCTGGGCCTGGAGAAGAGTCTGCTGGAGAAGTTGGCCAGATTCGATCGGCAGACGGCGGTTATCATCGCCATGGATTTGTTGTTCGCTGGTGCAGACCCGGTAATTAGAATTTGTTTTTCTAGAAAAGTTAATACATTTGAGATTGACTTCCATTGCAGACCCTGGTATCCCTCGGTGGCACTCTGTTGAGTCTGTCCAAATTCCCCGATAAACAGGCTCGATTGCTGGAGGAGATCAAGGGAATCCTTCCGAACAAGGACTCCTCCCTGACCATGGACAATATGAAGAATCTACCCTATCTGAGGGCCTGCATCAAGGAGGGCATTCGCCTCTATCCCATTGGTCCTGGCACTTTGCGCCGCATGCCCCATGATGTGGTGCTCAGTGGATATCGAGTGGTTGCCGGAACAGATGTGGGCATGGCGTCAAACTTCCAGATGGCCAACATGGAGGAGTATGTGCCCAAGGTGCGAGAGTTCATCCCCGAGCGTTGGCTTCGAGATGAGTCCAACGCAAACACACATCTCGTTGGTGACACTGCCACGCCCTTCATGTATCTGCCCTTTGGATTCGGCCCGAGAGCCTGCGCCGGCAAGCGCATCGTGGACATGATGATGGAGATAGCCATTGCCCGGTTGGTGAGGAACTTCCAGATCGGCTTTGAGTACCCCATCGAAGATGCCTTCAAGACGACCTTCTTTGTCAAACCGAATATTCCCTTTAAATTCAAGTTTGTGGAGCGCAGCGAGTGAAGTTTCCATGTCCAATTTAATTCCATGTAGCCTCAGGAATAAAATTTATTAAAAAATGATATTAATAATACATTTTATACAAATTATATAGTTAAAATAATAAATGTATTTGTTAAAAACTCAAGAAAAAACGTTTTCCCTGGGTAATAAAATCTTCGGTGCCCATTTAAAGACTTTCAAGTGGCTTCGGTGGCATACACATGTCCTGGTCGCTGGAGTGTCCTCTTGAGCTCACAACAGCAACATCCACTTGAGCCAACGTATCTTTATGGCTGTCCAACAATAACTATAGCATTTGCCGGGCATCTGAAGAGGACACTTGGACGAGGGTTTGGCAAAGGAGAATTAATGCGAGTTCTTTTTGGAGTCTTAGGAAGTTTGCAATGTGTGAAGAAATTTTACCACAAACTAAATTTAAAGAATTCTGAGAAAATAAAAGGATAGGAACTAAATGTGTTATTTTTTATTTTTTAATACTTTTCTTAACAAAATTCTAAATTCAGCAACGATCTGTTGTTTATTTTTGCGACGCCTGAAAGTATGCCATGATTTCTGTATACGATCATTTAGAGGCGCCATCTATGCTTCAAACTTGACAACCCGATCTAAATATAGTAATACAACAAAAAATAATATTGAATAGATTATTCCCAGGGCTTGAAGCTTTAAGTGTGGGCAGCAATTTGTATGCTCACTCAAAGGATTCCAGTGGCCCCTTTCCATTTCCTCCGACTTCGTCCTTCGTTATCGGTTGTAGTTGGACAAACAAATGCGCCGACATAAATAATGCAAAAGTATTCATTTTGACATCGAATAGACAAAGTTGCATTGAATTTTCATGTTTGTTCCTCTGGCCGGGGCTGGGTTCTGGGTTCTTCGTTCTGGGTTCTTTTATTTCTCTCGGTTACTTGTGCCGCTCTTATCTGTCCCCTTTTCTCTAGTTCCATCCTCCTCCGACTCCTTCTCCTCCTCCGCCTCCGCCTCCTTTCGCTGCCAGAGAGTCCTGCTCGTATGTCCTGGATTTTATGCTGCAGACCCTAGTTGCCGGTCTCGGACTCGTTGGCCGTCGTCTTGTGCATTATTAAAACTATTCTGATGGCGCTTCCGAGGATGGGGTCCACTTGAAATGTCAATGCTGGTCCTTTTGCTGCTTTTGCTCCTTTCTGCTCCTTGCGCCGTTTGTAGTGCATAAAGTTTTATCGTTCCCTGGGAGGAAGATGCCCCTCCTCCTCCCTCCTCTCCCCCCTCTAACCGCTGCTCTGTCACGTTTCCTTGGCATGGACTCGAAGCTCTTGCTCCTGCTCCTGCCCCGGGACAGAATGCATTTGCGATTGCATAAATGAACAGCGGGGAGGAGCTGCAGGACTACAGACAAAACGAATGGAATTCATTATTGGAAGGGACCCGTCCACCCAGCCCCCTGGAATGGGGAATGGGGGGCGTGGCCGAGGTGCTGGCCTTTAAATTGAAAATGCATGTCAAGCATCGGCTGCACACACAAATCACAGTTTCAGCGCGCATTTCGCAATTTTCGTTGCTCTCGATTTTGGGGCGTGGCAGGCATTTTGCACTTTATGACATGGCAGCTCACCCCATCCCCTCCAGCAACCCCTCCAACCCCCACCCCTGGCATGCCCGAAAAGTGAGCAATTAGACATTGTCCCATAGCCATCTCCACCTCCATTGGGCTGCATCTTGGCAATTGGAATTTCGGATTTTCGCATTGAACTTTGACTTGCCATCAACATGAGGAGCAGGCCAAAGTGCACTGGGAAAAATAGGATTAAATATGGAAATATGGGAATATATATAATTTTTAAATATCAAACCAAACTGAAACTATTTCAATAAACATACTTTTTTAGACACCTTTTCTATAGTTATCCAGTGACGCCTCTGAATTGTTTCTGGATCCCAAACATTATTTTAAAGAATATATTATATTCTTCATTGGAATAAATCGAAACTCAAATGATCCTGAAAAGTTGGAAGGTCCTTTAAATACTCTGATTTTGAGTGAATAAATTTAAAAGCCAAAAATGTTCCAAATTGAAAAGCCACTTCATTGAACCCCTCAAAATGCCATGAATACAAAAGTGACACATAAAAAAGCGGGTATGACTGATTTGATTGGCAATTTCTTTCGGTGTTTTATCGGGCCCCTCCTTTTGGTGCTCGCACACATCTTGTGACATGACATGATGGCCTGCCCTGGCCTGGCCTGGCCCGGCCCGGCCTGGTCGTCCATTGCCGAGCTGCCAATTTGCAACAGCACGGGCGTGGCAAACGGACCACGTCTAATGATGGCATACATAACCTGACTACCCCGAGTGCCTCTGACTTGGCTGGGCCCACGCCCACGCCAGGTCCTTGGTCCTTGGTGCTGTACCTATTCCTGGTGCTTGGTCGGTCCTTGGCAAGTGTCATGTCACACAACGCACTCGGCTCGCTTGTCAATTTCGCAACTGGGCGTGGCCGGAGGAGGCATGACTTGAGCCCCAGTGGCAGGCATTAGCATGTTCCACAGAAGGCAGACTTTAAAAAAAAAAAAACACAACAGTATCAACATTGCAGGACAATCGGCAGGCACTACTCCACCCCCCGTCCAGTGGATGCCCACCCCCGGCCAGATCTCCACCCAGTTGCTGCCACCCCCCGAGATGGCGACCCGCCCTGACAGGCGTCCATGATTAATGGTTGTCAATGGCATTCCGCTCGCATCGCATCTCGGCTTGGATCGGCTCGGTTTAGCTCGGTTTAGCTTGACTTGGCCTGCATGTGGAAAGTAATTTTGTTATTTTAAGAAAAGCCCTCGCCGGCTCTAAGGATTCTGTTTTGCAGGAAATTGATTCCCCGCGCGCTCCGCTCCGCTTTTTTCCGCTTTTCTTTCCTTTCCTTTCCAGACCGCTGCCGCAGGAATTCCCAAACAAGTCGCAATTTCGCAACCTTTTGCACCCCGCGAGGACCGAAAATAAAAATAACGAAGTAAAAATAACGAATAAAAAAAAAAAACAGGAATCCAAGGGGGCTAGATGGTGTTAATGGCATTGGAAATTTGCGTGGGGGGGAGGTGCGGTGGAAAAATTTAATTTATTATTTCGCCAAGCAAAGCATTTCTAATCGAATTGTATTTGAGAAAATGCGCTGCATGGGAAATTGAAAAATTGCGTCCCAATTGGGTGGATTTCCTTCCAGGAGCAGCAGATAATGCCGGCAGAAATTTGAATTGTTTGGGTTTGGGTGTGGGTGAGGGTTTGGATTTGGGATTGCCGGTTGAGGGGTGCATAATGCCTATCAAATCAGATTGTTTGGCATTAATGATGTGTTGGCCAGGACATCGAACATCGATGAACAGCACTTAAGGATAATGAATTAAGTGATATCATTCAGGAAAAGAAGATACAATAAGTAAATTGACACACATTTTGTAAATATATTATTAAAGACTTAAAACAGTTAAATTAATCAATTATTTAACAAAGAAATGTTCCCTTAAGAAGTTGACTTTAGTTTCTTTTTGAGTGATATTTTCCCCAACTTCGGGTTAAGTGGAATCCCTTTAAGCTGCGCTCCCTTAAAGCACCCGCAGGACTCCATTGCTCCTACTACTACTGCTGCTGCTCTGTGTATATATTTTTATTAATTTTCCAAATGAATTCCTGACAACGACAAAAAGGCACTGACAACGATGACAACAACAGCGGCCGAGGCAGACAGAAAGCGAGTTATCCTGGCCGCCGAAGGATAACACAAAAAACAAAAAAAACACAAAAAAAATGGGGGCAGCCATTGTCGGCCAGTGGCAGCCCGCTTCTGTTGCCCCTTTTTGTGCTCCGCTTTTCGGCAACTGTTGGCGACATTATTACGTTACTTACTTTACGCCATAAATGTTGTTACGTCATGGCAACAGCCAAGGATCACCCTACCCCACCCCACCTCCACCCACATGTGCGCTAAAAAAAGGCAAAACAATGAAAACTGGAAAAGGAAAGGGGGAAAGGGGAAGGAGGAGGAGGAGGAGGAACGAGGGGGAGGGGAAGGGGGGGATAGGATGCGATGGCTGCCATCATTGTTATGTGAATGTGACGACTTTTTGACTTCCGCTACGCTGATGTGTTTCCGTTTCCTGTTTTATGCACAACTTTTGTCCGTCGGCTCTTCTTCCTTGCGCATCCTTTGTGCGTTTCGTTGCGTTCTTATTTTTTAAAATGTTTGCCGCTGATGAAATGTGGCCAAGAAGGATAACTGCCTGATGATTTCACGGCGCGTTGATTTCCAGGACCTCTGCCCGCTCCTTTTCCTCCCTCAATCGCTCCAATGTGTGTGCATCCTCAATTTCCCTTTTATGTTATTTTAATTTTATGTTATTGTTATGACACAATGAAAATAAAATTGAATTGACACTGATGTCCTTGCTTCCTTTTTTCTGGGGGGGGGGCTCTGATAAGTAGGGGAGTCGGTCCGGGTGAGTCCTTGGATAGCCGAAAAAAAATGTCCCCGTGCCCTGTGCCAGTTGGCAATGACGTTTTTATTACCCGGCCGAGGTCCAAGTGGCATCCAGAGAGAGACACACAGGATCACACAGGATATTCAAATGGGCCATAAGTGCGGTTAAAGCGTTTCGCTCGCTTGGCTAAATCTCAATCCGAATCCCAATCCCGGCGAGAACTTTCAATTTTTGACGCTGCCAGCTGACGACGACATGACCTCTCACCCCGCTCCGTCGATTCCATCCAACCCCCAATCGCTGACAATATTATTTGTCGCGCAGGTTCAAAACAATATCATAAAGTAATTTATATGCCTGGCAGCAGGACGAAGGATTGGGATTGGGGGCGGACTGCCGACTGCCGACAGTCGACTGCCGGCGATGATATATGGGCAAAATGGCTTTTTAATGACAACGACGACAACAGCAGCTTGTACAAATTACAAGCCAGGAGAGCTGCAAGGACTCGTGCAAGGACCCGGACTCGGACTGGGATTCTGATTGACCATGTCCCGATGCCCGTGCGTTAATTTGGATTGTCTTTTGGGCTGTGCAGCTGCCTGATAAATGGGTCACACGTTCGGTTCGGTTCGGTTCGGGGTCCTGGAAGATGAGTGGATGTTGAATGGATGTTGTGACGGCGCGACTTCATCAAAACTTGTCCCACTAATGGCCCTGAGATTCTCATGAGCTCATTGATTGCCCTTCCACGGAGGGGGCGGGGGGAGGGGAGTGGAGGAGGCCTTTGATTTGATGTCCTTTTAAATGTATGTCAAGCGGTTAAGGTCCCTTGAACTTTAGTTAATGTTAACCCAATGAAAACAGTCATATTTTATTTCATTTGTGTTTTTTTTTAATGCAGTTTTTTGTGGTATATAAATTATAAATATTGTGTTTTTTAATTCAAATTAATTTATGATAAAATTCGTTCCATATTGAGGTTACTGGAATCTGCATTTTGTGCAAGGACCATTCATTGCATTCACTTTTAAAAATTCATTTAGCCGTGACACTTAGCCGGCGGAGGACAGCTCCTGGCCTTTTTTCGGGTTTCTCTGGCTCTCTCTGGATCTCGGATTCTGGTCTGCCTCTGGTCTGGTTTTCGGTTTTCTGGCCTGGCCATCTCTGGGCTGTGGATGCTGTGCTGTGCGGCTGTTGTGTTGGCTTTGCGCAGATAAGAGAATTGTCCTGTCAACCGGAATGATATATGCGCCAGCGCATTCAAATTGGGCTAACAGACGAACCAGCCAGCAGCCTGTAGCCAGCAGCGGACTGGCCGTGCGATTGAGGATTTTCCTCCTCCCAGTTGCTACCCATTTCCATTTCCATCTCCGACTCCTGCTCCTGCTCGTGCTCCCTTGGCCATTTCCATCTGCAGCTTCAGTCGGGCGGATGTGTTTTTCTCGCACATCAGCGTGCGTTTCCTATGGAATGCTGATGATAGTCCTCGGAGCGGGGTGGTGGGGGGGTGGTGGGTGTGGGTATCCTTCTCCTGCTCCTTCTCTGTTTTATTTTCAGCGCAACGCTTTTCTTTTACTTTTTTCTCGAATTTTTTTCCTTTTGCGGAGCGGGTTTGTCGAGTTGAAAAATTGGTGTGAAAATTCAAAAGGAGCTGCTGCGAGTGTGTGAGTTATGTGAGTGTGTGCGAGGGGTGTTGCGAAATTACTTCGTGTGTAAAATTATGCGAATTGCGTATGGGGAAAAAAGTAAGAAAAAAGTGGGAAAAGCTTCGCAAAAAAAAAGAAAAAGGTGAGCGAATATTCATGCACGTACGTTAGGGGGAGGGGGCGGAGGAAAATGGGAAAATGGGGTTGAGATGCGGGCTTGGCATCTCACTTTTATTGCATTTCAACACTTGAGTATGCGCGCATGCAGAATTTCTCATAATAAATGTAATAAATAAAAATGTAACCTGAAATGTGACAGTTTCGTTTTGAAAGGGGGGGATGACTGGAATATAAATCCGTGACACTGAAATAAACCAGGTGAACCGAAGTGCCTCTCTCTCTCTCCAGCCCACATAAGATATTAAGGAGCTCTGGGTGGGTGTGTTTTAAATATAAGACAGGACTCCGACATTAACTGAATAACTGGCAGAGTGAGTGGATTCTGCAATATCCCATTCGCAAGATCCAGTTGAAGCATTCACTTCTCTGATCGCTTTTCCCCGTTGATTTGAGTGATGTCAGCCGCTGGCTACACATTTCCTTAAATTTTCCCAATTATCGTCTATTACTCGGGCATCCTTCTCGTCCTGTTCTTCCTATTAACTTGCCTTTGCTTTCGAATTTGTCAAACCTCGCAGTAAATACAACAAAGAGAAGATTCCTTTCTAACAACGAATTGTCAACTAAGTTGGGAATAATTGGGAATAACAACGAATTTTCAATTAACTAAGTTTGGGATAATTTTAAATATTATTTTGAGGCATTTATTCTTTAATATTTCAGTACAAAAATTGTTCTTTTTCATTTTTTGGGATGTAAGATGATTTATTTTTAATAATGCATATATTTTAAAATGTATTTCTGGTTTAAAATATTAAAAGTAAATATATGAAATACATATCAACATATGTATTTATTATGAGTCATTTTGGGTGAGTTCCCCTGAATATGTTAGGGTACTTGGAGTTCCATGACATATATCCCAATTGTTCCATGCTAAATCAGCACAAAATTTTCAGCGCCGCAAAGAGCAGCGTCATCAGTTACAAGTCAACAACATGAGGACGAATATCGAGGACCGAGGGGACAATGAAATAATTGACGCCATTGATGCCAATGCCAAACTGAAAGCCAGAAATCTGAAATCCGAAACAAGCCAAGGGAGATTCGGGGGAGGGAGAGGGGGAAGGGGTAGGAGTGGGTGGTGCCTCATAGTCATGGGCATGGGGCATACAACATTCTTTGGGAATTGAGCTCATTATGGCATCGGCATCAGCAGCATCACGAATGCCAGGCCAGAGCCACGCCTCCATTAGTGTAAAAAGCCATGCCCCCGGCCAAGTCCACGCCCCCTTCGTCCGCCCCCCTGGCCAGGAGTCACATTGTGGTCAAAATTGGGATTCTAATGGAGGCGTGGGCGGCGGCGGCATCAAAAGGGGGTGTGGTCCGGCTGCTGGCTAACGATTTCAAATTGCGTCAAAGATGAGATACTATAGCGAAAGGAGATGTTGGAGAGATCAGTAGCGAGGAGTATCAGGATAATTATATACCCTTAATTACACTTCCGGGATACAAATTTAAGAGTATCTAATGGTTATATAATATAATAGAATTTTAAAGATTTTATTTGTGGCTTTTAAATTACTTAAACAAAATAGGAATCAGCAGATTTATTTTGGACATTTTTAATATCTTATGTACATTGATTTTATCTATATATTTCGAGATTAAAATAATAATAAATCTATTGAAAGTATGAATTTGATTGCCAACTTTTCCTCGTCATACCAATTATAATAACAATTTCAGAATTTAATATGCGCTTCGGTTGGGTAATTCCTAGGAAATGTAAAATTTATTCCTTCCCTGATAACAAACTTGGAATTCAGGGTTTCTTTTTTCTGCTGACTCAGATTATCCAAGGATAATGGTGGGTTGAACTATATACCCAGATATCGCCCCAGAACAGGGTACGAATACATGCATTTGTGAGTGCGTATCCTCTCTCTCTTGATTTCTGTTTGGGCCAGCAAAACGAGGGCCAAAAGCGAGTGTTCTTGCTTAGCCGGGAGATTGATGCCCGGCAAGCAAGTGCCATGATGACTGCCAGGCCTCCACTCTACTCCATTCTCCACTCCCCACTCCCCCCCACCCAGGACCAGGTCCTGCTCTATCGAGCGTTGCGAGGATAACCCATTGCCGGCAATCCACCCGGACCATCCCTCCTCCTCCCTCCTCCGTCCTCCATCCCCGGTGAAAGGCATTGAGGCTGCTCTTTGGGGCGTTCAGGCTGAATAAATGGGTGTAAAGGGCAAACAAAATGATTAATTGCCCTGAGCTTTGATCGCCTGCATGCACAGCAGCAGCAGGAGCAGGAGCAGCGGCAGTAGCAGGAGCAGCGGCAGTAGCAACATCAGCAGCAGCGCAGGAGTGCCACAACAAGGAGTCGTGGAAGGATGTGCCCAACAAAGGGTGCAAAGGATGTTGATGTACATAGTTGTGTACTAGGCACAGAGCAGGCGGGGTGCGGAATGGGGCTGAAAGGGGTTCAGTCTCTGGCGTTATAACAGAACGACTTTGCTTCCGTTTGAATAAACAAACACGGAAATGTAACCCTTGCTTGTACAGCGACAGGGATACGAGTGGAGCAGGAGCAGGAGGAGCAGGAACTGGAACAGGAACAGGAGCAGAAGCAGGAGCAGTAGCAGTGGGAGCAGTAGGAGGAGCAGGAGCCGGGCCCAAAAACTAATGCTGACCAAATGGCCAACGGCTAGCTCAAAACTCCTCCCACTCACCGAATGCACGGAGAATAAATTGGAGTTAAAAGAAGTATATTTACAAAATAAATTTTCTAGAATTTTCCTGATAACAAAATTTGATATTTAAGGGTGGTTATAAAATATATTAATTGAACCTCGCTTAACGGAGTTCATTATTATTTATATTACACTAAATTATATTTAACATATTTTTCTCTCCGTGTTTCTTTCGGAGTTGGCCAGGCCAAGTATCACTCAACAACAAAGCGCATCGCTGCGCGTTTTATCCTTCGAAATCCTGTAATGAGAAGGGTTGGAAAATTTTCTGCGGTCGCCGCAGCTTTAGCTTTTGCTATAGAATCCTGATGCTGCTGCTCGTGCTGATAACGTGGCCAGCAGCGTTGGTCAGCAGTGGCCGGATAAAAGGATAATGCGGGTCAGCCCACGTCCTCCCATCCTCCCCACTCTCTGCCTGTGTGTGCGTAATGTAGCATGGAGGAGCGACTCTCCCACTCGACCGAGATTATTTGTTTTAAAATTACATAAAAATTGCTGCGCCAAAAAGAAAATGGAAAATGGAAAAAATACGAAGAAGGCCACAAAAAAAAGGACTGCTCCTTGGCAATATGAAAAGCACATTTTAGTGCCATAATTTCGCAGGACATCGTAAACTACTTAGAGCTGGGCCTACTAGCCAACGGAATTAAATGAAAAACGTTCGCCCGGCCATAAACATTAAGAAATTTTAGCCCAAGTCCCAATGAGCAGGGCAGCTGGGGGAGGGGAGGGGAGGGAGGTAGCCCGAGGAACCCAGGGGGGCGTGGCTGGGCTTGAACCGACGATAAGCAGACAAATCGCTGAGAAAAATACGCAATTTAAATGCATAACACACACAGGACATGCCTAATGCCAATAATAGAAAAGGAAATCCCGTCACAAATCCTTCGAGCCTTCCCTGGGCATGCGAAAAAAATTATGTGGCCTACGTTATGGCGCACACACACACACAAACAAACACACAAACACACGCACACACTCAGATGAAGATACATATGTGGAGAAGACGGTGGAAAATATAGAAAGTAATCTTGCGAGGGAAAAAAAAGGACGTGGCCAACCACCTTTGGCGACATTTTGTTGCAGATTAAGTTCTATTCGCACATGGCTGGCTTGAAATACGATACAGAGGTGTATGTGTGTGTGTGTGTGCGTGTGTCTAGAAGTAATTGGGACATCCTGCGAGCATATAAAGTGGATATAAAGTAGCAAGAGGAAGCAGGCGAAGCCCTAAGGCACAAACATCGCACCGGCTCACTGGCATTTTTATGCGTTCAAATGTCGTCGTGCCTCATCCGCTTTTCCCCACCTCCCCCTGATTTTCCCGGAAAAAGGGGGCCCCCTCCGTTATCCCCTTGTCGGGAATTATAACAATTTTCATGCTACTTTTCTCTTCTCTTTTTTATTTGTTGTCGCGCTGAGCTTATGATTTCTGAAATATGACATGTGAAAGCGGGGATGGGATGGTGGCAGGACAACCAGGACACAAGGACAGCAGCAGCAGCAGCATTTCCCGAAATATATATTAATAAATTCCAAATGTCTCATATTGTGAATGTCCCAACTTTCGCTATAATTCAGTTATTGTTCTTTCACTTTATTCTGGGGGAAACAAAAAAACACAAGGCTTAAAAAGTTTTGGGAATGTATGTAACTTAAATAAGGGTAACTAAGTTATTGCTTAACTGGATAAAAAATAAAGTTTAATAAAGTCTGGTACAAACTACATAATTTATGATTAATTAGTTTCTTATAAAAAGCATTCCCTGGAAAATAAAAATATATATATACCAATCAGTCGCTCTTTTAATTTGATTAAACTACATATTTTTGCCTGCAGCACAAACTCATCTATCAGATAGCCGTAACCCCGCGATTTAGCGCCGGTCATTGTTGTGGCATCCACATTGTGGCCTTTTGGTCAGGAGCCGCAGGAGCCGTGGCAATCCAACAATCCAACAATCCGACGGCCGGCAAGGTAAATATAATGCAATAGATGGAATTTTTATCAAATGCAAAACGACAACAGTTGTCGGTGGTTTGTTGGAGGGGGTAGGAGAAGGGGTAGGAGGAGGGGTAGGATTTGGGGAAGGGGCTATGGATGGGGGTCTGGGAATACCGAATTCAGAATTCCGAATCCCGGATCCCGAAATCGAATCCCAGATCGTCGGACTGGCAGGCCAGAAGCCATTTGTCAAATGCGAGGCTATATCGCGGGGATACTCTATATAAATGTGGGGGATGGGTGTGGAGGCGGAAGAGGAGGCGGAAAATGCGCGACGCTGAGCCGCAGATAAAACCGTTCGGAAAAGCACAAAACAAACATCAAACGGGCAAACAAAAAGGACGACAAAAATAACAACAAAAACATGAATATAAAATGCGACGCAGGGAGAACAAAAGGATGCGTGGCCATATTTTTCACGCATCGCTCACAGGAGTGGGAGAGGGGGAGGGAGAGGGGGGGAGTGAGCAAGATAGAGAGCGCAGCGAGAGAGCGAGACAGAGCGGGGCATATCCTTGCGCCATAATGGGATTATGGCCGATTAATGCATTGACATGTAACGATTTTCGATTGAATTTATCGTTTTTCGGCGGCTCGAGCCATTTTATTCATTTACGCCCACACGTACGATTTTTGCAATGATATTTGCACGCACGTACACAAACACTCCCCCCTCGTCCTCGTCCTTGGTCCTGCACCCTCCTGCCCCCCTCCTGCATATGTGTGTGTGTGAGTGTGCGATTGTCGCTGCGGGTGTTAGAAAACAAAAGCGGTTGTTTTCCATAGAACAACAGGCCAACAACACCGAACAATATGCAAAACAAAACCATCATCAAATGTTCTCTATAGTTTTTCTTTTTTTTTTTTGTATTTTTTGAAATAAGTGTGGGTCTCTCTGTGTGCACTGGGGCTACTCTCTTCAGTGTCCTTGGGATATCTTCACTATATACTTGGGTTTGTCTGGGAGATCCTGCAAAGAAAGTTTTCAACAGGTATAGATTTTATGTAAAGTTCATTTGGAGAAATCTTCTCAGATTGTTCAATCTAAAATATTATACTACTTACAATTTGTTAGAATTGTTTAAATTATTTTTTTCTACTATTCTATTTGGTTAGAGCAAATAAAGACTATTTATTTTAATATACAAAATACACTAAATAGTAAAACAAAATATATTCATAAGTTTTTTAAATTATCTACCAATTAGAACATATTTATGGAACACTTCTGATTCAAATCATATTTGTCTGAATTCAAATATTTGGAATTGTCTGAGCAAATAGTGATTATTATGTTTAATATTCAAATACACTAAATAATAAAACAAAGTATTTGAAATTAATGAATTAATTAAATTATATACCAATTAGAACATATTTATGAAACACTTCTGCTGCATATCCCATTTATCAGATTTCACCATACAAATTACTTCAGCCTCCTTGACATGACAAAAGATAATGACCCCTGATCTATCTGTCATCTGCTGTGAGATGTGGCTAATTTCTGGAAGGGTATTCCCCTATTCAAATCAATTCTCGTCCAAGTGTCGTCCTTCCTGTGATTGTTGTTACTGCTTTTAGTATTGCTACTGCTACTGCAACTGCTATTGCTATTGCTATAGGGATTGCTATTGTTGTTGTTGTTTTTGGCTGCCAAGTGCATTGTTGTTCGCGCTTTTTAGACAATTAAAACTAACAATGCCAGGATGCTGCTGGCCAGAAGACAAAAGAGCCCCAAAAGAGACCAGGAGACCAGGAGCACCCATCACGGTCGACTGTGATTAACACATGTAAAGCGTGGCAGTTGGCGATGTCAGCGGGGGAGCAGGACCAGCACCAGGAGCAGGAGCAGGAGCAGGAGCAGAAGGGAGCGGTTGCGGATCCGGATTGAGGGGAAGGATATGGCAGCACATGGGACTGTGTCCGGGCTTGACTTTATCAATTGAGCATCATAAGCCGGTGGTGGAAGTCGCCTGTGGTTGTTGGCCATGGTGCTTTGGTGGTGATGGTGGTGGTTGCCTCGAATCCTGGAATCCTCGATTCCTCGATCCTGTTTCATTTTCGCTGCAACTGTCGCCAGTGGCGTCGATTAAGTCGTAATTAGATTTAAGGATATGGAACCAGCGGCCCAGCAAGATGATGAATTTCTCCAGTGTCCCCTGCTGCTGCGGCTATTACACTGAGAAAATTAAGCTAGAAATTAAAAACAGGAATGAATAAATTAATAAATAAAATAACTTTAATCAGAAAGTGTTTCGAATTTGCTTCTTTAAATATAAATTATGCAATTAACTTATTTAATATAGTAAGAGTAATAATTGTTGCAATATTCCCAAAGAGAGATATGCAACCAATATTGTTCTCAGTGGAATCCTGCTGCTGTTTGGCATTTCGCACCCCAAGGGGCCAAGTGGGAAATGGGAATAGGAATGGGAATAGGAATAGGAATGGGTACGGTCAAATGAGCAGTCACTAGTTGGCAATCGGCTGCCGAGCAGCTTATGGCATGTTGTGCGACGTTATCAGCGGGAGCAGGAGCGGAATCAGCACCAGAAGCTGGAACCGGAGACGGAGCAGCAGCAGCAGCAGCAGCAGGAGCAGGAGCAACCCCTGCGCGTGTGTTAATCAGCGTAATGGTCCCATTCCCATACCCACTCCCAATCTTTCACCCACTCCCTCACCCAATCCGAATCGCAATAGCAATCCCTGTGCTCACATGCGGAGAGCCAGCTGCTGGTGGTCCACTGTAAGCTGGCCACGATTCCTTCAACTTTGGCTCAACTTGCGCATTATTAGCAGCAGCAGCAGCAGCACCCGGAGTATCCTTTTGTCCTTGCTGGTGGGCACTATTAGTGCGTCTTTCTCCAGCTAGCAGTGTCTGTCTGTCACTGGATTTATTGCAATCATTAATCTTCTTTGCCGGACCACCCAACACCCAACATCCCTGCACTGCACTTGCACTGAACACCCATCCACCCCAAGGAGCACCCCACTCCCTCGATCCTGGCGAGATTTTATTAAATTTTTGTTGCTTCTGCTTTGATTTTATTAATTTGGCCTTTGGTGCGTGGAATAGCAAAGTAACTAATATTTTTTTTTGCACTGCCGGAAAAGGGTTATGTATCTGAAGGAGTTATCAATAAAAGTAGAAGGTAAAAGGAAGATTGGAAAGTACTTTTAGATACTCTTAAAATGTTAAAATATCCAAAAAATTATTGAAACTACCTTTTTAAACCCGAAAAAGTATTAATTTCTAAGTCACGCTTATTTCTGAATTTATTGAATATATTTTTTCCAGTGCATAGTCAGGTTTCTTGGCCTGATTGACGTCTGCCAGAGACTCGCAATGTTGCTCACTCAGTCTTTGGCTTATAATTGCTCCGCACTTGATGGTGTCCGAAAGGGGGAGAAGGGGTGTTCATATGGCTCTGGAACAGGAGAAGGAGGATGGCTCCGGAGGAGGAGGTTAGCTACGGAGGAGGAGTATGACTCCAGAGCAGGAGGATGGCTCCCGGGGGGAGTGGACTTCGAAGGAGGACGGGGAGTGCCTGATCATTAATCATGGCGATGTTGCAACAACCGAAAGCATCGTTCGGGGGTTCGCTTCTAATGCAAACTGCAGTCACAGACCCGGCGACTTTAATTGCTTCCAGGGAGTGGACTCCCCTGACTCCGGGAATATACCCCCTTCTCCTTCCTGCTCCTTCCTTAGGGGAAAAAAAAGGAGAAAAGCCTTCCTGAGCCTGGCCACAGCTTTGGCAGCCACTTTTTCCCATTTTTTCCTTAAACAAATTAAATGCATTTTTTGTGTTTCTGTTTTTTTTCCGGTTTTAATGAAAACATTTTTGTTCTCTTTGGGGTTTGAAATGCTTTATGTCCTTGGAGAACACTGAAACAGGGTGAAGTGGTAATAATATTTAAATTATATATTTTTCACCACCGGTATCGGCATAAAATATGTTCATATTAAATAAATGATCATAAGATAATATATTCCCATCTGCTTTTCAACTGTTTTGTAATGAATGTTATTGTTAAATAATAAATATTATTATTAAGCTGAATTATATGAGACACCTGTGTTAATAATATTTAAATTATATATTTTTCACCACCAATATGTTCATATTATTATAGGAACTAAATAAAACTACAAAATTTCTTGAATAAATAATCATAAGATACTACTTCCCCACTTGCTTTTAAACTAATTGTAATTAACTGTAGTTTTGTAGTAAATGTTATCACATTGTCAACTACCAAATATTATTCATGAGCTGAATTATATGAGCCAAATGTTTGGCATTAATAAATTTCCCCCAAATTGCACACAATATTTAGGCAATAACATTTTTTGGTTTACCACTTTAAATCTCGCTGCTCTCGAAACCGTTGGAAGGGAAGGTCCTGATAAGGACCTGCCTCCCGCGGAGTTGGCCAGGTTCGATTGCATTTGGTGGCGGTTTAAGCAGGTTTTAACCCGTGACAGAAAGCCGGAGGAGGCGGGGAGGGGAACCGCAGTTATTTATTTATTTACATCTGCGTGTAAACATTTTTTTTTGTTTGTGTGTGTTTTTCGGTGCGGATGCCAAACGTATTTCCAATTGGTTTGTGATTACAAAAGCGTATCGGGCGAGTCATGATGTGTGCAAACATTAAATGGCGTCAGGAGGGGAGTGGAGGGGGAGTGGCTGCCATACGCACACGGATATATGACGCGTATCTGCGAGATACATTCCAATATAAATACAAACAATGAGCACGGAATGCGCCCAGAAGCATTACACGCATCGTCTCTCTCGCTCGCACTTCGTATCTGTGTGTGTTTGTGTGTGTGTGTTAGTGTGAGTGTGGGTGTGTGCCAAATGTGCGTGTAATTGCAAATTCAATGAATTGTTTACATTTCTTTGCGCTTGTTGGCATCAGCCCCGCCCCTTATTTTGTTGGCCATGTTGTTCACTTGAATTTTCCGGTGCTCGGAACTTTTTTTTTGTTTTTCTGTTCTGTTCGGTTCTGTTCTGCGCTGTTTGCGCTTTTCTGCGCTTTGTGTTCTTTTCTGTTTCGCTGCTGATTTCATTTATAATTCGTGTGCAAAATTAAATTAAAGCCAACTGACAGCCGCCGAACCCGCGCCGATCCTCCCCAATCCCCCCCGTATTATTGCGTTTTAGCTGGCAATCATTTCCATTAGCCACGGCAGCCAGCGAATATTTCACATAATTCACAACTGGAAAATTGCTGT
>JAJJHY010008598.1:9173469-9203643 GCA_021224005.1 Drosophila setifemur | reverse complement strand
TCCGCTACCTTTCGGTTTGCGCTTCAAATTGCTTTTTTGCTATGAATAATTTAACTTTTTTGACTTTCGATTTAGAGTAAAACACGAGAACCCGAAAAAAAAGAAACCGCAACTGAAATTCCACTGACATTGACAGGACGAAACGCAATTTCTGCCCCGTGTCCTGGAAATTCCAAGGCAACTTTCCTGCAGCGAGAGAAAAGTTTTTTAATAACTATGGCTCAGCAAAGGAAAATTGTTTTTGAGTGTAGGAAAACGGGGTTATACGGAATCTTATTATTAATTTATATACCATTGAAAATGGGATATAAAATAGGATATAATCAGCCGACTTCTTAATATTTTAAAGCAATTGTAAATATACAAGATTAAACTAATATCTAGGAGGAATTTTTTAAGCAAATGAAAATTAAATTAAATGTTCATTAATATTCCGTTTGCAATTCCCTAACTTTTCCCCAAAATATTACCTATCGATTTTCCCCTCAGTGTAGAATTGAAAAGCGTTTGCCCCTCAACGATTTTCCTTTATTTTCATTTTGCTGGTGGGAATGTATTTTTCTTGCGTTCTTAATAAGTAAATTGGCGCAATTTGCCACACGCGCCAAATTAAAGGGAGGCCTGGGAAATCGGCCAGCTGAGAATCCAGGCCATAGAACTATAGAACTTGATTCCGGAAGGACAGGGCAGGACGGCATAGGACAGAACAGGAGCTGCGGAGATCCCAGGGGTCGCCAGCAGGAGCGAACCCTTCGCCGCTGCGATTCATTCATCATTCATCATATTAAGTGTTTTATTACAGTCTCCTCCTGCCCGCTAGTGTCTCCTGGCGGATCAAATCCCATTACGGTAATTAAATCACATCCATGTGAATATTACATAATTACAACTCACACTCGGAATATTTATCCACTCATATTGTTCATATGCGCAAGTCCATAAACGTATTAAAAATAATTTACTTAATGTCAGTCCTGCCGAAGGAGTTTTTCGAAGCGCCCGAAAATGTAACTCAACACTTTGGCAATTAGTGCGCCCCTCGTCCTTGGTCCTTGGTCCTTCGTCCTGTGACCCTCAAACTTTCCCAGTTTTTGGGAACTTTTGCGAGTGGCTCGCAACTCGAAAGGGTGACTGATCTGGCGGGGATTCGGCTTAGGTCAACCCCTCGGATACGGGATTCGCTCTTGGATCGAACCCCAAAGGATTCCAGTCACATTAACATTGGTAATTAGAAAAAGGGGGAATACTTCGGGGGAATGTTTGCCAGGATTTGGTTAGCTTTGCTTTGTTTTGCTTGGAGACTCATCACTAAACAAAACATTTATCAAATAAACATTTTTTAAGCTGTTTTGTGGGGATTAAAAGAATTTTTTGAAAGGATGATTAAAAAGTTCTTAATTCAGGAATAAATTGTTTAAATTTTAGTTTGAAGTTCCCTCTTTTGCAAAGTTTATAGAACCTTGTTCAACCTCCGACTAATACTATTAGCCCCACCGATTGATCACTGCCAAACCCAGCTCCAGGACTCAACAGGACTCGTCTCGGTTGAACAGGGACAATCACACAGAGAGCCCGCCAAATGCATTTTAGTATCGATTAGAGGCCNGACAGACGGACATGGCTAGATCGACTCGGCTGGTGATGCTGATCAAGAATATATATACTTTATAGGGTCGGAAATGTCTCCTTCACTGCGTTGCAAACTTCTGGTCAAAATTATAATACCCTCTGCAAGGGTATAAAAAGATATTATTTTACAAATAAATAGTTTAAATTTTAGTTTGAAGTTCCCTCTTTTGCAAAGTTTATAGAACCTTGTTCAACCTCCGACTAATACTATTAGCCCCACCGATTGATCACTGCCAAACCCAGCTCCAGGACTCAACAGGACTCGTCTCGGTTGAACAGGGACAATCACACAGAGAGCCCGCCAAATGCATTTTAGTATCGATTAGAGGCCATGCATTGCGGCTGGCCGCAGCCAAATCAATGCTAATTTCAGCCAAGTTATGGCACCACAGCCAAATGGCCAGAAAGCCGGACCGCCACCCACACAAATCAGGCCAAAAGCCCCACCCGGAACATGCAACATTCTGCAGACAGGTGGACACAGAATGCCACACAGCGCAGGAGGAGGAGGAGGAGGAGGAGGAGGAGGAGGCGGCACCAGATGAACCAGGTGCAACGACAATATCCGAAACGAATGCATTTGCAAATCTAATCATTGCGGATCCCTGCAAGGCATGTCCATAATTCGAACTGAGTAACGTGAGCTGTGATAACTCAGAATGCTTATTACCACATGCCAGTGTCAGGTGCACTAAAAACCATCGCATTGCATCCTCATCCTCCTGCTCATCCTCCTGCTTATCCTCATTGAAAACCCGATCGAAACTGGCCCAGAGCGAGCCGCAAAATTCGAATGTCGTGCCGAGTATCTTTCGGATGCATGGGGCCAAAATGACAAAATCATAATTGCTTTTCCACAAACTCTGTGGTCTCTGTCCGCTCTCTCTCTCTGTCCGCCCAAAAAAGGGCCAAAACCTGACAATGGTTTAAATGTATTGATAATGGATATAATGCGAGCCAGAATTAACAGCCAACAGCCAACAGCCAGACAGTTGGATATGCCTGGCAAATTATACAAAGTGTCCAGCTTCCCTACAGGATACGAGGATGCAGGAAAGCCAGGATGCGGTTTGCCTCTCCACGGAGGAAGGGGCGGGGGATAGAGTATTCCGGGGCACCGGCAAAAGAGGCGTTTTATAATTAAACCACAGTCAATTACAGACAAAAGCGTCACTCAGGACAGTCGTGATAATTGGGTTTTCATATTGAAATTGGCCAGGCCAACAAGCAACAAGCAACCGTTTAGCCTTGGGCCTCCGTTGCTTCGGATCACTCCTCCTCGTTGCTCCTCGGTGCTGATTTGTAATTGCATTTCTCGATTTAGCGACAGGCGGGACAATCCTCAGATGTGGAGCCGCTCATCTCAATTTTTTTCCCAACCGCCACATTTGACAATAATGCCGCGAATAATATGACGAAATGTAGAACATCAACCCAAAACCAGAAATCGAATGGGATTCCAATTGTGAATGCGAATGTGCATTGTGAATGTAGTTGTGAATGTGAGTGCTGAATGTGAATGTGAATGTTGCAAACTGGAAACTGAAACCCAAACCCCACGACGACGGACCGTCAAACATAAAAATTGACGACAAAAATAGCCGGGGAAAAACACATGCTCCACATATTTGCCGGACATTTATTGAAGTTAAGTTCGCTGTGCGGGGCATAAATAAAACATAATCCCTTCCAGCCAGCCAGCTCCGATCGGGCTAAGGATCGGGTTGAAGAAAAAAACAAAAAATAAATGCACACAAATCAAAGGTGGATTGTGGTGATCGAACATAGAAATACCCTTTCAAAAGAGGTAAGTAAAAGTAGAAAAAAAAAAACAAAAATATTGTCTGTATGAAAACTACTAAAATTTGGTGTAATAATTTAATATAAAAAACACAATAAACTACCACTTAAACCCTTTATTTTTTATAGTTTTATAAGTACATTTCCTTGTATCTATCCCCTTTAAAAGGGTATTCCATAAAAAAGGCGATCCAGCAAGTGGAAACAATGCGCAGGGAGAACCTCGCTGGCCGGCACAAAACCTGTGCGCATGTGCAATTGATCGAACAAGACTGATGGAGCAACTGGGATTACGTATGCTCCTTCTTGCTCTACGAGGCCCCCGTTCCCAGGTTCCAATTGAGTTTGCAACTTTTTGCTGGCGCGGATTGAGCTGGATGGCTGGACGGTGGACGTTGGTGCTACCAAGATTAAGCTGGTTTGCTTGAAGTCTGGTTTTGGCCTGGCTGGTTGGCCTGACCTGGCTGGCAGAATTTATTTAATCTGCTGCGGCGTCGGCGGCGGCGGCTGCTCAAAGCCAGAGAAATCAACGCATAATAATTTTTCACATGCGCCGAGATCGGGTTGGAAACGGACGACGACAACTGGCTACTGACTTACATACCCCAAAAGCGCATTTATCAAAGCGAGGAGATCGGATGAGGGTGAGGGACAGGGACTCCGACTCATGAATGAATGAAATTCCGAGGCGGGACGGAACGGAAGTCGCTGTCCCTCCAGAGTTTAAGGCAAAATAAAAATAAACAGGAGGCTCCCACTTCGGGGACAGATTGAGAGGTCATTAGGCGAGTGAGGTGGCATGATCTATGCGAGGAACCCAAAAGATAGCTCGGGAAATTCCATGAGTTCGTTGTGACCCATATCCACCTTAAGCCGGGCAATGATAAATTGGGCGAACGAAAAGGAAATTAAAAGCCATAAGGACGGGCAACTAGATTAGGAAATGGTACAAAAGGAAACGACACCGAGAGACCGGGAAAAACCAGAAAAAAACAAAAAGAAAGCCCGTGCCGGCGGAAATGTCAAAATGGGAACAACAAAAAAATTGGTGGAAAAAAAAAACGGGCAGAAAGGATAAAAGTAATTAAAGCCAGTAACCGAAGAAGCCGGTTGGAGACAAAAGCCAGGGAATCAGGAGATGAAGGCCTGACAGCCCGAAAGTATGCAGCCAAGTTGCTGGGGTAGGGAAAAGCCAGGGAAAGTCGCGGGAAAGTCAAGGAACCCGCTACAGGACACTAAGTAACCGAATTCCATGCGCCGCATTTTTAATTATAAATTATTCAAATTCACCAACATAAATCATTGGCTGCACGCAGACCCAGAACCCAGGAACGGGAGGAAAACCAAACCCAATCCTCTGATTTTCTCTTTTTCTCTGTGTTTTTTGGGGAGGGGTGCGAATAGCTGGCAGGACTAAGGACCGAGGACCAAGGACTCCGGCTTCACACGCATCGCACCGCACCGCATCGCGCCACATTCGCAATAATCCTGATTTATTGCCGTTTTGTAGTGATTGCACAAGATTACGCGACAACAAATAGATCCTTCATTCCTCCGCTCAGTCAGTCACGAAATGCTAAATTGTAATCAAACAATGGCAAACCCAGGATGGCAAAAGGCGGGTCAGGACAAAAAAAATCCCGGACTCGCTGCGCTTAATTTACAAAACACAAACAGAACAACAGAGCAGCCGAGCAGCGGAGCAGCAGTGGCCAAAAGAATGCTCCTGGGCAGGAGTAGGGGTAGGGGTAGGGCGGGGATTTCAGGGTTCGAATGCCAGCAAATGAGATTTGAATTTAAAGATTAGGCGCTTCGGCGGCAGGACGAACACTCGTCCTGCTCCTGCTCCTGTTTCTCTGCTGTTTTCTGTTCTGGTCAAATGTGGCTGCAACTTTTTGTCGTTTTACCTTTTTGTGCTTCGCTGGCGATTCCGGCACTGGAAAAATATGGTTAAAAAGGAACTATTAACTGTATTTCAAAGCTTGATAACTTTCTTGATCAATCCAATTTAAGCAAGATTCTAGACTAAATATATCTCTTTCTAGATCATCAAAGATAAATCAAACGTATAAGAAATATATGTAAATATTTCTTAAAAAATATTGTTACCTATTTTGAAGTGTGCTTTTTGGTTACTGGTAAATCATCTTCAGAATCATTTGTAAAATCTAAAAAATTTATAATCTTAATCCTTTATTTAAAAACTTAATTTCTCAATTTTGACATACACTTTTCTCGCAGTGTGAAGAGAGTGGGATGTGGGATTGCTTGGTGAGACAAACACACGCAGAGCAAAAAGATAATGCCAGACAATGGCAAAAGTTGCTCGACACCACCACCACCACCCCCCAGGCCCCTCCTCCTGCGCNTGTTTTTTGGGGAGGGGTGCGAATAGCTGGCAGGACTAAGGACCGAGGACCAAGGACTCCGGCTTCACACGCATCGCGCCACATTCGCAATAATCCTGATTTATTGCCGTTTTGTAGTGATTGCACAAGATTACGCGACAACAAATAGATCCTTCATTCCTCCGCTCAGTCAGTCACGAAATGCTAAATTGTAATCAAACAATGGCAAACCCAGGATGGCAAAAGGCGGGTCAGGACAAAAAAAAAATCCCGGACTCGCTGCGCTTAATTTACAAAACACAAACAGAACAACAGAGCAGCCGAGCAGCGGAGCAGCAGTGGCCAAAAGAATGCTCCTGGGCAGGAGTAGGGGTAGGGGTAGGGGTAGGGCGGGTATTTCAGGGTTCGAATGCCAGCAAATGAGATTTGAATTTAAAGATTAGGCGCTTCGGCGGCAGGACGAACACTCGTCCTGCTCCTGCTCCTGCTCCTGTTTCTCTGCTGTTTTCTGTTCTGGTCAAATGTGGCTGCAACTTTTTGTCGTTTTACCTTTTTGTGCTTCGCTGGCTATTCCGGCACTGTAAAAATATGGTTAACAAGGAACTATTAACTGTATTCCAAAGCTTGATAACTTTCTTGATCAATCCAATTAAAGCAAGATTCTAGACTAAATATATCTCTTTACAAATCATCAAAGATACATCAAACGTATAAGAAATATATGTAAATATTTCTTATAAAATATTGTTACCTATTTTGAAGTGTGCTTTTTGGTTACTGGTAAATCATCTTCAGAATCATTTGTAAAATCTAAAAAATTTATAACCTTAATCCTTTATTTCAAAACTTAAATTCTCCACTTGACATACACTTTTCTCGCAGTGTGTAGAGAGTGGGATGTGGGATTGCTTGGTGAGACAAACACACGCAGAGCAAAAAGATAATGCCAGACAATGGCAAAAGTTGCTCGACACCAACACCACCACCCCCTAGGCCCCTCCTCCTGCGCATCCTGCCGCCAGATAAGCGCACAGAAATCATTAATTATCCTTGTTTCTTGTT
Source organism: Drosophila setifemur (assembly GCA_021224005.1). Taxonomy (NCBI): domain Eukaryota; kingdom Metazoa; phylum Arthropoda; class Insecta; order Diptera; family Drosophilidae; genus Drosophila; species Drosophila setifemur. Next base: position 9,196,804 of record JAJJHY010008598.1, on the reverse strand, counting down.
TTGCTGCCTGCCCTGACTTTTGATTCGCTCAGCTACAGCCCCTGCTCCTCGGACTCCTCCTCCTCCTCCTCCAGCACTTGGTTTGTTGTCTCTTGGAAGGGGAAGAGAGAAAAAAAATATTGATTTGTTTCTAATTTTAATGAAAAATTCTGCCTTTTTCGGCTTGCCTGGCATTTTGCCTTAATTTAACTTTTTTGATGAGCACTCTGCGATAGTCCCACCGCTTTTCCAATGCCACTTTTCCCGCTTTTCTTTCGGGTTTTTCTTGTGTTTTTCCTTTCTTGTTTTCCTTGCGGGTTTTATCGCAGTTTTGTGCTTGGCTGCAGCGCTGCCCTCGAAAATGTCACGCAAAACCATTTTCCAAAACTAATGATGGAAGGTATTTTAATTATATTCCTTGGATACCCCCCTCCCCTCTCCCTCATCCCCCCTCTTGGGCATTATGCTCGTTTTTCTGTGCATTGCTGCAGAAATTTTCTTATCATTTTCATTACCCGCTGTCTTGGCTTTTGCTTGACTGATTCCGAATCGGATTCCGTTTTTGTTTTTCCCCCGTTTTTTTTTTGTTGGCTTGCAATTTGCTGGCCAACATCATTAGTAAGATTAATGAGCGAGTGGCAAGAAATGGCAACATTTTAAAGATACAGATACGGATTGAGGGGGGGGGAGGATCTGTTCGGTGGGTAATGGTAAAAAGTGTCCTTGCCCCCATGTTGATTACAGTCGCACCACGTGCGAATTTATATGCAATAAGAATTCGAAAATATATGTGGGACTACTCTGCGAGGGCATCCCACGGATACCCACCTCACTCTCGTCTCCGTATCTCTCGGAACGCTCTGCGTGTGTGTGTGCGAATGGTTTGAAAACATTTTGAGCATTCGCCTCGCCGCACAACAAATTTGGCGTCGCTTACATTTCATGCATACCAAAGAGCTAAGACCCGGACACTGAGAAAAAAACATTAGTTGTTAATTGTAGCAATTAATTTTAGTTACATTATTTAACAAAGAAGTACGGTGCTTTTAAAATCAATTCAGATTGAGTTCTGTCTTCATATTGTTATGCTCTTAATAAAAGAATGAATTATTGGTGCATATTAAAGTAATTAAAATCATTTAAATTTGCATTGAATGCATTAAGTATATATGTATTAATTCGATTATATTGTTAATAATTAATGTATAATTCCATACCATTAAAAACTGTTCAATTTTCCCATCTCTTATAAACTCTCTTGTTTTAAATGTTCCGAAAATATAATAAATATCGAAATTATTTCCCCCTTTACCACGCATTTTCTTGGAGTGCAGGAGCAGGAGCATCCTGAGAATCTTAGCGAAGAAACTGAAGCTGGAGCAGGTGCCTCGAAGGATAACACGCGGCTTGCAGCTCAGGTTTTGGCCTCACGGATTTGGTTCGGAGGATGGAATGGGTGCGGGTGCGGGCTTAAGATTGGGATTGGGATTGGGTTCTCCTTGCTGTCGCTTGTTTATCTATTTTACTCGCCTTCTTTTTCCCTAAGAAATCCGCAAGATTAAAGCAGGAATCCAGTGCGGCCATGGAGCAGGAGGAGCTGCACAAGGAGCTCAGCTGAAATATTTCGCTTTGCACAAATTGAAATCCAAAGTGCTTTCAGCCTGGCGAATTGCGGTGCCGCCAGGATATCCACCATACCCCCTCCTTCCTCCTCGAATCCTGTCCGCCTCGTGTGAGCCGCACTCTGACAGAAATATTAGCATTTGCGGTTTTTTGGGGGGGCAGGTTGCCTGGGAATGCGGCAGGTGTTGCAGCCATAAGATACATTGAGATACCCGCAGAACCTCAACGGGAGCATCTCAAATCTACGACAAGATTCTTGTACTGGAGAATTTCGAAGCTAGAAAGATTAGGAGAGCTAAATTACATTAACAGATATTTTAAAGATACTTCAACAAACCCAAATATCTATTTGTCAGATAAAATTGAAGTTAACTATTTCACATTTGCCACATTTAAGCGGAAACTGTGAGGTATTTTCCACATCGCACCTGCATCCATCTCTCTCTCTTTCTCTCTCTCTGTTATCCTGTGGCACGTTGTTGGAATTTATGCGCATTTTGGTTAATTCCCAACAAATTCCGCAGGCGCCTGCCCCGAAAATAACTTCCAGGCAACCGCAGTAGACCAAATGCATCGAGGCGAAGGAGGTCCAGACGGGTTCTAAAAACCAGAAGATGGGACACGCGCCAGTTGGATGACTCCCCGGCTTGGAATCCCTGGCTACCCTGGACCTGCGCCCCTTTGATGTTGTCACTTCGATGCGCCTGTCATAATTACCAAAGTGAAAATTATTAATTGGGACGTTTATAGCTAAATGTGCATACAACTACGACTAGGAACTACCAGGAGAGGAGAGGAGAGGAGAGGAGAGGAGAGTGTGTGCCCGCAGAGATTTATGCAAGCGCTGCAGAAAAATTGTCTAAACCGTCGCTCTGGTGGCATCCACCGAATTACGCGGAAAAAGCACCATCGTTTGCCATTTGCCACTTGCCACACTAATTGCGTATGCGATAAATCTTGTCAATTAAATTATAATGTTTGCATGCGGTTTCCCCCGATTCGAAAGCGAAGATGCAGCGGCAGCAAAACGATCTCGGCGATTATCGAGTGTTTTATCACCTCGACTGGTGCTCCTACTCCTGCTGCTGCTGCTGCTCCAAACCCGGACCCATCCATGCCATATAATTAAAATGTTCACAAGTGCCAGAACGCATTGGCCATTGGATGCGAACGGAGATGCTGACAGCGGCCCGTGGCTGGAATTTTGAGGCGCATTAGTTGCGCTGCATTTGCTGCTCAAGAGCGCTGCTGCTGCTGCTGCAGACTGCCAGTTGCCAGTTGCAATTGGCAACAGGCTACGGGCCAAATTGTATTGGCAGCGGCGCCGACTCCTGGCCCTCGATTCTGGGTTCTCGATTGTGGATTCTGGATTCCCAGATGCTCGGATACGCGGCTGGGCTGTCGACGGCTGCTCCCGTTTCAGGTTGTCCCAACCAGTTGGGCGCATAAATTTCCAGCTTGTCAGCTTTTGATATAATTTCATAAATTGCCAGAGTGCATTAATTAATTAGGCGAGCGGACATTTCGCAAACTCGCAAATTCGCAAATTCTGCAGCTCCATTCGCGAGGTCTTCATTTCGCTGGCGCCCTGAAAGTAGGCAGCACTTTTTTTCTGTCATGTGGCATAGGGGAGGGGTAGGTAACGGTAAATCAGTCAACTATTGGTAAGAGCATTCTGGCCTAGAAGGATTTTTATAGCCTGAACTTTGGGTCCATTTTTTTTGTATTAAAATTCGGTCACAAAAGAAGAGAAGTATAATTTGAATTCGAAGTTTGCATGGAGTTTATACCTTATTTACAAATATTCCGAAATTCATTTATATATTGTATATATATATTTCCAACACCTTGCCACTTTTAATTCCAAATAACAGCTTAGCCAGATTTGAGCAATGGTGATGGGTGGGGAAAAATGGAAAACTAATTACTCCTCGCCAGATAATTACCCGTTTTATATAACAATTTAAATAATTTGCCTGCTGACTTTTACACAAAAAGAGTGAGAAAAAAGAGGCAAAACGAAAATAATAGTTTCATGGCTGATTGTTGAGATACAGGCAAGAAGGCAGCAGCAGAGCAGCAGCAACAATTTACTGCACGCCATGGCCAGCAACAAAATAATAACAATAACAACAAACAATAACAATAACAAAAGCCCAGAGCTCCGAGCTCAGAGAATTCCTTTAAAGTCGCCAGCTGACATTCGAGTGTAATTTTCGAAACTGATTTTACATCGAAACCAGTTAAATTGTCAGAAAAATCAACTGTCAACATGTCAAAAAATCGTTGACTATGCAAATGCACAGCACAACACCGACTGTGGAAATGTGGAAAAGTGGAAAATCGTCTGGGGTTTGGGGGAAAATGCGTTCGTTACACACGCCACACACGAAAATGTGTGCTGTGCTGTGCGTGTGTGTGTCTCCTAGATACAGATACGGATCTAATAGGGACAGATAAAATTTGATTTTGCCGAAATGAAATTTCTGGAATCCAATTTGGGAAGCGGAGTGGCAAGCCTTGTGGCAAGTTCGACGATGCATAACCCGCACTTCATCGCATCCAACCGCTCTAATTGGCATACCACTCAAATTACCTAATTATAAAAGCGAAATATGGAATGGAATATTTCCCCCATCTCCTCTCCTCATTTCAATGGAGATGGAACCCTTTGTTCTGGCCACAACAATGACTCCAAGCTGACCGCAAATGCGAACCCACTCGACCAACTGTCAAGACAATGGGACGATCGTTGAAAAGCTGAGCAGCCATAGATACAATCCATCCGAACCAACCCCCAACCTCATCCATCCATCCATCCCCATCCCGATATTCGGTTATTCAAATCGTGTGTGAGTGCGAGCTGTCAACAGTGTTTAATTTCGGGGACTCACCTTCTGCCGTGCCACATGCAACATTTCGAGCGTCCCAAGAGAGAGAGGGTCCCCGGGTCTTGGGAATCCAAGACTCCGAATGCAAAACCGCAATGCACTTTGACCAGCACCAGCACCAGCACCAGCACCGGCACCGGATTCCCATTATTATAGTATAGATCCTGGTTAGCAACTCAACAAGCTAACAAATTAACATGCCGCCTGTGTCCTGCTCACTCGCCGGAGGAATGTCACGCAAATGGAAAGGGGCCAAGTCACTGGGCGACACCGGCGACACTGGGACGTCCTTTGGCCATGTCCTTACCCATGCAAATGGACACCCAATACCCGGTGCCCGGTGTCCAGTGTCCTGTATCCACTGTTGCAGTCGCCGTGCCTGCTGCGGCTGTTTAATGGCCACACCTGTTCAATTAGTCAATGCAACCGCAATTTCTGGTTAAATTATCGCATTAAAATGTTCGTGCTTAACCTCAGAATGTGCGTGCGTGTTTTTGGGTTTTCGGTGTTCGGTATAGGGTTCCACCTAGTCCACTTGGACCCACCCATTCCCCGCCAGAACTTTCCCCCTCCTCTGCAAACGAAAGCACTTTGAACCGCCGACAGTTAATCAGCGCCTTGACCTCAAGCCTCAAACAAACACAAACGGCTTCAGATCGAGATACATTTGTTGTTTTGACTCCAATTATAGATACATATATGCAGGGGTAATCAAATGTAGCTTAGGTTTATTTTATTGAAAGTTATATTTAAATTTAACAGAAATTAATACATTAGAGTACATATTAAATATTCTGACAATCATTTTTGAAATTTTTTTTAAGTATACAGATGTGTTTTATTTGTTTATTTTTGTAGTGTTCCTTAATCGCTAATTATCAGCCACAACTGACACTTACACCGACAACGGCTTACGCATGCGTGTCCATGTCCTGACCATCTCCGTTCTCCATGGAGTCGATCCTTTTGAGACGGGCTTATGAACTGTGCATGTTGTCATCTTGGCTAAAATAAATAAAAATCGCGAAATTATGAAGCGCGGCTTGGGATAAGCTGAAGTTGGAATACTCTCAAGGGGNTCCCCCTCCTCTGCAAACGAAAGCACTTTGAACCGCCGACAGTTAATCAGCGCCTTGACCTCAAGCCTCAAACAAACACAAACGGCTTCAGATCGAGATACATTTGTTGTTTTGACTCCAATTATAGATACATATATATGCAGGGGTAATCAAATGTAGCTAAGGTTTATTTGATTGAAAGTTATATTTAAATTTAACAGAAATTAATACATTATAGTACAAATTAAATATTGTGAACATCATTTTAGAATTATTTTTTTAATATACAGTTGTGTTTTATTTGTTTATTTTTGTAGTGTTCCTTAATCGCTAATTATCAGCCACAACTGACACTTACACCGACAACGACTTACGCATGCGTGTCCATGTCCTGACCATCGTCAGTCGGGTTGGAGTCGATCCGATCCTTTTGAGACGGGCTTATGAACTGTGCATGTTGTCATCTTGGCTAAAATAAATAAAAACCGCGAAATTATGAAGTGGGGCTTGGGAAAAGCTGAAGTTGGAATACTCTCAAAAAGGTTTAAAATCATTTAAGATCTATGAAATTTATTTTAAATAATAATTCATTAATTAATATATGAGTTTCCGAAAGAAGGTATTTATGAATTTTCTAGAACATTTACTTGATTAATGTTCTAGAAAATTCATTAAAATTAAAGTGTAGTTACCTAACTTCTAGGCAAATTTCAGCTTGGATTCACTTAGTAATACTTAAATAATTACTTTTAAGCATTAGCTAAGAGACTCCTTTTTAGGGCATTGGACATGGAACTTGTTTCCCTGGATCCGTTGGACTCTCTGTGGCTTTTTGACAAATTATCAACTGTCACTGCTTAATTTTTGGCGCACTGGGCAGAGTATTTTTTGTGTGTGCCGGAGTGGAGTATCCGAGTATCCGCGGCGGTGACCCAGGTAGCACTCAGGTAGATCCAGCTCCTCGGCCCTCTCAGATCCTCGCTGTTTTTGCGTTTTTGCATTTTTATCTGGCAAACTCTGGCAACTCACATGATACCGACCGATATCGGGGAGGCTTCATTAATTGAGAATTGTTGTTCGGTCCGGAGAGCCTGTTTTCCGGTTCGCGTTTTTCCATTTACATAATTTATGATAAGCAGGCGCGCGGCTGGGCAAACAATAATTTTGAAGAAATACATTAATGCAATCAATGGGATATGGGATGTGGGATATGGAATGGGATGGGATGTCTGGAATGCGACTTGAAATCGGAGGGATCCTCCGCCGAGGGCATTCGGCACTCGGCACTTGAGACTTTGATGATGATGATTCGCTCCCCCGGCGGCTTAATTAAGTTGTGCACAGGTGGGTTAATAAGCGGGTTAGGAAGGGGCCCAAGGGGGTGGTCAATGAGGAGGAGGACCAGGACTGGGACCAGGGCCAGGAGGAGCTCGGAGGTACTGCCACAAACAGTTGATGAACTCTACGTGTGAATGTAAATTATTTTGCACGCAGCGGGCGAGCAACACTTACCAAAAGGCTCAGGCCTGGCTCCGCAGTCAAATGCACTGGAAAAAATTGGGTATAATTACTAGGGAATTTAAGTAATTTTATAAAAATAAGGAATACTTAATTTAATATGTGCATCTAGCTAATAATTCAACTAATTGCAATCAAAAGAAATAAAATTTCATTTATTTGAGGTAAGATTTTTCCCTGAGTGTTCTTCCTCCTGCTGGCTCTCTCCTTGTTTTGGCCGGGTTCGGTGCGATTGAGTGCTTTTAAGTCATTTGTGTCACGACATGCTAATTTCACATGAAATCTCTCGCCGACGGCTCCGTTGCCCGTCGCCTGTTAGCTGTTCCTATTTCTGTTGCCGGTCTCTGGACTCCGGTCCGGTCGCCTAGCTTCCAACCCGGTCATGGTTTGGGCCATGTCTGGTGGTTTTTCGGCCTCGGTCTTGACAACACATACACTCCACACACTCTAGACGCAGACACACTAGACCAGCTAGACATCAACAACGTCGTGCATGTCCCGGCCACATTCGCATCCACATTATGAGGAGCAGCCTGAGGTTGCTGGGGATACCCGGGGGGGAGGGGGGCGCGCCAGAGGGGGCGTGGCAGGTCAGGGAGGCGGCAGGGGAGGGGATAGACAAGGAGGCGGAGGAGGAGCTACAACGGCACCTGGAGTGCAGCACTCAAGTGTACTTGCGGTTTTTGCGTCCATTGCTGCCAATGACATTTTGGCCAGCTAAAGTGCAAAATTTACCGTTGCAAGGATGCGGGGGGGTGGGTCGAAGGGGGATTGGGTGCTTTTGGGGGGCCAGATGAATGGCCAGCCGCAGAGTCAACGCCTTTGCCTGGAGAGAACAATGCCTGCTGACCAACTGCTGCTGCAAGTGGCTTTGCTTTGGGCATTTCAAACTGCTGGGAAAGCCCCCTTTGAAAGCCCCCGCCCCCACCCCTGATTAGATGTCCGTCGTCGAGGTTGTCGCCTGAGCCTGGCCTGGCCTGGTGCAGTTATTAGGTTGTTAGTGGCATAGTCCCTGCCATTCTCATCGATTTATGCACTTCACAGCATCTCGTAATGTGGGTTTTTTCGCACCCCCCTTGCACCGTCTACGCCCATGTCCTGATCCTGGCCACAGGGACCTTTTCTGAGGGCTGTGGCCGTGTCGTTTGCTTAATGGCCCGAACCAGCTCTGTTCTCCACGTCCCCAGAGTAGCAGTCGAATTTGGCTTTGTCTTGGCCACTTCATAAACAGGCAGATTTTTGGTTGATGGACGTGGAACGAAGATGGGATAGATGCAGATGGGTTATAGGATCTCCCAATAGAATTTTAGATTATAGGAACTGTTTAATTCAATCTTTATTTACTGAAGTCTTGGTAATTTGTTAGGCATTTTCATAGATCTCTTAAAGAAACACTACCATTAAAAAATGTATCTCAAATTAATTGAATCGGTCAGCGAGTCAACTTCATAATTCTCCCAAGACAGTTGCACATATTTCACCCCAAATTATAATCACTGACATTTATTGGCCAAATATATACTTTCATATTTAATGGGAGGAAAAACGCAGGCGGACAAAAGCCAAGCCCCCGAAAAAACGGAGTCACTGCACCTGTACGACGTTTTTTCTGCGGTTTTTGGCTGCATCCCCGAACCCGATGGGCCCTGTTCCCCGAGAGCCCGCAGAGAGAGAGCCCCGTATCCCAGATCCAAGAGAGATCTCTGCCTGCTGGAGCCTCGAATCGTGCCCCAGGGCCGGCAGCACCATAAACAATCTGAGCTCCGAGCCGTCGTCTATGCCGGCGGCAATGTCGCTTTGAAGTACGCCAACTATCAAGATCTAAACGCAGTCATTAAGAACAAACAAAACGACTTTATGGACAGCAAAAAGTACGAAAACAGAACTGGGAACTGGGATCTTCGAAAGGAGACCAAACCAAACCGATCCGATCCGAACCGAACTGGAAACTCTTTGGCAATCGATTGTGAGGCGAGCGTCTGGGCGATCTTTATCGAACTGCAGACAACTAATGATCTAATAAAACCGAAACCAAGCCAGCCGAGCTGCAGATACAGATACAGATACAGATACACAGCTCACAGTTGGCGTGGATTACTGAACCGAGCACTGAGAAGGCTCTAAGCCAGGGAAGACAGGAGCAGCGAGCTCCCGATTGGCCCGATTGGGAAAAAAGCCAAAAGGCAAAAAGCAGCGACATGAAAGAACAAACGCTCGGTTCCAAACGAGCCGACAAGTGGAATCGGGGGGTGGATGGAGAGCAGGGAGCAGGACTGGGGGGCAGGAGATGGCACAGAATCTGAAGCGTTTATCTATGATCTTATATCATGTACTTTCGACATTACAATTGCGGTAAATGCTTCTAGTTTTTAGTTACAGCGCGTACAGGAGGCAGTAGCCTCCACTTTATCAATGGCCAGCAATCATCGCGCAGGCCAAGGCGAAGGCTCAAGCTCCTCCAGATCCTCGATTCCCCACACTTTTCTCTTCATCCTCAGCCTACACTGCGAGAAATAATTATTCTGTTCTGCATTAAGCGGTTGTGATTTATATTCATTTTGTGTGTCCTTTTCTGAATTAAATTTATTTTTATCAAAAAATGGTTTGCCGAAAATAAGCAATACTTTTTATTGATTTTTTTTTTATTTGTGTTTTAATTATGGAAGCTTTTTAAATGCTTTTTTAATTTAATTCAAATTAATAACTTAATTTCATTGATTACAGCACATTTTCAAATCATTTGTTATTTATTTACCATGACAATATAAATGGTAATATTTGGTGATTTTATTATTACTTATAAGTTATTCGAATTTAATTTAGATAAATAATATTGGAAATTGATTTAAAAACTAAAATTAAATATCAAGCATTAAAAATATAGTTATTTCTTGAACTAAGTTTTTTGGAAACTTCTTTCTTGGACCCATTTTTCCGAGTGCACTGCTGCTCTTGGCGGGAGTCAAACAGCGTCGTCTTTGGGTCTGGGCTTTGAGTCTGAATCTTGGGCTGAAACCAAGCCCGATCCCTAGCCCGAGCCCGAGCCCGCTGCGACTCCTGTTCGCGGACTCCGCATGCAAATGCAACCGACCGTTGGCTCCCGGCTGGGGCTGCCGATCTGCATACCAAAGAGCACCAGCTCCAGCTCCAGCTCCTGCTCTCCCTCCCCTTCCCTCCCCGCGTCCCTGGGATCAACATTTCCTCAACCAGATCGTTGGCGGCGATTGTTTGTAGCTGTTTCGGCGGACACAATCACATCCCGATGCCGTCTCGATCCCCTACCCCTCCCGATCCCCTCCGATCCCCTCGAGAAGTTGGGTACGCAAATGCGGCTGGGCCGACGCTCGCCGATCATTTTGATATGGTTCGATAACAATGAGGCCGGGAACCGGGCCCGGGCGTACCACTAACAAGCCAAGCACAGTATCTCCTGGCCGGAACCGTTCGGCTTTGGTTTCTCGACATCGATTCGATTCAATTCGAATCGTTTGTTTGCCGCCGCCAATGGAACTCGGATGGATGCCTCCCCCTGTCTCCTTCGTTTTTGTTCATCTTGGTTGGATTTTTTTTTTTCTGAGCCGACTTGGAACCGTTTTTATGGCCATGGATGTGGCCACTGAGCCGGCATATTATCATAAATATGTATCAAATTGACGTTGCATCTTCTTGAATTTTCATCTCCTGGCTACTTGTCATTGTCTTTGATTTTCCCTCAACTCGGCTGCTGCTGCACTCATTGTCCCTGGCCATTGAACTGGACACACTGGACATGGGACATTAGGGCCGAGAGAGCACTGTACAGTGGACACTGGACAGACGACATGAGCTTGTCTTTGATAAGCCGACATTTTGTCCAGGGTTTCAGGTTGATTTTTGCTTGGTTTTTGTTTTTGTTCTGCCTGCCTTTTAGGATTTGCAACATGGTTTTTATTTCTTAGTTGGGCAAAGGTTGAGGCATTCCAGGAATCATCGATGCTCCAAGGAAGTACCTAAAAGTTTATGCTAGTATTTTATTAATAAATGTATCTAGTTCGCTGCAGTCCTGACTTTAGTTCAAAGGAATTAAATATATTTCATATTTTCAGATACTTTTTAAGCTCTGAGTTCCTTGGACACTTAAATTTATTATGGTTCTCTACTTGGTCAGATATGAATCCCTCCCACTTTCAACCACTCGAGTGGTTCGTGCCAATCATCCTTGGGACAACTTTTACCACTTAATTCCCGACTGCGACTACCGACTACCGGGTTCTGGGCCCATTTATTCTGCCCCTCTGCCTCTGCCCCACCTTGGAACAGCTGTTTCCGCGGAGAAGAAGATGGCCCACGGCCATCGGACATCGGAGGCAGCTTCTGTTGCCTGTCGCTTTTCCAAGAAAATTAACTAACCCAACAGGCGCCCCCCATTCGCATTCACATTCACTTCCTCGATCCAGCTGCAGTCGAGGTTCCCGGTTCCCAGTTCCCTGTTCCCAGTTTTCAGTTGCCAGTTTTCAGTTTTCAGCCAACTAGCGATGATAAATGTTCACTTAATCAGCATTTAGCGTAATTTCAGCTCTTACAATTTCTGGCCAGGTCCCACTCCTCGGCCTCTTATCTGCGCTTCTCCTTTTGGAGCAGATCCCGAGGTCTGGAATTGCTACGACTCCGACTCCGACTTGGACTTGGACATACAACTGCGAGTTAGTGACCAATTATTTATGACATGAAATTACAAATTCATTTTGTTTAATTTTTCACAAATGCTATCGTTCGCTCGATGCCCTCTCTTTTCCACTCAGTTGGCTGCACTGGCACCTGTTGACTAACCCTGCACTGCGAGAAAAGTCTTTGATTCAGAGGGTGGAATAATATTTGTATTTTGCAGAGTGCGGAATTGTCTTTAGCACTTAAACCGAAAAATACCTTACCAGAAAAGGAATTTAGATATAAAATAAACATTTTTAAATTCATATTTTGGTAAGGTATTTTGTATCTTATTTAATTTTCTTTATAAACAGATTAATCATTATATTAATATTAATTATCTAGCAATCTTTAAAAATATACTTCTACTTCAAAAAGCTCTAAAACATTTAAATTTATACAAAAATTAAAAGGATTTAAAGGCATAAATTTCTAAGTTGATTTTTAAGAAATCATTAAATTTATTTTTCAGTGTTGGCCAAGTTGGCCAAGCGTCTGTCATTTCTATGGCCGCTTTCCTGGCCCCTTCGGTGAGGTGTGGTCCTGGGGCCATCAGATCGGATCGGAGTGGAGTGGAGTGAAGTGGATCGGCAAATATGCACCCCGACGTAATTAACTCGGCCTGGAATCGTAAGTTAGTCACCATTAAACAATTTAAAATTCTCAACGCTGGATGGCTGACTTTCGGTTGGGGGGATGGGTGAGGGGATGGGTAGGGGATGGGCGAATGGAGATGCGATTCGATGGGGAGGGACTCGGCGAAGGCAAAGGTAAATTGCAATTAGGCTTCTGGCTTCAGCAAATGCAACAGCAACAGCAGCAGCAACAGCAACAGCAACACCAGCAACAACACAAGAAGCAACAGCAACATTGGCCAAGGAAACGTCGTAGGCCATTCGGTTGTTGAATTTTATGGCCTGCGGGGCAGTAGGACTGGTCAATGTCTGGGCCGGTCCCTATATCCCATATATACATACATATATATATATGCGCGATATGCGATATTAGGGGGAAGGCAGCCGTAGACGATGACGATAATTTCATAATAGCCCCGAGTGAGCGGGACGGGCTAGCCAGCGGGCGGGAGTTCGGGACTGGGGACTGGGGATGGGGGCGTGGCACATGCAAAAGAGCGAGTCAGCAAGAGCAAAACATAAAAAAAAATACAAATAAAGCATGAGAGAGAGACCCCAAGGAAAACCCATCAGCTTTTGTACAACTGCATTAGAGAGGCACGACACGGGGGCCATCAATTAAAACCCGCCTCACGGCATTCGCAAAAATGTTAATAACAATAATAAACGCTGCGGCAAGTTGTTGTTGGTGGTTGTTGGTAGTTGTTGCTGTTGTTACTGGTGTTGTGTTGCTAGTGTTGCTGGTGTTGTTGGTGTTGCTGGTTGTTGCTAGTGTTGCTGGTGTAGCTAGTGTTGCTGTTGTTGCTGTTGTTGCTAGTGCTGCTGCTGGTTGCTCGTGCTGTTAATTATTAAATTGCGTTTTTGTTGCCACATTTCATTTGAGGCGAGGTTTATTGAGTTGTGGCAGCCTTAGAAGACACAGCCACATCCCCAGCCACATCCACATCCCCTGCCCCAGCCAGATACAGATATAAAACCGGAGAGCCCGGGTGTTTATCATTAAATTGTCGTCTTCTGCAATTCGCATGAAATGCTGGCCACTTGTCACTCCATTCTGGAGTTCTAGTATTCGTATTCCAGGTGCCTTCCTCCCCCCCTCCGGCATAATCTCGAGCACTTTGGGCCACAGGCGAGTGGAAGATGGTGCCACTTTTATGGGCATTAGTGCGACTTATGTTGTATGCCACGGCAAGGCACGGCACGGCAGCAACATCTAGTATTACCCGCAGCAACATGGAGGTGTAATATGGTACACTAAAAAATAAAAGCCATGCAGAGCATGACGATGGCAATTTAAAATTTAAGTATTACAATAATTATTATCTATAAACGGCATACATTTAATTGTTGTACTTTATAGTGTGTGTGTGTTTTTTTTATGGTGCATGTTTAAGTAGAATAAATAAAGTGCCTTTAAAAGTTCTGTTTCTCTGAGTACAGGAACGGAGGAGTCCTTCAGGCGAGGTGTTCATGCGTGCGACACGCCGAGCAGGTTGCAAGAAGGCTCAGACGAGTGGGAGGCGGATGTGGATGCGGATGTGGATGCGGATGAGGACTCGGATTCGGATTCGGATTCGGGTGGTGCTGTCACTGCACCGCATTTGAATTTCAAAGTTGGCCACTCCGACAGTCACACGCAGGAATTTCGTATGAAAATCCACTTTTTCAGTTTATGAATTTCTCAAAAAGCTCGAAATGACAGTTGCTCTCGTTGCTGTGGCTTCTCCTCCGACCTCTCCTCCTCCTCCGACCTCTTTTCATCTTCTGGGACAAGGGGATTCCCCTCCACATATATGCAAATGTACAACGCATTTCGTTAGAACTTGTGCCAAGTGGCACTTTGTTCAACATATCAAAGGATTGGGCTGGGCTCCCTGCTCCCTGCTTTTTCTGGTTTTCAAGCCAAGGGTTGCCCAAAAAAGAAAAAAAAACTTACAACTGGCAAAGTGTGCGGATTACGGGCCATAATGGGATGACTGGTGTCCCCCACATCGGTTTATGATTTTGATGGTAATGTACCAGTTTGTTGCGAGTGGCCCAAATAATTCAATAAGCTTGCAAACCACTTCGATGAATGGTAATAGATTCATGTAGTTTACCATAAACTCAAACTTCATTTAGATGTGGTTTTTCAAGGGGTTCAGGGGAAAATTGGGATTGGGCAAGTGATAGCAAATCAACTTAGAAGGAATGGTGAAGAATTTAGGAAATTTTGGGAAGGAATCATTCCTTAATTCTATACAAAGTCCTTTAAAAATCAATGTATTTAATATCAGTTCTTTGAAACAACTTAAAGTCTAAACAACATTTTAGAAAAACTCCTTAAGAAAAATTTAAAAAAATTAAAAAAAGGTAAAAAACTCCTTTAGAAAAACTATTAAGATTTAAAATAAGGTAAAAAACTTATTTAGAAACCCGGATAAGATTAAAGATACTTCTCAAATGAACCTTAAATAGCCCAAACTAGCTTCCAATTTATTTCGTTTAATTATGAATAATTTAATTAGAGTATCTTTTCATTGGTTTTAAATGGCTGCATTGTGCAAAATTGACTACAAAAATGAAGTCGAATCGGGATTGATGGCCAACAAGAAAATGAAGACTCGCCATTAATTCGCCTTGGATGCCATAAAGTATTCATGGCCCTATTTAATTTGCCTTTTGCACACAAAATAAAGGGAAAATATAGTACAGCAAATGCACTCCGTCTCCTGCACTTTTGGATGACTGAGTGAAATTTCTGCGACAGATACGACTATATATTTTATGCTGTGGGCAGTGCCTGACGCCTGATGATGTCGCTGCCGAGGTCGGGGCCTTGGGGCAGCAGCACCAACAGCAGCAGCAACAACAACAGCAACAGCAGCAACATCAGCAACATCAGCAACATCGCCGGTACAGCAGCAACTCGAAGCGAGCGCTTATGAGCATTTTGTGTGCTAAATGGTGGGAGATGGACGGGGACTCCAAAGGAGGGATCCTGGCGGGGGCTAGGTGGTGATGTGGTGATATTCCAGCGACAGTTGCCACATGCTGTGTGTGTGTGAGTGAGTGTGTGTTGGTGTGCATAATGCGGGAGAGCCATAAATTACATTTGTAGGCGTTGGCAGGTGTCGCCAGAACTGTCTGAAATCGCGATAAATCTTCATGTGAAATAAATTTCATAGAAATTGCTTCACTGAATTTTGTTCGGTTGCCTTTTGGCCGACTTCATATTGTTGCGGATGTGGAGCGAGAAAAGCGAGTCCTGCAGGACTCTCCTAATAAACTGCTGGTTTCTGGTTAAATACAGAATACCGACTTTTCCACAAGCTGTTGCACTCTTTGGGTTTTTTTCTCGGTTTTTGGTTAGGAAAAACGCCGTCGGCCCAGCTCACAAGTCAAGTCTGAAATTCCGGCGGAAGTGCGCATGGAAATCTCTCTCGAGTTGGAGTTGCAAATGCACAGATACAGATGCAGATGCAGATACAGTAACAGATGCAGATACACGGGCAGGAGTGGCAGGAGAGACGGAGGAGCCACAGCAGGCGCATAAATCATACGCACTGTCAAACAGAAGTGCTCCAATTGTGGCCTAAAACATTTGTACCACTCATGAGTGGCCCCACGACATGACAGGCTCCATTTGAGCCTGGTTTCAAACGCGGCCGCTCCCACTTCACTTCCAGCTCCGCTCCTCGGGATCCGGCGACTACAACTTGTACTTACATACTGCGCTCACATGTAGCTCATTTTTTATGATCGATCAGTCCATTAAATAATGAGCCAGCCCGGTCCGAGTCCAAGTCGAGACTCCAGCTTGGAGTCGGGCCCAGAGTCCCAGACGCAGTCTGCCATTTATCGCTCCCTGGGCTCCGCTCGGACCTCGACTTCATCCACTGCATCCACTCCGACTACGACTCCGACTTCCACTTCGACACGGTTCGGTTTGAATTCCATCGTGATTTGTAACGACATTTATTTGCTCCAGCGAAATTAGAGGAGCAGTCCGCCCTGTCCCCTGTCCCAGTCCCTGTTCCAATCCCAGAGCCTTGGCCTTTACCCGTCCTTACAACTGCATTGAGAGAAACTATTACCAAAAAATGTTAGTTATGGATTTATAATTTACAAAAAGTAATATTAAATGGTATCTGAATTGTAGGCTATATATATATATTTCAAAAGTCATGTGATTGGACTTCATTAAGAAAATGGAGAGGGAGATACCAAGTCCAAGATTATCTTGATAAATACAAATTAAAAACCAGATATCTTTCCTTTTCATTTTTTCCTGTGCGTCTTCCCTCTGTATTTGCTGGCTCATCCTACCTGAGCTCCATCTTCGTCTCCATCGCATCCTCATCCTTATGCCCATCCGCTGGCGCATTCCCAGATTTAGATTCCCAGCTGCGACCTACGCATTTCTCTCCCTTCCTGCGCCATGTTGATGGCTATCGCCGATGATGAAGTCGGGCCAGAATGGGCCATCATAGCCACTCACTCACTCCCCATTTAAAGAGTCAGTGGATGTGGATAGCTGGATAGGTGGATATGTGGATATGTGGATACGTGGATGTGCAGTGGATGGAGGGAGTTTACCTAGCTGCTCTCCTGATTAGCCGGTTAATTCGGTTAGGCAGGCATTTTGGCCCTATCATTTGGCCCGACTCTGGGTGTGGCTCCCAGTTTATTGTTAGCTGATCGCAGGCGAGTTCTGCGACTCTTAACTGATGGCATTCCAATTGCAGATGGCAGATGGAACTGTGGAACTGCCAGTGAGTGCACCTAGAAAAATATCAAAAATTGTTCAGAGGGGAGAGGAAACTAGAATTTATATAGCTTTAGAAGTTAAATTAACACTTAGGCTTCGAGGGATTTGAGTGTGTTCCGATCTTGATACCTATTTTAGAATCAAAGTTATAAATAATAGAATTAAATTAAAGAGGTTTTTAGTTAACAGATTTAAATAGGTATTTATTATTTATGTTCTCTTTGCTTTTTTCTCTCTGTGTGGATTCGTAGATTACGAAAGATATTTGCTAAGCTTAACTGCAACTGCAACTGCACCTTCGCAATGTCAAAATCATTTCCTGCACATTTCTCACCGGCAGAAACAATCGAGCCGGCGCACTTGTTGTCATCGATTCCGACTCGATATTCCCCTCTTGGAGTCCAAGAAACTGGCGTCCAGGGAAGGCAAACGACTCAATAAGATGAAATATATGGCGAGCAATAAAAATCGGTTATAATGCTTTGGGAAAACTGCCGCTGCCGTTGCTGTTGCGGCAATGTTGCTGCTGTTGCTGCAATGTTGCTGCTGTGCTACTGCGACAAATGCCGACAAAGCGGCCGAAAGAGGCGCCGATCCAAAGGGATCCCAGCGAGTCCAGCGATCTCCGGCAGAAAGAGCGCTCCAAGTTGGTAACCTGACCATCATTAAGAATGCCATTTGTACCAATAAATTCGAATGGCCTCGCATTCGAATGCGGAGAGCAGCGGCTTCTCTCTCTGGTCTGAGCGATCGATATGGCTATTAAATTTAACAATTAGAATTTATCAATGGCCCCCGCTCGGAGATTTAATTGTGTCAGCTTGGCCGGGAAGTCATCATTTTTACCCCTCTTACCCCCTACTCCTGGATCCTGCATTGCAGAATGCGTTGCATGTTGCAGCCGGCGACAAATTAGGCGCAACATTGCAGGCAGCCACAAATCCAAATCCAAATCCGCAAAAAAGAGCCACAGCCACAGCCAACATGGCAATTTCCAAAATTACATCGTGATCTTAAACTGCGAATTGCCAGAGTGCAGCAAAGTTCAGAGCAATTTTGCTCGGCAGCCAAGAGGCAACAAAACGGCAACAAGCGCCCGCCGCAGCAACAACATGGACACCGGCAACATCGGCAACAGCAACAACACAGCAGCAACAACACGAAGGAATTCCTATGGAGATCTCGGTGCGCCTGCGCAGCGAATTCAAATTGCTTCGTGTGCAAGAAAATTAGTCTTGGTTGGCTCTTGGCTCTGTGCTCTCGGATCACCGATCCCGATCCAAAATACCAAATCCGAGCCAAAGGCAACATCCACATGGCAGCAGCAGCAGCAGCAGCAGCCACCAATGAGCGGGGTCTGTATGTAGCCAGAGATATATATAATAATAAGAGCAAGTTGGCGGCATCCTCAGCCTCGGCGCAAAACTAATCAAGGGCTAAAGCTAAATCCAATCCGATTGTGCCAGCAAAAAGCAGCAGGCGCTCTTAACCCGGCTTAAAAAAAAGTTAATAAAAAAAAAGGAAAACTGGCTCGCAGCGATAAGCAAAGAGCTGAGGACACTGAAACAATATTGTTACTCTTTTTAATATACAATAAATCAGGGGATTATCATGGTAAGATGTTAATCTTTCTTTTTTATAATAAATAAATAATTCAAATTATTATTTAATTTAGATATTACTCTTCTTGAATATTGGAGTTTCTTTGGTATGCTACTGTAAATTCTTCTTCACTTTTATTTCCAGTGTAGCAGCCATGTCTGTCTTTGTCTGCCCGCCAGCCATGGGTATCAATGGGTTTTGGCCAGGGATCCAGGGATCGGGACTCAAGGATCCCTGCCCTGCTGGTCAGTTGGCCGAGGCAACTGTTGATGTTTTTAGGCGGTCGCACGTCGGCAGCAGCAGCAGCAGCAGCAGCAAAGTTGCAACAGCAACAGCAACAGCAACGGCAACGGCAACAGCAGCACTACTTGCGATTCGTGAAGTAATTACTATAATTACCTTCAAGGTAGATTTTCCAAAACGATGAGAGCAGGGAACAGGGAAAGGCGAATGGAGAACTGCGACTGCGACTGGCACTGGTGCTGGCCCTGGTATTGGCCATTGGTAGAGCCCAAAAAGCCGTTTGGCCGGCCGGCCCCTTCTGGCTTTTGTAATAATTCGGTTGTTATAGTTGTTGTTGTTGTTGCTGGTGGCTGATGGTTGTTGTTGCTGGTGGCTGATGGTTGTTGTTGCTGTTCCTCCGCTGGTTGTTATTATTATTATATGATACACCATTGCAATGGCCGTTCAGCCCGCTTGTTGGCTGCCAATTTCTTATGTTGCTACAGTTTGTTCTGCTCGTTGGCCCCACTTGGCCACTTTTTTTTTGTTTTTAGTTCGGTTTGGTTTGGTTCCCTTTCCCGGACTTAATCGGAAATTAAAGCTGAGGGGCTGCCCGCCACGACTTTAATTTTCGCTGCAGTTTCGCTCAGGTCTCCATTTTCAGTTCCTGTCTAATAGGAGTACGAGTACTGGTTACCTGGGAACATCTTTGCCACGTAATTGTTTGCCTCATAAATCATACGAAAATTTTCTTTCCTTTTTACATTTCACTATAATTTCATGAAAATGAAAAAAAGAACTAAAGAATGCGAACTGGCGGAGATACATATTTTCGCAGACTGCAAATTAGTTACCACAAACTGACACGATAAAAATGATTTTCCCTACCTCTAGAATTTGAAGGTTTGGACCGGGTTTTAATTTTAAAGTCTTGTCATGGCCACTGGCTCTTCATTAGGAAACTTTCTGCACTCTCCGNAGTTCCTGTCTAATAGGAGTACGAGTACTGGTTACCTGGGAACATCTTTGCCACGTAATTGTTTGCCTCATAAATCATACGAAAATTTTCTTTCCTTTTTACATTTCACTATAATTTCATGAAAAATACAAAAAAAGAACTAAAGAATGCGAACTGGCGGAGATACATATTTTCGCAGACTGCAAATTAGTTACCACAAACTGACACGATAAAAATGATTTTCCCTACCTCTGGAATTTGAAGGTTTGGACCGGGTTTTAATTTTAAAGTCTTGTCATGGCCACTGGCTCTTCATTAGGAAACTTTCTGCACTCTCCGATCCCTCCAAAAAAAAAAAAAAACGAACAAGCCCGTCCCTGGAAGCTGCCACAGAAACTTTTACATCATTTTCAAACAGGGAAAAAAAAGAGGAAGCTGAGCATTTGGGAAAGTTCTCTTAGTTGAGTGCAGCCAGGTTTTCCCATTTTCCCCCTTTTCCTTTTCCAAATTCGAACTAACTACACTTTAATGTAATTCATACAATTTCCATTTGTCTAACCGTCCATTAATCATTCGCACGCTGCTGAGCACATCCAAAGGGCTGGGAAGATGGGAAGATGGAAGTTGGGATGGGCTCCATCCCCATCCCCACCCGGATGCCCCGGACCTGGCCAAATTTGAAGCTTTGTTTACGTGTGACAATCGGGCGACAAGTTGGAAATCAAAAGCAAGAGCAGAGCAGCAGCAACTCCCCCAGAAAAAGTTGGCCCCCGAAATTTATTCATTTGG
Organism: Drosophila setifemur; assembly: GCA_021224005.1. Lineage (NCBI taxonomy): Eukaryota > Metazoa > Arthropoda > Insecta > Diptera > Drosophilidae > Drosophila > Drosophila setifemur. The sequence continues at coordinate 9,176,093 of JAJJHY010008598.1, read as the reverse complement.
CCCTGACAACATTTGGAGGGGATTCATTCGGATGCGGATTGGAAAGAATCCAATGCGGTTGGCCAAACTTATTAGGCGCAGTGAAGCATGCCCTGCAAATTGGTACACCTTGACGCTTCACTGGCTTCCAGGCCAAGACAAAAGGCGGCCAAAAGGCGAACCCGGTATGGGGTGAGATACAGATACTTGGGCAGATACAGATACTTAGCGGCGATAAAGACAACGCTTGATTATGAGGAGTCAACCCACGGCAGCGGAATTTATTTGTGTTGTATATTTATTTATGAGCTTGTCCCTCTCGCCGAGCAAAAACAAAAGGGCCCTGAACGCACACACAACGAACTTAGAGACCAAATCCCCGGGCAGGAACAGAAACACAAAACCCAAACCCAAACCCGAACCCAAACCGAATCCGAATCAGAATCACTCAAGTGCAAACGGAAACGGGCACCCAGAACTTGGTCCTGCCATCGGGGCAGGAAATCAGCGATTAAGCAACCAACTAACCAGTAACCAGTGAGTCAGTCACCAGTAGTTACTCCCCCAGCACTGAGAGAAATCATATGAATATTTAAATTTATATGAGAGATATATATTAAAAGGATTTTTGTAGGTATGCATTTTTAATGTACTCAAGAAATTGTATTATTAAACTGATTTGAACTGATTTTACAAACTAGTTTTATTTCATAGTATTTAAATATTATTTTTAAATATAATTCCCTACAGTATTTTGTTTCAGTGCAACCTCTTTAAATCCCTGCCCTTGGGGCATCCTCGCGAATGGAAGTGTGTAATTTTTGGTATTAATTGCTCGGGCTCGCAAAACTTTGTGGCTTCCAGTTAGCCGCCTCCTCGTCCGAAATAATAACAATGCCAGAAGGATCTGGGATCAGGAGGAGGATGAGGATGTGGTTGAGGATGAGCAGAACAAGGTGGAGCTCCGGCGATTCGAGGCTTAGGAAATAATTGTAGTATCGTCTTGTAATTTGCTTGCAGCCAACTGGACACGCCCCAACCCGACAATTGGCGGGGCGGCTATTTCAATCTCCGTCCAGGGGCTCACGAAAACGGGGGGCTCAGCATATTGACTGTGACCTTTATGGGGTTTGCTCCTCGCTTCTCGCTGTTTTGTTTGTTGTTTTTTTTCAGCGGCGGCAGCTCGAAATTTATGCTCACATGGCGCCTTCGATAAGATCGAGAGCTCCTTTCCAGCCTTCAACAAGGGGGGGGAGGGGGCAGGAACAAGGACATGTCGCTGAAAGCATTATCAAATATTATGCATATTTTGTGAGCTCCAATATACATTTTTTCCGCCTGCCTTGGGGGAGCGGGGAAGTTGTAGATACTTTCAGCTCTGCCTTAGAACGTCTACAAAGTTTGCTTTATCTCATGCATAAATCAGTTGCTAAAATAAACAAAAATTCTATATATGAGAGTTGACAGGCGGCGTGGGGCGGGGGCGTGGCATATTGCGTGGGTGGTTTGGGGATTCGAGTGATTGCTCTCGGGGCTGGAGAAATTGGAAAATGTGTGCGAGTGTACGAGTGCGAAAGAAAAGCGAACTTAATATTTAAAAGGAAAAATGGGGAAAAAGTTTACCACTGATTGAGGAGCCTAACCCAAGGAATTCTCATTGCTGGTGACTCATTCCTCAATTCCTCAATATGCATCGGCTGGGATATGACAGATGAGTCAGAGACATCATTATCGTCGAGATTGGAACCATGCACAGAGGAAAAACTAGGAGAGAAGAGTATGAAATTTCACTTAAAATATTGAATTGGTATAATTTAATCATAATTATTTATAATATTTTGTAGGAAGATTAAAAACAATTAAATAACTGTTCAATAAACTTTAACCCTTCAAAATTAGAATAATATCTACTAATGGATAAATCATTATAATAATATTCCTTTTCTTCATATTCCTGCCCTTCCAAAATATCCCTCAAAGATCAGCAATCGATTCTTTTGACAGTGTGATGAAACACCCGGCAATGGCCAATGCCTGCTAATCCTCAGCAGCTCTGCTCCTCCTGCACTTTGATCCCCACATCCTCTGATGCTGTTGATGCTCATTCTTCACCGAAAGCCCTGTCCCGAGGCCTGTGATGCTCTTTCACGTCCGATTCTTTTGATGGGGCGCCTGTCTCTAATGACGCCTCCCACACAAATTAAGCTAATGCGATGGCACCAGCTGCTTTTCCTCCTTTTCCTCCGGCTTTTCCAGCCGTTTTCCTGCCTGCAAAACTGCAAATTGCACTTGTGCTCCTGTCATTCCGTTGTGGACGATGGCGATGGCGAGGACGAGGACGAGGATGAGATTGCCAGCCGGCGAGCCTAAGAGAAATGAGCCGAAGCCGAAAACCAACAATCAAAGCGTTTTGGGTTGGTTGGGCGGAAAGGGGTGGCGTGGGGTGGTTGGGGTGGTGCAAGTGGGTGGTGGTGGTGGTGGGGGTTGGGTGGTGCAGTGACCAAGTCAAAGGAGAACTAAGGCTCCTAATATGACCGTCGTACACGGAAATAAAATATGCATATGGTTTAGAATTTTATTGAAAAGTAATAATATTAAAAGAAATTTGTTTATCTTTTCAAGAATAATTGTATTTAAAATCATTA
>JAJJHY010008598.1:9139894-9152023 GCA_021224005.1 Drosophila setifemur | reverse complement strand
CACCCCCTGGCCACCACCCAACCAACACCCACCACCCACCGAACTGGGGTGGCTGCTTCTAAATTTCGACCAAATTCTCAAAACCATTCGATTGCTTTAAACGCAAAAATAAACCAGTCGGCCATAAAGACAAGCATCCACTGAAAACAATAAAAATATGGATTTTAGTTAAAGAAAATGATTGAGAAAATATTGTTTAATAATTTCGAAGATAGTTGAAAATTTGCGTAATTTAAAACTAGGTTTAATAACACTTTTTGTATATTAAAAATCACAAATGAATCTATTTCCAATATTTGGGGTCTGAAAATATCTTTCTCAGAATCTAATACTTAGTTTCTTATTTTTCTCTCAGTGCACACATATTTGGGTGCCGGAAAATATGGTGCAAAGGATATTGTCGATGGCACAGACAACGAATTTGCGTTAAATTATAATTAGAATTTCTTTTTTATAGGCAATCATCTCCTGCCTGAGATCCAGCTTGTGTGTGTTTGTGTGTGTGGGAGTTTGTGTATGTGTGTGTGTGTGTGTGTGTGTGGAAGTCAGCCTTTGTTGTTGCTGGTGTAATGTGTCCTTGGGGCGTCGTTTAATTGCTTTTACCAATTTGATTTTCAAGTGCCATTAAGCCAGGCACGCCCCACATGCTCAGCCCCCGTTCGTTCGCCCATTTGCCCCGCCCGCATGTGGCAGGAAAACGAAAGCGAATCCGCGGAGGAAGGAGGAGGGGCGTCCAAGGGGGGGCAGTGAAAGTAACGCGCGTGCTTCAATTAATTGGAAAATGAATGAAACTCGCCACCAGTGCTACCGCATTCATTGTCTATTTTCGGGGCAGAATCGGAAAATCCCGTATCCCGAAAATGCAAACTCGGAGTTCAATGAAAGAATGACAGTTGCAGGGCCGCCGCTGCCGCGCAAAATTCCTCTAGCCGGGCATATAATTAATGGCGTATGGCGAGGGCCCAGGCCCTGGCCCAGGCCCAGGGCGGGAAAAATTATTAATTGCCACAACTGGCAACTGTCGCCATGTTTGTGCAACACACACGCGGCATAATACTGGCAACCTGACGCTGTCGTCGCGTTGTGTTTTCAACTGAAATCTGACAGCCGTCTGGGTACCCCCATATAGCATATAGTATATCCTACAGTCCAGCTTCCATAACTTGGACTTTTTTATTTAGGTTAATAAATAAATCAGGAAAACCTTCTTAAATTAGAACTCCTAGAACTAAAGAGCTCCTCAGAAATTGTAGTAAAAAGAAGGTTAATACATTAAGTATACATAATCTTAGCTTAATATTTTATAGGAACTTCTTAAATTCCCGAATATTATAGGTAGATTTATGGAAGGTCTTCCTGTACATCCCCAATCCGCAGAGCCAATCCCCGATCCCCAATCCCAGTGCCATGTCATAAGTCGTATGCAACACAGCGGCTAATTGTTAGCAGCTTCCTTTTGCCGCTTATTAATAGAAAATTAAAGCAATTATCAGCGCTGGCAAATATGGCAAGGAGATCGACTGGCTGGTCTCTGCATGAGTAATTCCACAGCCACATGGGCAACTCGCAACAGGGAAAAACCAAAAAACAAATGACAAAAACACAACATCGAGGGGGGATTCGGTGTTGCTCCGTTGCATTTCGCATGAAATTAATTACTTTTGGCACTTTTCATTGAGCAAACACATTCTTTTCGCCTTTTTGGCCGCTCCTTGCCGATGCCGTTGCCGATGCTGTTGTTTCATTTCATTCAGCGTCCCGAAATGAAAAATTGTTGTAAGAATTAATTACGCGCCAAACGCAGCAGCAACAGCAACAACAACAACAAGAAATTGCAAAAAAAAATTGCAAAAAAAAATTGCAAAAAATACCAATGCGAAACCAAGAACCAGAGCAACTGCAATCAGAAGTCGGGGAACAAATCATCCTTGGATCGCATCAAATGCTCGCCTGGCACTCAGGAATTCATTCATTCATCCAGTGGCACATCCATCGATATCCACAGCCAACCAGCTACTCTTATACACTGAGGAAATTAAGTTATATTATTATATTATATATAAGTTTCAAAATAATCAATGAATAAATATATTGTGATCTTCCACAAATGTATTATTTTTTAAGTACTACTTTTCACCTGAATAAAAATACATTATTATCTGAGTTCTTAATAATGAATTTTATATCTTCTATATTTTTTTACCCTGCATCTGAAGCCCGATTCCGAACCTCTATCCTATCCATCTCAGTTCTCTGGTCGGCACTTTCAATGCCATCTCGAACGCAGGCTAATTAAAGTGGTGTCCACCCACCGAAAGCTCCATCCACATCCACATCCATACAGGCCAGAGCAACAACTTGGTCAAGAGTGCTGTGCTCCTCTTTCTCCGAAGGTCTGTCCATCTGTCTGTCAGCGCCTGACACTAACCCTGGATCTGTTGGATGGCACTGCTGATGGAAGTGGATGCAGATGGACTCGGACTCGGACTAGGAGTCGGAGACGGAGACGCAGTTGAGAAGTTGGCGAATGAAGCCTTCTTTTGAGGCGGCACTTTGGTGTCGGCCGTGTTGCAACTTTCGTTCGACTGCTTTCAATTTGCGATTTTTATGCGATTTTTGTTGCTTCCCGGACAGCTTTCAAACTGCTCTTCACCTGGGGGATACCTAGGGTATTCAAAAGGATGCCAGATACTATTGTTCTCCTTCTGGCATTAGGTGCCTCATTTGAGGTATTTCAGATTTGTAGCTTCAAAACTTGACTTTACTTTTAAAAATTCCTAATATTTTATAATTAGTTTAAGCAACTTTTTTGACAGATTTAGGTACGAATGTTTTTTTTATAGCCGACTGAAGCGCATTTGCTGTGTCTGATCAACCCTATTAGAATTATACCCCTCACCACTATATCCCCCATATAGCTATTCCATTTTACGACTGACGGTTCGCATATATTTATTAAGACTTAAGGCCGCACTTGAAGATACTCCGGACACCCCGTTCCCCCTTCTACGCAGGAACCCCCCTCGGTGGCCGTCGGAGAGTGCAAACCCTCGTCATAATTATATTTTTGGTTTATGGCCTGCAAAAGTGACCAGCCCACCGAAAAAAACATCTTGAGCCTCATGTGCCATAAAACAGAAACTGTTGCATAAATGACACCTAGCCCAGGATGGTCGAGAGTTTATTAAAAGCGTTTTCCGTTTTGCCGACATTTGTGGGAGGGTTGGTGGGGGGTTGGACTGGAATGGGGGAGGGGGCTGCTGCCCTGGGTTCGGAAATAATTCAAATAAATTGACAGCCGCACATTACGCAATGGCCAATAGTTGCCGCAGCAGCAGCAGCAGCAGAATTGCAACGTTGCACTTTTCGAATGACCGCAAAAACCAAAGACCAAAAGCAACACCAATGCAACAGCAACAACAACAACAACAGCAACAACAGCAGCAACAGCAACATCGGGGGAACGAGAGCAACATGCACTGAGAATGCAGAGACAAATCTAATTGCCGAATGCAGTCGATGCGAAAGTGCAAAATCATGTCAACACCAATTTTCCATTGTTAACTGTGTTTGGCGACACTAAGAGAAAGAGAAAGATAGCGAGTGAACGAGAAAAAAGTAGATACAGAGGGGATTGCCTAACTCGAACTTTTTTTTTAATACGAAAAAATGGATCTTAGATAATGAATAAAAGTCTGCCTTGCATAATTTACTAACTGGGAAATATAATTTATATCAACTAATTACAAGATTTTATTACTCTCCAGAAGTTAGAAAAAGAAAAAGAAGTTCCAACTTCCTAACTTTAAGTTCAATAATAAAAACTCTCTTTTCATCAACTTAAAGTTCGAATAAGTGCAATTTAAAGAAGTTTGACTGTGTTGGATGAACCAGAGACGAGGCTAAGTGCAATGTGCGTATACTTGATTATGGTTTTATTATTATTATCGGGGAACGAGGAGTGCGCGGGGCAGCTCCTATCTCCCTCTCTCTCTCTCTCCAGCTAATTTCGTAGAAAATCCCGGGCACTTAAATTTGAAAACTAAACCCAATCCCCAAGATGCCCATCCCGCTAGCATCCTTGCGATCCTTGCAGCAGCATCGCACAGATTGCCACGTACAACTTAATGCGGTCTAAGTGCAATAATATTACTTTACTTCATTTATTTTGCGCAAAAATATAACAAAGATGTGACAGCACCGAAGAGTGAGTTTCTCGGAGGAGGAAAGGAGGAATGGAGGAATGGAGGAACGGAGGAAAGAAGACAACAACAAGGAGCTTCCTTCTCCTCCTGATGATGATGCTGAAACTAAAGAGGAAGCTGGGAGCTGAGAGTTGGAAGCTGGAAGCTGGGCACGCAATAATGATGATGTCATTGTCAATGGTAGCGACAAGCAACAACAATGTCAAAGCAGAGCAGCTGTAACTGAATTAAGCATTAAGTGCGGATATATAAACAACCCCACCGAAAAATCCATCCATGTGTGTCGCTCCGTGTGGGTTGGGTCTGGGTCTGGGTCTGAGTCTGGGTCTTGGGGATATACATAACCATATATAGAGGGAAGGGAAGGGAAGGGGAACTTCAACGGAAGGAAGCATAATATTAAATAAAATGCAAGCCACAGCCACAACCTCATCATCGTCTTCAGCTGCAGCCAAAAATATGCAAAGATTTTAAGAAATTATTATTGTGACTTTTATAATAAAGAGGATGGAATATTTGTTGACATGCGCACCGCACCGACATTTGCAATTGTTGTAAAGTGTCCTGTTTCTTGGGGAAGGACTGCAACATTTTCCATAGTTTTCAATATATATAAATTCTATTGTGCTACATCTGCAATACGAAACTTTCCTCATGTTTTACTTTTCAATGCTATACAGTGAGAGCAATTAGTAGTAGATACTTATGTACTTCAATTTTATTTTAGTCAAAATTTGAACTGGAATTTTGCAAAACCCAAAATCCAAGATTCCTGAATTTGTTCTCTCTGTAATTTAATTCAAATGTATTTTTCGCTTTGGCAGACAAATCCGACTGGGGGCGTAGGCGTGTGGGCGTGGCAGGACGGCCTGCATTGACAGCGTTTATATAAATTTCTGTTGAAAGGAAGTTTTGCCAGGGAGATGGGCGATGGTGAGTTTTTGAAATGCAAAGAACAGCCATTCCTGATTGCAGTTAAATGCATTAAATTTGATTGACTTTTACATAGGCGTACGTACGAGTATGTGCGACTAAGTACATAGGTTATATATATATATAAGTTATATATTGGCACATAAGTAGTTGGCTGTCTTAGCGACTAATTCAAAATGAAATTGCTTTTCGTTTGCCGCATTTTATCGAAATGCGGCAGGGAGGAGTGGGAAAGTTTTAAATAATTGAATTGCTTAGGCAAAGTGAAAGATGCCTAAATTAATAATGAAAAATAATTGGAAATGCCAACCAAAACCCAAACCCATTCCCCTAACTAAAACTAAACCAAATCCAATCAAGTCCGCCCGCAGGCACACTTCACTCCAGAGATCGCTCCCTCTCTCTGCCACCTCTCTTGAGCCGCTGAAGTGGCCCATAATCTGATCATTTAATCTGCATTGGAAATCATTATACGCATTAAAGTCAAGCAGAGCCATCCCAGAGCCATCCCGAATTCGGAGAGCAGACGCCGACCGGGCCCGCAGATGGAAGCCACCGCAGAAATCCACAGAGGCAGCCGCAGAAGCAACCGCATCACCAGCACCAGAACCAGCACCATGGAACACCACATCCATGGCACGGCATATATGGACCATAATTTATGCCCGCCGATTGTTTCGAGCACATTCGCACACTTCACAATCTGTTCGAGTTACATTTTTATTGACAAATTGCGTTGATTTTTGCGCTGGCTGCCGGCGGATGAGGACGTGGACGTGGTTGAGGCGTCGGTGGATGAGGGCTCTTTCTGTATCCGTGTATCCCCGTATCCCCATATCTGTATCTGCGGCATCGATGGCACTTCAAACTGCAAACGACCGGAACTAGCAATTGTCAATTTGATGATGCCTCCCGCACCGAGCGAGAACAAACGAACGAACGAACGAACCATCGACAGCTCGACAATCAAGCAAACAAATTCAATTATGTAAATGCAGACATCAGCACGGAACGCTAGTCGCCGCCGCATCTGAGAGATACAGATACAGATACAGATAGAGAGATGCGGGGAAATTATGCCAGGAACGTACGAGTTCAGTAAGTGGGACAAGTACACGCGACATGCCGCGATGAAAGTGCAAAGCCAATCGAGACAAAAACTCAGCCCCATGACATATTGAAGCTGTCCGTGTGTCCGCCCACGCGGATTCCGGACAGGCGGACAAATGGACGAACGGACAGCGGACAGGCGGACAGGCGGACAGACGGCCAGCATCCAGTGGAGAATGTCCAACTGGCTGGCAGTGTACTAAATTTTTCATTGAATCAATTGTCAAAACAAAGTTTTGGATTGTCGCCACACGGATCTCTCTCTCTCTGTGAAAACGATGCCAGTCGTTCGCGTCGTTCGTGGTGTTACTTTCAATTGAGCTTAATTAAATTTGTAAGTGAATCTAGTGCGGGCCGACAGATATCGCGTCTGGCCCTCAGAATCCCCATCTACTCTCCGTGCCGCATGCCCCATGCCGCATGCCTCACACCCCACACCAAGGCGAAGTGCAATGCATTCGCCATTGTCTGGGGCGACAATTTACATAATTTAAGTCATTTAAATTATCCGAAAACATTTCAATTCCGAGCCGTACTCTTCCTCCTCCACTTGACGACACCCACGCATCCCCCCTTCCGCAAAAATCCATTGGCATCTCTCCATTGTCTGAGTGTCTGTACGTCGGCGTCTGAATGATTTTGCGATTATGCAAAGTGCATTAATGAGCCTCTGACTCGGACTCGGACTTGGTCCTAGCCCGGGGGCTATATCTGAATGAATGGAGCCACGAATGAATGAGCCACTGACTGAGTGAGTGAGTCAGTGAGGTAATGAATGGCTTGACAAACGGGTCGAATGGATAGCTCTCTGTCCCTCTGGGATATCGCTTTACAAGGCCAAAGACAATGGCTAATGCTGCTAAATAGATTTGGCTAAAAAGGGAACCAAATGAATTCCAAATTAGCAGAGCTAACCAGGCACAAAGGAAATGTATATCCTTTTGTATAGTTTTAACCCCCTTTGCATCAGTTATTTTTGTAAGGAATAATTTGATTTGGAATTTGGAAGGAATTATTCCAAAACTAAAATAGTCTTTATTTTCATTCGTTTATTTGTATTTCTTAAGTTGCTGTTAATTTTCATTTATAAACTATTTTGTTCTCTACTCAAGTTATTTATTATTTTCTTATTATTTAGCAAGGATTAGCTTACTTTAGAATAATAACAAAATATCCTGGCTAAAACAATACTAGATCTGAAATTTCTCTTTTATTTTGTGGAATCCTTTGACCCCTCAAACCGCATTTCCACCGCACCTCATTCTTTCGGAAAAGGCAAATCGAAGCAAGTTGGAAACGCAATCTCCCCTCGACAGGAATTGCTCATAATACGCTCGCACCTGCTTTGATCTGGAGGGCATTTAACCCAATGCCGATGCTGATCCCACTTAAGACCCGGCTGAACCCCGCCGAACCCTCGGCTCAACCGGGTCGCACTTTCCTAGCCGAACCACCAGGAGCTCTGCACGTGGAACTGGGTCTGGAGATGGGATGTAGCTGTGTGATGTCGACGATGATGCCATAAAGGAGATAAACCCGTCGCATAAAATGGTGTCACATATGCGCAACATTAATCTGTTTTGAAATTATAAAAGTGGAGTGGCGAGTGCGCAACAAAGTCGGGCTGGAAAAAATATACGAAATTAAAATAGCAACCACCACGGCAAGGTGAACCCCCGGCTCCGGGGATGGCAATGAAATGGGAATGGGAACAGGAATGGGAATGGGAATGGAAGGGCTGGCTGTGTGTGGCTTTGTAAGCGCAGTTTACAATGTTTTCGCTCCCAAATCATATTCATATGCAAAGCGGGAGCAGCACAATGGCAAAAGTAATGATGCCAACACCGAGAGCGTGACATTATAGCGCAACACAATGGGAGGGGAATCCTCTACCAGGGCAGGGACGGAAAACAGGAACAGGAGGCAACAATAACGAGGGAATTACGAGCATCAAAATGCGCAATGAAAATAAATTAAAGTTTCGAAAAAACAACAAAATTATGATGAGGAGAGAAAGCAAGGGATGTCCTCCGCAATTGTTCCAACGATTTAAAGAACTTTGTGTAGGTGGACACAAAATTACAGAAACTTTTATTTTTATTTAATGCGTCTGTTTTTCGGGGGAAATAAGAAATTTGCATAAATTGACAGCAGAAATTTTTATACGCCACCGCATAATGACCACTCGGAGCAGCTGTAAACAGCTCGTAAAAGTAATTACAGCTGCCGACAGACAATATTACAGGGGCTTGCTGTAGGAGGGGGTTTTTCAGGGGTGTGGGCCGAGGCAGTGGTAGGGGTGGCTGTGCGTTTCCGTATTTCGGTGTGCGATGCCCACTAATTATAGGCAACTTAAACGCAACTAATTTTCACACTTGGAAAATGATTAAAACTCCATTTATCCTGGGTGCGTGTGTGGAGAGTTGGCGTTGCTTTTGGCCAGCCCAAAAGCAACAGCGTGAGATCCAGCTGAGAGAGCTGAGAACCAGCTCGACACCTTGGCTAATTAATATTAATTGAATTTTGTTTGGCCAAGCATTTGGTTGGAGTGCGTGGAAATCCTCGCAGCTGTTGTCGGGTGCCACTCGATTGGCATTAGCAGCGCCTGCCAAAAAAAATAACACTCCAATGAAGTGGAGAATACCCTGGCATTTGGAGCTGCACCGGGGAAAAAACTAGGTACATTTGGTATAGAAAGGTTTTAGAGTAGTAGTAGAAAATATCACATTACCTACTTGTAGAAACAATTTAAGTGTACAAATATTTCTGAAAGCATTTATTTTTATCCCAGAAAATTACGAGAACTTTTTTCCACATTGATCTACTTACGGTAGGAAATCTAATATTTAAGATCTTCCAATGAGATTGTTCTCAGTGCAGGGTTCTCCGGGAAAGTGCATTGAGTTCACACCAGCTCGGGAACGCAGCTAATGCCGGTCTAAACGATCACGAAACCCGGGCGGAAGTGGAGCAGATGAAGCGTGCTCCGCACGAACATTTCGGGGCAATTATAGTTCAATTATATTGGTCGACCGAGCGCCGGAGAGATATATTGGCCATCGGACATCGGGCATTGGCCAGGGCATTGCGAACTGGGAACTGGGAACTGGACACTGGGAACGGGGCACGCAACGGTCAAAAGCGGGTCGATGGCAGGGTCAGACAGCGATGACCGGCTGACAGCTGGCAAATTGCAAGAGCGGACCCACATCAGATGTCAGGATTCGGGAGGCGCGAGACAGCCAGGATTTCCCAGGCACCAGGCCCCAGGACACGGTCCGGGGTCAAGCGATGATGAACCCGTGTGCCATGTGTGCCAATTAAAGAACACATTCTGCTGGTTGGTTTTCATAATCTTTTATTTCATAATTTATTACAATTGAAAATTATGTTCAATATTTTCACATATTTTTTGTTTCGCCCTTGTTGTTCCTTGTTTGCCTACGCAAATCTTTCGATTTTCGGTGGCCCAAAACAAGGATCAGGAATTCGTCAATTGGTTTTTTGGTTTTTTTTTTTTTTAGTTCTTTACATAGAAGCTTTCAATTAGTTAATTAATTTAATGATACTGTTTTTCCTTTCAATATATTTATATTTAATTCATTCTGGCCTTTAAGTCTAGCAATTTAGTTAAAGTTAATTTTTACACGCACAAACATTTAGTTAATTCAATTCTCCATATAAATATATTTATAATTTTTTATTCAATGCTTGGAATTTCCTTTGTTTTTTATTGATTTACTTTTTCGGGGTTTTTGGGGTCTTTTTGTTTTTCTCTTGGTTTTTGTATTTTGTTTTGGTTTTTGTTTTTGTTTTTGCAACTACTGAGTTAGCTCTCCCTTTCTAACTCTGGTGCGCTCTCGCTCGCTCGCTCGCTGGCTGTCTCTTTCGTGCATTGTCTATCTCTAGCTCTTTCATTCTTCTGGGTTTCTCTGATGCTGTCGCGTGGGTAAGTTGTATAAATTGTAGTTCTCTCTCTTTCTCTCGCTTGCCTAATTTTCGTGTGCACTTTAGTCTATGCTCAGGGTTGCTTCTTTTGCTCCTCCGCTTCTATAGCTTTACCGTTAATTCTAGCATTAGATTAGGTTCAGATTTACGTTTAATTATGATGTACTTAAGTGTACATTGGTGATCTATGCGAATGGTTTGCTCTCTTTATTTACAGTGTACCACTAAATGGGGGGAGTTATCAAAAAATGTACAATATTTCTTACATACATTACACTCGAATATGTAAATTTATAATGGTATTATCGATCGTTAGAATCATAATAGTAATAATAATAATAATGTTGCTGCAGCACTTAATAATTCATTCATATTCATAATATTTACGGCGTATACATTAAAGTTTCGAGAAAAATCACATTTTAATTTAAATTCCGACACGAAAATGATTTCGAAAAAACAAATAGAAGCGCTATATAAATCGTATAACCCACAATATCGGCTGTGAATGTACCCATTGTATTGCATTCCGTCCCATGAAATCTCAATCAATCGCACTGATTCAATTTACAAGCTTTGGTGGAGTCGCACGACAGCGGGGATAGCTCTCAGATACTTCAGATACTTCCGATACTTCCGATACTCCGACGATATAAAAGAAGCTCATACAAAATACTTGGAAAATCCCAGGATTGTGAGCTATCTTCGAGATACCTCCCTCTGTCCGACTGCATTTGGTTCCCTTTTTCTTAAGCCATAATGTGTATGATATATATATATATTTATAGATATATACTAATCAAGATTTATTAAAATTTAGTTAGGTATAACTATGTATAGTTTATGTTCTGTATATAGACTCGTATACATCATTCATTCATTCAATGCTCCTTCCACTGTGGATTTCTCATTTAAGGCGTTCTGTACAATTTGCGTTTAAACGTTTCTCAAGTCAATTGTTGTGTCGATTATTTAACTACTTTATATATATATATAGTCTAATAAATTACTAGCGATGCGTACTCGTACTCGTATATCGTATAGTTCTGTTCTAGAATTGTGAAAATGTTCAATTTTCCATCGAATTCGAATTCATTTTCATTTCCATTTTCCCAATTACTCGAACAGCGTTTGTAGTTTAGAAAATTTTGTAAATAAATTTATCGCTTCGCTTGGTTTTTTAGGTGCAAAAAATTCGCATAAGGTTTTTTTTTCATTCTTCGGGGGATTCTTAGAGAAGTTCGTATACATTTGAGTGATTGTTTTGAGTGTAGTCGGTAAGTAAAGAAATGTGTGTGTTGTTGTTTTTTGGGTTCCCATGCAAAAGAAGCTCAAGTTTCGTTCAAAGAGCAGGCTAAATAATTTGCATTTGTATCTTTAAAATAGGTACTCGCTTTCCACACTTTTCGATCTATTCAATATATTCAATAAATTCCAAATGAAATATTTAAATTTCGATTTGTTGCCCTCTGCGTTTACGTATATTCGTTACCATTTAAGATTAATCAGATTCACAAGCAATCTAAATTCAATTCAGTTCCTTAGCATGTGGCGCGCTTGCCAAACAGATCAAATACAGATCCAACAGATACAGGATACAGGAATACAAAACAAATAAATCCTGGATGTGTGGGGAGGTGATCTCTTGGAGAAAACCCTTCCCCCAGGGGAAAAAAGTCCTTGCCCCGCTGTGGAATAAAATCATAATCCGAACCAAAATCAAATAAAAACACAATCAAAGGTTATTTTTTCAAATGTTTTCTCATATATGCATTTTGTTTTCATCAATAAATCATCTCTCGTACAATTCTATCCTCTTGCTCAGTGTTTGAATTAGTTAAGTTTAAATCATTAATTAAGTAAATATAATAATAATAATAATAGTTAACTAAGGATTAACGCATACAAATTAGAATACATAAATAAAAGTAAA
>JAJJHY010008598.1:9113870-9131502 GCA_021224005.1 Drosophila setifemur | reverse complement strand
ACGCCCCTCCCCCTCCGTTGCACTGACAAGTGGCGATATGTGCCCAAGGCCCAAAAGAGAGAGACCCCTCATTTCATTGGACCCGGGCCCAATGATGTCAACATGACTGCAGCGCCGTGACACATGGCACAACAAGCCCAAGAAGTCTGCACCCGCCTCCCTCCCGCCCCTCATGCACGCCCCTGCCTTTTCCAACCGGCACCAGCACCAGCACCAGCACCGGCAAAAGCAAGCAAACCAAGCGATGCCAGCGATGCCGACGCCATTAACAACGCCAAATGCGACGCCATTTGTGAAACAAGCCAACGGCAACAGCAACAACCATCGCAACAGCAACTGCAACAGCAACAACAACGCATGCAACAGCAACAACAACAACAACAACAATGACTG
The DNA here is from genome assembly GCA_021224005.1 of Drosophila setifemur. Classification (NCBI taxonomy): domain Eukaryota; kingdom Metazoa; phylum Arthropoda; class Insecta; order Diptera; family Drosophilidae; genus Drosophila; species Drosophila setifemur. The sequence goes on along the minus strand of JAJJHY010008598.1, from coordinate 9,131,109 downwards.
CAAATTGCTGCAGCAGCGGCGTTGGCGGCGCAATGTGAAAATTGCATTGCCACAGCGAAGAAAAGGCGACTGTTGGCCATTATGAAGATTTTTTCCAGTTGCCCCGGCATGTCTAAACAAAGCCAAATGAGTGTTTTACCCCCTTTTTCTTTCAGTGGAGGAGGAGGGGGGGTTGGAGCAAAATGATAAGGTGAACCAAAGCCAGAGGAGGAGGCCCCAGCACTAATCGCAATGCTGTTGGAGTAAAAAGAGGGGGAAGAAAAAAAATCATAATAATTTGCACTGTGGCGGAAAAGCGGCTTACAAGGCCAGGAAAATTCCCTACTACTCACTGGATCGGATTAAGATATAATATATAGTGCATAGGGGAATGGTGGACTCAAGTTCAATGTGAGAATTATTAGAATTCTAAACATGATAATAGAATAATAATCTTTAGAAATTTTTGTTAAAATTTTTTAAATTAAAAGATTAAAAGCTATAAATGTAGTTTCTCGATAAATCTTGTTAATTACCAGGATATATATTCACATCTCCCTTAACTTCATCTAAATGCAGTGCATTAATGCTTCGTCTTGGGCGTAAAACTTAAAACATGCCACACACTAAGCGCCGTTGCAACATGACTCGCTGACAACAATGCAACTCTTTCACCGTAGCTGCTCCTACCTTCCTCTTCTGCCCCCTCGTTGTAAGCCCCTTTATGCCCCCCCTCCTCCCTCCTTCCACCACTATGGCTTCCTTTGGCCATTTTGCCATGGATTAACATTTCGCGCTTTGCGCATTTTTTTCGGGGGTTGCAAGTTGCAGCGGCAACGGCAACGGCAACGGCAACATGGAAACGTAGGCCCAAAAACAACGACGTCGGCCGGAANGAGGAGGGGGCAGGGGGCAGGGGCAGGGGCGGAGACAGAGGCTGAAAGGGGTACAAAATGAGAATGGGAACGGACCTGGGGCATATGGGCAAACACATGTGTGTCTGAACTGCTCGAGTAGGCGGAGCACGCGAAATGAGACTTTTTTTTTCGCTGGTGTTGCTGTTGTTGTGTTGTTGCTGTTGTTGCCATTGGTGTTGCCCGTTGCCCGTTGCCTTGGTTGCTGGTTGTTGTATGTGTTGTTGTTGTTGCTGGCTGTCTGCAATGCGCGCCAAATGTAAACAAAATATTCGCGCGCCTGCCATAATTATGGCAACCAGCAACCAGCAACAACGGCAATCAGCCATCAGCAACAACAAAGCAGCAAATGCAATGCCCTCGTTGTTGTTCGGGTTGTTCTGGTTGTCTGTGTCTGCCTTTTGTTTTTTGGTTGGCCAGTCAGTTAACCCAGCCCCAAAAAGTACCCCGCCTCCGAAAATTTTTGGAGAATGCAATGCACTTCATTAGCACCATCATTGCGGTCTTATTTTGGGTTTCTGCTTTTTTGGAGTCTTATTTTCGTTCCTGATTTTACGGGAATTTTCAATGAGATATATCAGTCAGTGGAATTATATTGTCAGGTTATTCTTTCAATATGGTAATGAATCATTATATACTTTAAATTGCTTTAAATAATCAAACTAGCTAGAAAAATCCAACTTAAGTTCTATTTATTTAGATCTCTTTACAATTCGATTCCCTTGGTGATGCGAAGATTTGGACTTCTTAACACATCAGTCACCGGGCCGTTTTCCTTTTGTCAGTTAATTATTCCGATTGCGCCATCCCAGCCATGGCCGATAAATCAAATTGGCAAACATTGCATTACCCCAGATCGAAGGCTTTGAATACGAAATTAAAGTTTCGAACGCATGTCCAGAGGGGGGGAGGAAAATGGGAAAAGAAAACAATTTCCCTAATGCGTTGAAAAACTGTTAATGGCATTAAGCCGGGGACATCGAAGTGAGTCAGTCAAGGATGTGGATCCGTGGCACTGGATGTGGTTCCCAAATGCAGGCTGTGCGAAAGTCGAGACGCGTTTTCTGCCGCTGGGCAAACATGAGTGATGCGCTGATTTAAACGGCAATTCATCAATGTCACGGGCGTGCGAGGAGGGGGGGTTGTAGCCAAATGGGGGGTGGTTGGGTTGGGTTGGGCTAATGCTTCTTCCGTTTACTTTACTTTCTTTACTTTCCTCTGTGCGGGGGTGGCTGTGAATCTTTAGCTGGTTTTAAAACGACTCCAGCAGCCCTGAGACTTTAATTTCCGATTTGCAGCTTATCGCTCTGGTCAGCTGCTGGCCACCAGAAGAAGTAGACTTTCCATTAAGATTCCTATCGCTTCCCATACGCACCAACGGAAAAAAGAAATCCCCAACTAATGGCCAAAAAACCTAGTTGCAACTTCCTTGACCCATCCGGCATAAAATCTTATAGTTCTGCTCTGTTCCGTCCGACGAACCCTTTGATTTTTCGTCGGGTTGAGTTTTCCCCACTGCTTAACATAAAGTGGCGCATAACAAATCTGTTTATTTGTATTAGACATCCGCCGGATTGGACTGGACTTCCGTTCGGCGAAAGCAAAAAAAAAACAAAAAAAAAAGGGAACTTTGAACTGCAGTTTTCTGGCTTTGAATAGTTATTTGCCACTGGCAATTTGTTTTTACTGCCGCATTCCGAGGCCGTTTAGTCCGGCTCTTTGATGGCCCCGAAAATGGAAATCTAATTGGACGCGATGGCCGGGGCCAAGAGTGAGGTCCGAAAAGGGTATTGCCAAATGGCTAAATGGATGCTTAGGCCGAGTGAATGGACAGCGATTGAGTCTGGGGCAATCTCTGGCCCTTTTGGAAAGCTCTTCCACCATACCCTGCCACCCTACCAGCACACACACTCACTCACAAAATATCTTGTTTGCATTTCCCACCCTAATGGCCATATAATCAAGGTTCCAATGGCGCCTCCCCCCGGTTGCTATCGTTTACATCATCGTGCAGGCTTTTCCCCCGCCCCCTCTTGCTCCACCTCCCCCTCTCAAACGCTTTTCCCTCCCACTCTGGGCCGCCCCATTGACGCAGGCCATTCATTGGAGCCCATGCGGTAATCTTATCAACCTGCCGCACGTTGGAAATAAACGAAAATAAAACAACAGCTACACTGAGGGGAAAAGGGTGACTCCCAAAAAATAATTAACTCTGGTTTTCTAATACTTGAAATACTATTTCTAACTATAGAACTCCTAAATTCCCTTCAATTAATACTCAAGATATCCAACAAATTAAAGTCTCAACTTTTTTTAGTTAATAATTCATTCCACATAAATTTCCCTCAGTGTACGTAGACTCGGTTCTTATCACTCCGCAGAGCAGAGCACAGACTGGGGCTGGTTTAGCTCCTAGTTTTCTAGGGGGAGGTGGGGCCAGTCCCCTCAGCCAGTCAGAGATTCCCATTGAGATCCCGATAACATCTCTGACGTGCCGGAAAGCCATTGGCCAGAGTCCGATCCCCCCGGTTTTTCAGGTGGGGAAAAATAGAGGGTAGTGGCATAGTTAGCCTTGAAGAACGAAGAACTCGAACTCGAACTCAAACTCACCGTTAAATGCTGAAACAGCCACGCTCTCAATATGTTGGTAGCTACTTTTGGGAAAATGCCACGTTTCTTTTGGTTCTTTTTGCCGCTCGCATCGTCGTCCTCCTCGCCGGTGCCCTCTCCGCTTCCTATGCTGGCGTTGCTGGCATCACCTGGAAAATAGGTAAAGGAAAATGGGAAAAATGTTGTAGTACGGCTAGAAATCTTCCAGGCCTATGTCAATATTGTCACACACTCCGCCTCCGACTCCAACCCTCTGGAAAAACACACTCCGAGAAGACTCCACAGACACAGAGAAGTTCTCTGTGTTTGCTGTTCTGGTTTATGGCTGTTTGTCAAGTGGGCATAAAATTACTTGGCCCGGCCGTAACGATAATCATATGGATGACATTGTTTGTGACTGCAGGTCAGTGGAGACGGAGGCTACTCCAGCAACCCAACCCAAACCCAACCCAAGACCAGAAACCGAAAAAGACTGTTTATAAACAAAATTAATATTTGTCAGGGCTGATGATGCTTCAGATGCTTTAGCTTTAGCTTTGGACTTGGCTTTGGCTTTGGCTGTGGTAATGTTCGTGCATAATTTTTGGTTAATTTAAATTCCCCAGGCTTTTATCTTTTGTTTGTCTCGGGGCGGGCCAAATCCCTCGAAAGGCATTTCCGCCCGACTCTGTGTGTTTTCCTTTTCATCATCATCATCGTCATCATCACTAGATCTCCGTTGATTTTGTATATTTTTGTTTAATATTAAGTATGTTATTTGTGTGTTTACTTAAAGTTTTAGTTACACTTAAGTAACTCAAATGCCTCCTCCGCCACCGAAACAGGAAGCACATGAGCACAAACAAAATAAACCAGACCCAACTAACTCCCCATCTCCACGCTGGCGGAGATTGCATAATTTCACGCTCCTTGATGATCATCGTGATTTGGGCCAAAACAAATATTGCCCAATGCCAAACACGGTGCGTGGCCAATGGAATGTCTAACTTGGTAGTTCGTTCTTCGGCCCTCTTTAATTCCTTCATAAATTTTCCATGCTTTATCTTTTGCACAACACAACACAACACCTTTGGCATTTGCTTTCGCTCCACCTTCACTTTGCCTGCTTTTCATTAATTTTTCAGTTAACTCATTCATTAATTTTCACACACACACACACCGACATTGTTCGGGAATGTGTGTGTACGATTATATATATTCAAACACATTCAAGTGGCAGACTTCACGCCATTTTGCGTAAACCGGAAGTTGGTTTTGATTAATTTAGTCGCCGATGGAGACGTTCGTTTGGCGAGTGGTCAGAAAAGTCGGGGAAGAGTGGCAGCCGGTGGGGTGAGGTGGGATGGGGATTTTCCAAAACACACCATAAAACAAAACCCGGTGCCAGCGGACCAAATAAAAAAAAATACAGAACGGCGCGGAATTTCGAGTGAGAAAAAGCAGACCAACTTGTACCCTCTTCTAATAGAGAAATAGAAAAAACAATTAGAAAGGCAAAACCATCAACTTGGTTTTATAAGCCATTTATATTTACATTTTAAGCTTAAACAATCCCACACTATTTCTATAATTTATTTATCAATATTAGTGTGTAAAACAAATATATTTCCATACCCTATTTTTTGAATAAAGAAATAGACACGATTTTAAGTAGTCAAATCAGCGGAACTCCAACCGGAAAAGTTCGAAAAATTAATTTACCAGAAACGAAGCGAAAGAAGAAAAACCAAAAAAAAAAACGTTAAAACATAAAAACCCAAACAAAAGAAGTTCCCAAAACAATCACTTGTTGGAACCTTTCTAGCGCCTCTGCCCCCCTCCCCGAGCAACATTTTCCCCATTGTTTGCATAATTTAGCAATTATGGAAATGCGTCCGGGGGATTGTGCACACGATGATGGCAGTCGTACTAGTATATACCTCCTCCTATTATATAGAATGGAAATCTGGCCAAATGAAAGCCGAGAAGGTGGCGCGCGTCCATTACACAAAAACTTATCAAAGCGATGGGAGCTGCACTTTGGCCAGAAATGCGAGGAGAGCCATGGCCAACTAGCTGCTGGCACTTAACAACTTCATTAAAAGTTGTTTATGATCCTCGAAATTGATTATTCCACTCATACGGAGCAGGGATCTCGGGGGATCTCCGAGGTGCAGGGGCAAGGCACTCAAATCGCGACGGGCGCGCGCTTAAGAAAACATGAAATTGATTAATGCATTTGCCAGCAACATGGTCAGGAGTTGGAGCAGGGAGGAGGGAGCAAGGAGGAGGGAGCAGGGAGCAGTCGGAGATGCAGATGGGCTTGGGTTTCAGCTCGGGATTGGCATTGGGATTGGGGTCTGCTGGAGTCGTATCTGCTGGTGATATGTAAATTCCTTCAAGTGGATTGCACTTTACGCCGACTCCAAGTCACTTCTCTCCTTTGGGATCGGTTCGGTTTGGTTTGGATCGGATCGGTTTGTGGTCTGCTCCCATTTCCATTTTCCTCTCGGAGTGTTTTCTCTTTTTTTTCTCTTTCGAGACCCAAACACAATTAATCTTTGGCCAGAGCCGCGTCTTCTGGCCCGCTTATTATTGTTATAATAACGATGTGCAAAAGCACTTGTGCCACTTGAAAGGGCACTCGTGTTTCTTGAGGGGATGGGTCGGATCCGGGCGGGGGAAACCGATTAGGAGGACGGTGCGTTCCGTAGCTTTTTTTCTACCCCAAAGTGCTTTTCGCTGTACGCGATAAAGGCGCTTGCATTTCAGCTTTTAATTGAATTGTTAAGCGCAGCGCAAAACTTAATTAATTTTCACTATAACTTTGTGGACTTTATGGAGCCCCGCTCGATACCCAATAAGTTTATTTCTGGAGGGGAGTAGGGGGGAGGTGGGGACTGGGGGGCGAAATAAATTTGATGCCAGGGCAATTTTCGTGGGTGGCACACAAACACACACACAAGTCCAAGCTGCTTGTGGCAAGCATTTTTATTTATTATTGGCTTAAAGGACGAAGGATGCAGGAGACGCAAAGACGCAAGCTCAGACGGAGACAGACATACGTATGTGTGTGTGTGTTGTTATTATTGCAAGCCCCTACTACCAAAAAAAATACAAAAAGAAGTAAAGGCAACTACAGTTGCCACATTTTCATGTTTGTTTTCTGTACTTTCTTTTTGCTCCCATTTTTTTCCCCAAGCTGCCTTCTACAATTGCGCAAAATTCCAATTTGCAGTAAATTTTGCGATTTTTCCTTTATACGGACATACAAAACATTTTTAGTTTCCTGCTGGCTTTCCTTCCTTCCGTCCTCGTCCTGGTCCTCCGATGTCCTCCCCCCCATAGAATGCAATGCAATTATAGAGTAAAGCTGACAAAAACCCAAATGCTTCGAGATGCTGGCGAAAAGTTGTCCGATTGATTAAGATTTCTGCCTCAAAGGATGCGTATCAAATTCCCCCTCCGGCTCCAATTAGATGAGGTTCTCCGCTCGATACAAAATTCCATTTGAATCGAGGCAAGAACAAAAAAAATAAATAAATATAAATGTACATTCCGTACATGCATAAAATTCAATAACAAAATGCACTTTTCCACCCGTCAACTTGCAGCAGCAAAAACAAACAATATTGCTTTTCCAACCGACAAGAAGCGAATGGCGAAAGACAGAGAGAGGGGCTGCAATTGATACACCGAGAGAAATTCAAGCTTTACATGAAGTACGATTTTCTTTAAACCCCAAGAAAATGTATTATTTTGGTAAATTCATTCTGAAATGTATAGTTTGATTTCCAAGAATTTTATAAATTTATTTTTATGTTAGACTGCGCTTTTTGTTTCGGTGCAGGCATTTTCCTCCTGGCAAAATATTTCCAAAACTACTTGACTGCAGAGGGGCGGGCATCGTAGCCGTTTTCAATTAGTTTTTAAATAAACTTCACCCAGCGCCAACTGCTGCTCCACCCGCAACCCGGGGAAAACTTTCCATTTTCCATTTTCCAAACGGGCCAAGAGTGCGAGAGTTTTCCGCCGGGTTTGTTTACCCAAATCCATGCCAATCGTCTGTCAATCATTTTCCAACGAACATGGCGGAAGTCTGCTTAAGCTCATCGTCGAGTATATTTTTCAGATACTATATATATATATATTCAGGGGCCTAACTAATTGAGTTTCGCCTGAAATGATAATAAACAGCGCACAACCAGCGGCGGCGGCAGCACTAGCTCCGTAATTGAATTCAAAACATGTCAAAAGAAAGCTCCCTGGGTGGCCAAAGAGCAACCCCATCCCCAAACCCAAGCCATCCAACATTTGTCAGCTGCAGCTTGGCTAACACTTCAGTTTTCGTGGCTCAAGTGCTGGCCAAGAAGCTGTACTTGAGAAATACACAGAAAATGCGAGAAGAAAAGCCAGAAGCCAAAAGCCAGAAGCCACACCACAAGCCTGACAAAAGCCCAGAAAGGGCGTCATCATCATGTCCATGCCCCGACTCAGACCCGGGCTCATCATTCCAGAGCTTGTCAAGTGGGTGGCGGTTGTACAGTAAACACTCGAGAGTCGCTCTGCCGCCGTGAGTGAGACCTCCGAGGTGTTAGCCCGCTTATTAGCCAGCATCCGAACCTCTTGCTTTCCCCCATCCCCCTCCTTCCATATGATTTATGGGCCGGCATTTATTGTTTATGAAACGTGGAATTGAATCCCCGGGAACGGTGATAAAAACGAGCAATTCATTTCGGTTTAGTCCGCGGAGCAAGTCAAGTGATATGCATACGATCGGCAAATTAATAAAGCTTAAGTGGCGTTGGCAAATGACTTAATTAAACATTGAATAATCAGCCAAGTTGGGCTTTGCTTGGCTCGCTTAAAGCCAACTATGACAATGATCTATGGTTTGAATGAGCACACGGGGGCAATAACAGCAAACAAAGCAGAGGAGATATCATTAATAATTTCGTAATAAATTATTTTCGAGTTTTAAATCACATTTGCAAGCTAAAAATTTACTTAATAAAAATATTATTCTTTAAGTTTGCTGTATAAAGTACATCTATCTTTCAATTATTAGTGATAATAAACTGATCTCTTAAATTCATGGGATACATTTATGCATTTTTGTAATGAACAACTAACTCTTTTTAAATACAATTTAATTTATTTGTAGATTGCATTTTTCTATGCTTTTCCTAAGTCCATGTTTTTTTAGCCATTTCAAGGACCCTGTGCCAAAGTGTTTTCCATTCGCTTGTTTCGATTTCCCTGGCTGAAAAGGCTGAATAAACTGCAAATTATCAGAGGCCGCAAAATGATGATGGATCACCCAATCGCGCAACGCCATAAAACGGCAACAAGTCAATAAGAATCGCGTAGCCAACAACCAAGAGCTCCAGCATATGGCATATTCCACGCCAGACTCCCAAAGTCAATAGCAATTTTTGTGGCCATTTTTTTTCGTGTGGTACTCGTTTTTGTATTTGTTGTGCCCCGATCCCCAATCCCCAATCCCCGTTCCCAGTTCCCAGGCTGAGGAGCAAAACAGCACACACACAAAAAACAGTTTGAAGTATTAACACAAAAGCCGCTTTAGCTTTTGGCTTTGCCAGACCAACCACATATACTATATACATATATATTTTATACATATAGAGAGGAGACTTTTTATGGAGGATTTGTGTGATCCGCTGCAACGGCCAACAGCCAACAGCCATCATCATTGTCGGCTTGTTGCATTGTTTTTGGCCAGCAGGAGAAACAAAAATGGGGAATAATAATAAAAATAATAATAATGTTGCAAGGAAAAAACTGTTGCTGTTGCTGTATGGGATGCGATGCTATGCTATGCTATGCGATGCTGCAACATGTTCATGCCTCATTATTTTCGTACGGATTTTGCGGTTCGCCTTGGACTTCTTTTTTTTGTTTTTAGGTTCTCATGGATGCTGGAGTTCGGCTTGTTTCATTCATTCAATAGGCTTAACAAAACAAAAAACAAGCCAGAACAAAAATTGCCAGCAAAAAGTTTATTAAAATTCCAGGCCAGCCGAACCAAAAAAAAAAATGAGAGAAAAACAGACCAACCAAACCAACCAACCAGCCAACAAAATAACCAACCAACCAGCCAACACATGTTTTCACGCCTACGAAAAAAATAAAAGGAAAAAATCAAGAATAAAAAATAAGAATAAAAAACCGCGTCCGAAGAAAGAAAAAAGCTGACGGCTGAAAGGCAACCGCCTTATATGCAGATTAGCCATATGGAGACGGAGTCGGTGTCGGAGTCGGATCTCCTCCCCATATGCAAAATCAAATTATTCAAATTCAATTATTGTCAATTTTATTTATTATTAATGCGCATAATTGTCAAATTTGCCAAATTTATGAACCCCGCGCGCCTTCGCCACTTGTCCTTCTCTGTATTTCTGTATTTCTTGATTTTTTCTCTCGTATTTTTTTCCAGCTTTATGCAAATGGAGGCAATGGAGATTTCTGTGTGCGCTCAATCCGGCCGAATTTATGAGACATGTTGAAATGCATCTCACCTCGCAACTCGCATCCAGATATTTCAGAACCGAAACCGAGACTCAAGTTGATCTGCCACCAAGGGAGTTGGCAAGATTAATGGCAGCGGGTTTAATTTGTTTTTTGTTTTTTTTGGGATTTGTTCGGGTATTCATTACTCTTTATGCACTCGCATCGACACCTTTGGAAAAAACAAACCAAAATAAATCGAGCTCTCTTCGCTTTATTCTAGCCCTCATTTTATGGTAATTTCCTTACATGATATTAAGCAATTCATAAGCGTGTAATTTCGTTTAACAAAAAAAAAGAAGTTAAATGTCTGCAGTTGATTTTTTTGTTGTTGAGTATTTTGACATCAAAATTGCAGTTGGCCCAAAATAAAAAAAAATTAAATTCAAGGCGGTCCCAGACATTGTGGATTCCCCATACTCTCCGCATATATCTTTTAAATACACACTGAAAATGCTTTTTTATAACGCATCAGCACGAAGGAAACTTGTGCAGTTTTTTTCATATATATATTTCCTACTTTGTTGTTTCCTGTTGAAGTTCCCCCATTTCCCTGGCAAAAGGGAAAATCTTATTGCCCATTTTCTCTCTGTGTGCTGTGTTACCCCATTTTGTGCAGCTTTGTCGGCCATATTGGAGGGGAAAAGTCTGGCCAAAAAAGAAAGAGAGGGAGAGAAAACAGGCAGCAGATATACAAAGAGCGAACCAAAAAAAAATTCGCATTTATTCCGCCACAGTACTTAACAACAAAATGGTTTATTAGATTGGAAAATGAGGAAGGCAGCAACAGCAAATATACTTGTATATATAGAAAACATCAGCAATCTTTTCCCCCCTTCGGACCAAGAATATGCAAATGAAGTTAACTAACAGACAGCATAAATTAAGAAGGCAAACAAAAAACTAGATGGGAGATCAGATGATGGAGTGAAGAATCTGTGAAACGCTCGGCAACTGTCCAATAATAATGAAATATAACCAACTCAGACCCAACGGATAAATAGACAAAAAACAGGCTTATTTTTGTTGTTGTCCCTAATTTATGTTCTCCCTACTAATTCCAAATTTGAATCTTTTTTTTTCAGGGCTGTGTGACCTTTGGGGCCTATCGATATATATATATATGTATACTTGGTAGATGTGTGCGTATTTTTCTTAATTTTTGAAAGCGTATTAAATTACGATCCGAAGGCCCCCGAAAAACCGAAAAAATTGAAACAAGAATTTCAAGTATGTTTAACCCAAAACACAGAAAACCGAAAAACCGAAAACCCGAAACAGAATCGGAATCAGAATCACAAAACCAAAAACTGAAACCGAAACGGAGGAGAGATGTGGAGTGGAGTTGGAGACGGAGTCGGAGGCTCTGGGCTTAAAGTATTTCACAGGAAATCTTCGGAAACGCAACCCAACAGCAACAATATGTTCTACACATTTCTTTCGCCCCGTCCCCCGCCTCCACCTCCTCCTCCTCCTCCTCCGCCGGGTGTGTGAGAAATCGAAATCCCAAAAACTAAATCCTATAATGCCTGCGAGGGGCGCACACATCGAAAAATCCAAATACAAAAAAAAAATCCAAAACCGACCCGCACTCACGCACGGCTACATTTTGAAATATCTCATCGTGTGTGAGAGTGTTCGGTTCGGTTCGGTTTGGTTTGGTTTGGTATTTCTTTTTCTTCGATTTTTTGTTGTGTTCTGATCCCCACCCGGGTTCCCAATCCCATTCCCCAGATACAAGTCACAGAGGGCAGGCAACCCGAACAGCAGAGGAGAGCGTGCGCTCACTCTATAATAATGATAAGATGGCTCTTAATCACAAAATTTATATGCCCCGGCATTTAGTTGTTCCTGCTCCGAAATCAAGGGATCTGGAACTGAGTCCCAAGACTGAAGACCGAACTGAACTGAACTGATGATGGGTTATGCGCTTTTATAATTATGGGTCCTGTCATTCCGCATCTCAAGCTCTACAATTTTCAGTTTAGTGCGGAACAGAGATGGGGGCATCCCCATCTTTCAGGTTTTCACCATTTTGGCAGAACTCCAGATTTCGGGGCGTGTCATTCTCTCCAGGCAACACAATTTCATTGGTATATAATAATAATAATAACACAGATTTTATATATATATAATAAAGAGAAAGCTTACCGCTTGCACTCGTCCCAAAGTTGTCTGCAAGAGAAATACAAAAAAAAATATTAGTAAAAATCAGTTAATTATTTGTTCTGGTTAAGATAATATAACATCAACCTGTCCAAGCCCCACACACAAATAACACAAATATTTCTCAACCTTAACTACAATAAATCTTCCCATAACCCAAACAACAAAATTTCGAAACCCAACCACGAAACAAAAAAAAGAATTGAAAAATTTCGTGCAGACTTCTGACCGCAAATTGTTGTGAATGTTTTTTTTGAGGATTTCGCCGGCTATAAAATATGAAATATATATATTCACACGCAGAAGGGAGCGGGGAGGGGGGGGGCAATCAATCAAATCTATGTGAACCCATGGAATCAGCGCCAAGTGTGAACCCGAAATATTTGGAGCAGATCAAATGCAGCCTCAAAGAAAACAAAAGATGCTTTCGGTTCCAACTTGTTCGTGCTTTTTCGCACGCAAATCATTTTTTGTGTTAGGTTTTGTTTTCTTTATGGTTTTTTGAAGCATTTTACGATTTGGCCGGGGGCACATTATGCAAATCTCTGTCGGGTTTAAGGTATATATACTATATATATATATATATATTCAATCTGTGGAAGATCGTTGTCTGGGCTGGCTTGGGGCCAGATTTTAGACTCTTTTAATCTTTGTTGCATCTGCAAATTATAATTTTTTAACAACAAAAAAAAAAAAGCTATAATCCTAAATTATCTCTTTGGGATTTGAAAGGGAATTCCTGCTCTTCGAAATACTCGATTTTTTCCCTCGCTGGTGTCCATTTAGTCAGTTTGTAATGACATGGCTAAGAGTATTTTGTGAACTTGGCTTTCGAGGTTGGCCAAGGCTCAATTGCAGCCTTGGCATCTCCGCAATGGACGCGTTTCTCTTGTCATTTAAGTCATCGAACACGCATTGGTACATTGTACACGGTGTCGGTGTCGGGTTTGTTGTCGTGCTTCGTCTCCGTCTCCTCTTTTTTGTTGTTGCTGCTGCCTCTAACCAGACACAGCTCAAGCTCCAGCTCCTTCTCCACTGGCTGGATGTCAGTGTCCTGGAACGGCCATCAGCAGTTCCCAAGTTCCCAGTTCTCCGAGTCTCGGATGCCCCCAACCCCCGGGGCAGTTCATAAATAATCGTCTTAAGTTGATGGCAATGCGGTGACTGTCGACGATTGCTGGGTGGCACTCGCTGCAGTTGATGCTACACCGAAAGAAAATTATCGTAAAATACTGCCAATATTGGTAAGACCAAATTACAGATTTACCCAATACTTTCAATCAATTCAATTCCATATGAAAATTAGATAAATCATTTTTGACCAGGTTTTTTCCCTGTGCAGCTTTTCGGCTTGGCTTTCTGGATTTAAGCCGGAGAGCGCTTAACATTGCAGCTCCGAAACACCGAAAAGGCCCGGGAATGTATCTGAGCTGCAGCTCGAAAGAAAGCAAAGGCGGCTGGGAATCGCTCAGATATTCCGAAAACGTTCCAATGAATGTCACCAACGCATTGCTTCAATTTTGTTTCGCTTTTTTTTCGGTTGCCTGGTTTTTTTTTGTGTCGTGTCTGATCCCATTTTAATATTCTAGATACTTAAATAAAATACGTGTCTGGCCTGGCCAACAAACGTTTATTGTTTGTTAATTGATTTCGCAGCCAAAGTTCTGGTTAAAATGCAAAGTGCAGCCCGCAACAAAAATACAAAACGAAGACAAACTTTGCACACCGGCTTTTCTGCCTGGCATTTGGTATGCAAAATTTGTTTGCCTTTCGGCCAGGCCAAGATCGCTTTCAGCCTCGCTTCATCTTCTTCTTCGCTGTCTTCTTCGTCTTGACTTTTGGGCGCAATTAATTTGCAGACGGCGAATCAGCCTTGAGGCTTTAAACAGTTGACAATTGTCAAGGACTGCGACAACTTGGCGGCTAAATATCTTGGCTTCTTCGGTTGTTGCTCCAGCGTTGTTGTTGTTTTAGTTGTTCTTGGTGTTTTCCACTTGGTACCTGACAGCTGACAGTTGGTAGAGAGACTTTGTCTCAACGCTTTTGGACCTGGCTTGGGTCATTTAACGGTAATTACCAAAACGCTGGCCGCACAAAAAGCTTTCCGCGAACGTTGCCTGGAAAATCGCTCTGGCCGTTTTCTTTGTTATTTTTTTTTTATTTTTTTTTTTGTGTTTAGTTTTAGCCGACTTTCCGAAGAGCAGCTCAAGTGCCGACAAAGCCAAAGCGGCCAAGTGAAGCATAAAAATGAAGCACCCAAAACGAAGAAAAACCTCAAAAAAAATGGCAGAGCCCCACAAATAGAAGTAGAAGTCGAAGAGCACTGGAAAAAACAAAACCTATATATTTTTTTCAAAATTTATGGAATGTTTCCATACCAAACAATATCCCAGAAAAATGTATGATATAATTTAGTCACATTTTGGGCTTTAAATTCCATTAATAGTTCGTTAAAAATCTGAAATAAATTCTAATTAATACTTTTCTTTTTTGAGTGCATGAAGGCCCAGGCACACGATTTTCCATTTGGCCAGAGCCGAGCTGGCCGAGACTCTCGAGCGCGACTCACAGTCTATTTATGTGACTATTGAAGTGGGCTTTCTGTTCGCTTTCTGGGGCCTCCTCTTCAGCGGAGTAAGCAGAGTCGGAGATGGAGTCGGAGACGGAGATGGAGTCCCATGCTCCGCACTCCATAATACTCCAGACCTGAAGAACTGAAGAGACTTGCGGCGGCACGGGCTTTGATTTTTGCTTGATTTCTTTCAAAATCGAGCTGCAGCCAAAATAGAGATGCAGAGCAGGGCCCGGACTGGAGACTGGAGAATCCCCAGCCCCAGCTCCAGCTCCAGCTCGAGTGGAGTCTGCTTTATTTTACTTTTGGCCGCCTTTTTTTTTGCTGCATGTGCAGTGACTGTGACGCCATTTTCAGGCCAAAAGCGTATGCAAAAGAGAGAGAGAGAGAGAGAGAGACGACATGGAGAGAACATGTCCAAAGGCAAACCGCCAAAAGGATAATCAGCAACAATTTAGTATTATTACACCACGTTTCGAAGCCATCGAAAAAGGTTGGTGGGGGAGAGGGTCGGGGGTCGGAAGGGGCGGAGGACCGAAAAGGTGGAGCACAGCACACAAAGTTGTCTGTCAGACGGCTCTGGGCCCTCTTTTAAGCCTGGCTGAGCTCTCGAGTATGCATTTCAAAGAAAATCATTATTATCGATGCGGCAAGATGGGGCAAGAGAATGAGGCAAGAGTCTGGGGTAGAAGAACCTGAAGCCCCGGAGTCTTGCCTTTCGGTATTTTCACGTAGTTCGTAGATTGAGTTTCAATGGAAAAATGATTTGCAAATTGACTTTAACGAATTGCCAGGCAAAAGGGGCCAAGAAAAAGGGGAGAGATGGCCAAGAGTTGGCCGGGGAGTTGGCTTTTGGGCATGTTATGGAATTTTGATTACAGCATTTGCTATTAGAAGAAAGCTGCGACCGCATGTAATTGGCACGCATTTTGCAATGGCTCCATGGATGCGGATAAAGAGACTCCTCCGGCTGAGTCCTCCATTCAGAAGACAATCGGAGGCGTTCGCCCCGGCCATGTCTCGATGCCATTTTGATGGCCGTTTCATTGGCATTGGCCAGGTTGGAGCTCTGAGACTCGGATACTCGACCCGCAGGCGGGACGTCTGATCCATGGCCGCCGATCAGGCGCACTCACCCAAAAAGATCACTGGGAAAAAAGGGTGATTTTTAGATTCATTATTTATAAGATGTTGAATCTAAAAATCTTGCCATCGAATTGAATTAAAACTTTAGTCTTTTTTCAACTTCAGAAACATCTTTGTTTTGAATATATATTTTTCTAATTACACCCATTAAATTTCTCTCAGTGTGTGATTGAAACGGCGACTGGGACCTCGACTGCAGTGAAGCCTTTGGCCGTTGGGCGATGCCAGTTCGTATATCATTATAGAAATTACCTACTCTCGCGGCAGCAGCAGCCATTGTTAGTATTTTGCCATTAACGTTAACTCTCTGCCACAATCTGAGCCGCCTGATCTCTTTTGGCTTTGGCTTTGGCTCTGGCTTTCGATGGGGCAGCAGAAATTAAAAGCCACCAGCCAATAGCCAACCAACTACCAGAGGGAGAACAACAAAAATAATAATAAGAGGCCGGGCCAAAACAGAAAAAAAAAATATACTAGTATATTGATGTTGTAAATTATTGAAATCTAATGGAAACTGTTGACGTCGTCAGTTGGTCTCGTGATGATAGCTCCCAAGTCGAACGATAAGACTAGCATTTAATAAGGATTATGGAGGAGCATATAACTTACCGGGACTACCAAGGAAGACTGAGGAATACAGCCGCCGGGAGGCGTCCGCATTGCGAGCTTCGGCAGGTGAGGACCATTCTCTTCGACACCATCGTCCTGCAAGAGATAGAAAAGCCGCGCATTAGCAAATTTATTTCAAAAGTATTCACCCACATAAGAACTTATTAAACTTACAATAAAAAATTAAATTAAATAAACTAGAATACATTTTAGAATGCCACATAGTCCGAACCTAATTCCTGCAAATACATTACAATAAGCCACTCGAATTATAACCAAAAACCGTTTAAATAAAACACATAACTTGGCAAGACCTGGTGTAAATTATGAGTTATCGGGCAGGGAAAACCCCGGGCAGACAATTATTAATTCAATTTTCCAACCGAAAACCGAAAACTCATTTCCAGTTAAGGCATCACGAAAGAGGCTAAGATCTTAAGATCTTGAGCCACTCTAAGCCACCGACTGACTGACACAATTCGCAACACTTGTCAACTTAATGCTTTTCGACCGATATTGACAGCACGCTGAATATGTTAAGCCACCGCCTATATATATATATATATATATTCTGTGATATTTGTACAAAAGGGGGTTGGCTTTGCAGATAGTTGTCTACGCTTTCGTCAAAATTCCATTGAGTGACAGGTGCGTCTCCCACCTGTAAGTCCCGGTAATCTCTGAATGAAAAGGCCGGACTCCCCTCAAGGTCCGGACATCCCCAAACCCCCCCCTC
>JAJJHY010008598.1:9065078-9082761 GCA_021224005.1 Drosophila setifemur | reverse complement strand
AAACTTTTTCCCATTAATAAGTTAACAAATTTCCCCAAGTGCAGCACTGAATATCGAGGAGTTGGGTAGAAGTTTGCTCAATTGTTTTTGGCCCGACTCACTTCATTACGCCGGCGAGAAGTTTGACTTGCGGTCAGTCTGAGAACTTTCCAAGTGAGTTGGCTAAGTCGGCTTAGCTGCGTCAGATAATTGCCGGTGGCTGGGTGGGATTCCTACGAAGTCCGGGATGGGTGCTCAAACAAACAAAACAAATATCGACGCGTGTCGCGTCGCGTTCCACCCAAAAGTCAAAACATGCAATTTTTCCATGGAGCCCTGTAATTTGGCCAGAAATCTGTGTCGCAGCTGCCGGCTGGTTAATCACTACAATCAACAGTTCACGGAGCGAGGCCCTTTCCGGGAAAGTGAGGCAAAACAATCAAATTACGGCTCTAACTCAATTTTTGGGCTGCGTGGGAAGTCTTTTTCGTGAGGGGCGTGGCACTAGCAGAGATTTCCCTCCCTCTTAACAGGAGGAAAAAAAACCGGAGTAATTGCCCGGCGGCGTATATCCTGCATTTGACACTCGAAAGAGAGGAGAGGGGGAGGGAGAGGGAGGAGGGGGTACCATGGTAAGTCGATTCCTAACCCGCGGCCAAATCCCAATCCGAGTTCGAGTTCGAGTTTGAATTTAAGGCTGGGATTAGGCCAGCGCCCCGGGCTTCTTTCACAATTAAAAACACAAACTACTACTAAGCTGGGAAAAGGTTTTGGTCTAGAAAAAACACCAATAATCATGCACGGAAAAAAAATACAAGATTCCAAGATATCATACATAAAAAAATTGATTAAACTTTCTGCGATTTGCAACCAAAGTAAAATCTGAATTTTCATTGATCTAAATTATTGTTACTTTTATTCAATAATTTTTTTCTCTCTCTGCATCTTGCCCTAGTATTTGGCTTGTGTTTATTTGCCAAATGCCAATGCCAAGTGGACGTGCAACATATTTTTCTATTTGTCGGCAAACACTCCGAAATAAATTCTCTCCCCCATTTGGCCGGGCACACACATCCTTAGAGCAAATAATTAAATCCTTTTTACACGGCCGCTGCGAATGAAAGTTTTTCCCGTGCGGTTTCTGGTTTCGCAGGATTTTCGGGAGATACGGAGATGGAGTGGAAAAGTGAGCCCAAACCCCAATCCTCAGTCCTCAATCCTCAATCCTCGGAACAATCCCTCCTGGCTGTTTGTTTTGATGGATTTGCTGCTGCTCTGTTTTCCGGGGGGCAACAAAAGCTTTTGTTTGTCTGTTTGTGTCATGTTTGTTGTTTTGTGTTTTGGTTTTGGTTCTGGTTTGGTTTGGTTTGGGTTTGGGTTTGGGTTTGGTTTGAGTTTGGGCTTTAGCTGGAATCCTCAGACTGAGGACTCTTTGGCATTGGGTTTCTGTGTTGGCTGGCTGCTTAATTAACGGTATATAACCACCCCCGGCTCCATTTGTGTGCCACTTGAGCAGCAGATGCTCCACCCTTTCAACCGCCTTTTCCACCACCCCACCCACACCCCACTCTTACCACTTTTGCTGTTGCCACCTTTTGTGTATTTAATTGCGCGCATGGCATTTAATTGTTTTTCAAATTTGCTCAAGTTGTAAAATGTTCATGTGTGCTGTGTCTGAGCCATTTTGTTGGAGGGTTGAATTTTTAATTAAAGCCGCCGGAGGTGCAAACTAAGGAGTTTGCAAGAACACAGCCCGAACGATTCAATATGGCCGACTGGGTTCCCCCCCCCCCCCTNGCCATCACTTTTGGCAGGCAAATTGCTTTACTTCGAAGGTATAATTTCAATCAAATGGCAAGTTAATTACACACAATTATTCCACAAAACACCGAGCCACACAAAAGAAGCTTTAAATGCAGGAAAATTAAAGGTGTTAAGAAGAGCCCCCTTAACAATCCAAAGTTCAGAATATTTAAATCTTTGAATCTAAAATAAACTTCTTTTCGGCTATCAGTATTTTTGAATTAAACATCAATAATCAATATGATATCTCAAGAATTTCGAACCGAGCGACAAATTAATTTTTGCCGGGCTCGAGTGGCAACATTTTAATTTCATGTCGAAACACTTGACATAATTAAACTAAACCGAACAGCAACAACAAATAACATTTGAGATACAAATATTACTCATACGCAGTGTTGCAGCCGCCTTGTGACCATTATCTAACCAAAAAAAAAAAAACTTGGACATGAAAATCTTGGCCTCCCCCTATCAGCAGCCGTTTTTTTTTTTTTGAGTAACAATAAAGAATGAACCAAGAATGAATGCCTAAAGTACAGGTCTGTGATTAAATATTTATAAGCTGATAACAGCGAAAATTGAAGCCGTACACAATTCCCAACCACAACCAACAAGAAATTTGGAAATCTTGTGCAAACAATGAAATTAGTATTTTGATAATACACAAAAAAAATTCAGAAGCTACCTGAATAAAAAAAACTACTCCAGAATCAGGCAAACAAAAAGGTAAGGTAGAATACTATATATATATATATATATATATATATATAGATAAGGCACCCAAATTGTGACTCTATCAAACTTATCATTTGTTTGCCTTTGTTATTATGTTACACAAACAGTGGAAAAAAAAAACAAACGTCTGCAGTGCAGGGCACCGAAAAATAAACACGGGAAAAAGCAGGGGGAAAAATCTAAGAATCCCGAATGGGAGAAACTCTGAAATCTGAAATCTGAAAATCCCAAATCCCAGGCCGGAGCCGAGCGGAAATGGAGCAAATGGAGCTGCACGCGATTTTGCATTCGAGATCGGGTTTATCTGCTCCACAAATCTCGGAGCTATCAATTTGAACTTTTCGCTCACACACAGCCCCGAGATTAACGAACGACACAGCCGAGAACTTTGGACTCTAGTTTGTACTCTCCATTTTAGATTTTTTGTTGTTGGTTGTTGCTATTTTTTTTTTTAATTTGCACTTGAGTGCATTTCTCGCTGTGGCTGCCATGCAAATAAGATAATTATTCAAATGGCATGTTTCACACAATTCCAACACAAATTCCTCGGCTGGAGAGGGAGGGGGGAGGGATGGTGGCCAGGGAGATATCACGAAAGGCAATGGAATCATTTTCTTGCAAAGCCGGCTAAAGATATCAAGATAGGAACATGCAAATGCTGCGATGATCGCGAGAAATAGATTTGCATAAGAGCGGGACTTGCCACAGAGCTGGCTTTTGCATGTGAGAACATTAATCGTGTAATTAATTTGATGCATGTGTATGCAAAGTAATTTCATGTAAACTGTCACACCCCCCTCCTGCCCCCCTGCCCCTGCCCCTGCCCCGCTTTTCTTGTGGCGTGCCGAACAAAAAAAAAATCTCCCGCCAGGGCAGACGAAAAAATCCAGCGGAAAGCCTTCGAAAAAAAAACAAAAACCGAACCCAAGACCCCAGACAGTGTCAAATAGATTCCGCAAGCCGATAGAGACGACAACTTTGTGGTGGATGGAGGAGCACCAGGGGGGGGGGAGGGACTAGAGATTAGCCCGGACAGGATCCCGATCCGAAATCGGACATTTCGTGGACGTTTCCCTGTCAGCGACCAAAAGCAAATCCCCTTCGGGGAAAAGGAACCGAAAAAACTAAACAACATTTCCATTTCGAAAGCGCGAGATTTCATAGATTGCATTTTTCGCAAAAAAAAAAAAAAAGAGACAAACAACAACCCAAGGTGTTGGCCAACTTATCGCCGGCTTGTTCCTTGCGGGCCGATAAGCTGACAGCTGAAATTAGCCCGGCCCGGAGAGGAAACATGCCCAGAGACGAGGCATTACAAGGATTTGTCCGCTGTCTGGCGAGTCATTCCGAGTCATTCCTCCGACTCAACTCCAACAACAACAAGAAAAAATGTGGTGGAGGGCTAACAAAAATGCATCGTCACTCCACCGGGCCGGATAATACGAAATTCATATAGTATTATTGATATGAACACACTGATAAATGGCCCAGAGTGACTCAAATGTAGATCAAAGATTCGCGCGAGCTACGCATTCCACAGAAAACTTCCCCTTCACCGGAGTCGCCCCTTCACTAGGAGGGGAGTACACTGGGAAATATTTGGGGTATATATTCACAACATAAAATGTAGTTAAGAAAATAAAGAAACTTGTTTTTATAGTTGGATGTTTTGCTTTAAATTTCAAGGAATTCTAGAATTTTGTCAAACAATTTAATCATCAATTTTTTTCAGATTGTCCGTAACTTTTATAGAGTAAACTCCCAGTTTTTTTCCCAGTGCCATTAAAATCCGCATCTGAATGCGATCCAAACACTCTTGTTTTTGAATTTCAGCCCCGTCATCTTTGCCGCGAACTTCAGCACGGCGCTTTTGAGTTGGTATTTATTCTCTGTATTATTTCATTCTTTTGCCCATTTTGAATAGAGGGGCGGTCGACTCTTTAAAAGCCTGGCCGGCGAAAAAGTGTCGCATCATGGCCAGTGCGAGCAGCAGACTGGAAGACGTCGCCATGGCCATGACTGGCACAAGTTCCGCCCCTCGACTCCCATTTGGATTTCCATTCCCATTCCCATTTTGGATTCCCATTCCCATTCCCATTCCCAGTACCATGTCAACCCCACACCCCGCTATTTCCACCGAAAAGCCTCTCCAGAGCAGAGTGCTTAAGGTTGAATCATGCCGGCCACTGCCAAATCAATTAGACCTGGTCGTGAGCCTCACTTTTAGGCCATTACTCGCCGTTTGTCAGTGCCCGCAGAGGGCCATAAAAATTAGAAAATTTGATTATTGCAACACGAAACGCTGCCCGAGATTCACTCAGCTCTGACATTTTGGGCCATGGATTTTTTGGCAGTAGCAAGAGTAGACGTGGCAGACGGGGCAGAAGGGGCAGAAGGACGTCCCACCGGGCAGGGCCATTTGCATATTATCACGGTGGGCTGTCGTTCAGTGGCAAAAGATGCTCTCTACCAAAAATTTCATTACCCAAACCAAGGAAACCGAAACACCAAACAAAAAAAAAGGGCAGTGGCGATGAGTTTAAATGAGTTTATTACATCTTTTGGCGCCTTTTACAGCATTTAGACGGGGAGGGGGAGGATAAAAAGTTTTCAGACCGAGAAAAAGGGGTGCTGCACGATAATGAAATTTCCATAGATTTGCATAAAGCAAACGCCAGAGTCGGCAGAGTCAGCAGTCAGCAGTCGGTGAGATGCCCTAAATTAGATAATGTCTAAATTGGATTTAAAACACGCATTTTGCGGGTTTCCAACCCATCGAAGACCCATCGAGACAACATCAAAATATCATTAGAAGGCAGTGCTTTTTATTTTTCCCTCCTCTCTACGGTTTTTCTGCGCATTTGAAGGGTTGCTTTCTGCTCTGCTCTGCTCCGCTCTGATTTGTATGCAAATGTTTTGGCTGGCTGGCTGGCTGGAAAATTTGATTTTCCATTTGGTTGCAAACAGGTGCCAGACGGGTTCGGTTCTCTCTTTCACTCGTCGGGCTAAGCCGATTATAAAACCTAATTAAATTAGGCTGAAAAAACATGGCAGAGCACTCCGTTGGTGGCTACCAATAAAACAAATGCATTTAATTCTGGGTAAAAAATGCAAATGGTTTTAAAAAGTTAACAAAAACTATAGTTGGCCATTTCAAAAGCTTAATTTGTTTTTTGTTTTTTTTTTAGTTACAGAAAATGTTGACTTCTTTGTTTTTAAAGTTCCTTAACTTCATTTTCAGTTATATAAACCTTAAAGGAATATTATAAATAATGTTTGTCTGTAACTACCAATTTCTTGGGTTAGATTTTCTTAATTAAGTTGTTTCTTTATTGTTGTTGTTGTTGTTCCTAAACTATCGCCAAGTTAATAAATCCTGGTACTGCCCACATTGTCATTACGTAATTTGCATGCGAACAACACACAAACGCAGCGTCATTTTAGCCTTTACACACAAAAAACGCTCAAACACACACTAATATGCACTTGGCCAAGTTCATAAACTTTCGTTTCATTCTGCCCCAGAGGTGGTTTTTTTTCCTTGTTTTTTCTTTTAGTGTGGAGATTGCGTGGCATTTTTCGCATATTTCTGCTGCACATTTCGTGCAAAACTTAATTATATTAACTGAGTTATTTGCGGCATTTGGCGCGCTCTGCCAGTTGGAACAGTGGACGGGAAGAAAAATAAAATAAAACAAGCCCTCGAGAGTGGCTTTTGCAGGTGTTGGTTGAACGACAAAAATTATGACAACTTAACTTGGACTTGACTGGTGCCGTCGAGAGGGGAAGCGAGATGCAGATACTTGTTCGCACCTAAATGGCCAGAATGACGGACGGAAAGCGTCCGGACAGGGACAGGGACAGGGGCAACCGACAATCAACAACATAATTAAAGACAACAAATGCCCATGTCTCTCTCTCTCTCTCCCTCTCTCTCTCTCTGTCTCTCTGTCCAAGCGATCCATTCCATTCCGATCCGATCCTCACCGATCTCTGCAGACTGCAAACTGCTGACTGCAGATTGCAGACCGTTTTCTTTGGTATGCAACGAGTTGCAATTAAAAATCAATAAAATGCGTGATTTTTGCAATTTCTGCGCTTGCCATTGCAATGTGTAATTGCCATAATTAAAATGTTGCCCAGACCATGGCCAAGACCACGGCGTTTTTCCCCCCGCCTTTTCTTTTAATCAAATTTTCACCTACTACTGCGGAACGAGCCGGAAAAACGGGAACGAGAAACTGGGACAGAAATCCCGAAAACCACCAAGGAGTCAGATGGCAATGAGATGCAATTAAATGCGTTTTCGAACCATTTTACTTCAGTCTCGAGCCCGAGCTCAGCCAGGGGTTGTACTCCATATAGAAACCACCCTGAAATCCTGACAAAATCAGGCAATCAATCACAGGACCGCCGCATAACTCACCCTTGTCTCGGTATATATATATATATATATATGTGTGTATTTTTTCTATCTGACTAGGGGGCGCAACAAATCGGATTAACTCCGCCAGACTGTACCGAAATCCACGCAGGCGCATTTAAGGATGCCCAGGATGAGTCCTGATTCCTCAATTCTACTCGTATATCTGCAGCAGCCCTCTCTTTCGTTCTTTCACACAATCTCTGAGTTATTCGCAGGGGGTAGCTAACTGGCATTAACAATTAACTTTTTTGTTGAGGTTTTTTCGCTTCGGGGCGTGTCGTCCATCCCTAAAACTAGAATCCCGAAACGAGCAATCAACTGCGCGATCCGTCCAGTCTCAAATCTCGAAACTCGAATCCAGCTGCGTTTGTTGATCGTTAGCCAACACTGGGAAATACCAAACAAAACCCAGAAACAAAAAAAAAACCATTTGAGAGGACCGGGGGAAAAAGAGCGATCACGTGGTCGTGTCAGTTGGCTGTCAAAATAATCATTATCGATGGTCCACCGCTGATAAGGAAGAGATCACGATGCGACGAGGATCGCCATAGGTTGGCGATTGTCTGGATTGAGGTTGCAAAGGTTGCTAGGCGGAGATTTGACTTTCGACGGGTTCTAACTAGCCATGCACTGCGGGAAAAATAGTATACCACCAAATCAGGAAAGGAGAATCTTTCAATAAGAAATGTGCACTTAAGAATAAATTGAATATTGCTCATTAAACTATTTCTAGTACAGTTAAAACGAAATTTCGTTCCTTTAATGCTTATAATTCCCAACTCTTTTTTAGGTTCCATATGTATATGCATAATACCCCTAAGATCTCTAGAATCTAAGTTTCCTAAGTTCCTAATGCTTTTTGCGCGAGTGTAAGAGCGTCTTGCTGCCCACAGTCAATTGAAATTCTACGCATTCCAACAAACAACAAACAAATGCAGGCATCACACAGATACACAAACACACACACACACACACACTCGGACAGACAGTTGCATATATAGAATTCTCAATTGCTTTCGCATCATTACGTCTGCGAACAATTTATTTTTATAAAAGCGAAGCGACCGCCGCCAGTTGAAGTTGGCGTCATCATCATCATCATCCATAGCCATTGCTTTTCCCTGCATTTTCCCGCATTTTCCCGGCCTGCAACAACAAAGTGCATTGGGGGGGAAAATTGAAGAAAAATACTGAGGCATGAAAGCGGCGTAAAGAAATCAAATAAATTTTATTGTATAAAAGAGCAAAAGCACCAACAACAACAGAAAGCCAAGCAAAACAATCATTGAGCCTGCGAGGCTGTAAATAGTTTTACAGTTCTCTGCGGTTGCTCACACTTTTCCTTTGCCCGCTGCAATCGATCGCAAAATTTCCCCCGCTTTTCCTCGGTTTTTCCTTCTCTTCTCTTTTTTTTGTTTTTTTGTGTTGTATTGTAAACAATTCGGTTGGCGGCTGGCGGCCACATCATCATCATCATCATCATCAGCAGCAGCCAGGCGGCCTAGCTAAATGGGTGTTGAGTGCAAAGTGTTTGTATTGCCACAGCCCCTTCTGTGCACGCCCCTGCCCCACTGATCGATCCGCACTCAGCGTTGCAATATGGCGCGATCTCGATACTGTGCATCTGTATCTGCCTGTGCATCTGCATCTGCATCTGAATCCGAATCGGAATCTCTGGCCCGACCGTGTTAAATGCTCGATCATTTTCGTGGGCATACTTTTCGCCCCCGGGGGGATTTGGTGTCTCCTCAATTTGGCGACCCAGTGGGGATTTTCTTTATAGTCAAGTCATTAGTCGATCGATTTTCATTTCGTTTAATGTCTCTTAAATGCGGGATCTGTTTTTTTATATTAAGTCATTTAGCATTAATTTGATCTTTCTAAAATTCTGTCTTACTTAATTTGATATTTAATGATATTTTCTGTTTGCTTTTTTTTTTACTGAAATTATTTTGTTAAATTGTTTTCATTGTCTGTTCGATTTCTGTACTGTTGTTCGTTCGCTGTTCAATTTCTGTTTTTTTTTTATTTTATATGTTTCGATTCTTTTCGGGTCGCAGCGGGAGATGCATCTTTTGTGCTGCTCCTCCGATCGCTTTGTGTGTCTTTTTAATTTTATGTCTGGCCTTGTGCAAAAAGGGGAGTGGAAAAGGGGGGGGAAGCCAGGTTTTTGGAGCTGACACTAAAAATACAATTTTAAAATACGAAATACGAAATACGAAAAATTCGAAATCAAAGTGAAGCCAGAAAGAAATCATACAAAGGCCATGGCCAAAAGCAGAGGGCCCCGAAAAAAAATACGAGCGGCTCTCGTCGTTTTTTGAGATTTTTCATAATTTTTGCGCTGACCACAAAAAGGCTGCAACAACAACAAAAGCAACGACCACCATGTTAACGACTCTGGGCGCAGCTTTAACTCCAGCCCGGCATCATCATCATCATCATCATGGGCTCCCCCCCCGAAATCCCATCCCCGCCTCCACCCCTCTCTTGACCTTATAGTACACATTGTCTGCCGGATCGTTTCCTTAACTTAAAACGTAAAAGTTTCATTTTCGTTGCCTGGGCCGGGGCCGAAATGAGACTTTGTCCAGAACCTCGAACCTCGAACGAAGCTGCAACAAATGGGATTTTTTTTCTCCTGCCCGATTTTTTTCTTATTTCTTATATTGCCGCTGCACCACCTCCTCTCCCTGCCTGCCTCGCTGATGATTTTTGAATTGATTTGTGTTGTTAAATATTAAATTCTTATAAGTCATTTGCACTCGGCCAGGGTCCGGGACCCGGAGCTCTCGCATGGAGCTGGGATACTGGGATACTGGGATACCGAGAGCTTTGTGTGGCTCCAAGATGACAGACAAGACAGCTCTCCCCTCTCGGTGCCCACATATATCATTTACACTCGGCCAGCTTGGAATTGGAAACGGAATGGAATCGAATTCGAATTCGAGCTGCGGACTGTGGCACAGCGGTCGGTCGGCCAAAAATGGCAACGCGGGGCAGCAACTCAGTTGCCCCCCTCCTCTCCTCTCCTCTCTGCCACACAACATTTTCGGGAGGGGCTGCTAGGTGGGGAGCCTTTTGGCTCAAACAGAAATTATATATATTTTATATGACCAAGGTGTTCGAGTTCTCTTGCCTTAATTTTTTCGTATTTTTTGATAATTTTTTAATTAACATTCGCTTTTAACAATTCGCTTTTAACACAGTTCAATGTTTGAACAGTGGAACTACTTTAAATTGAACAATCGAAAGTAATTTATATTGAACAACAAGAATTTTAATTCATGATATAAATGGTTTAAAAACATTTATAGTAAATTTTCCACTCCATAACTCTTTAAAAATATACCAAAATTCAATCCTAAAGCTAAGTGAATTAATTTCTTTTGCACACATTTCTCTTGTTAAAATTCAATCTATCTGATTCCGACTGTATATATATTTTCGGTGCTTGACTGCCTCCGATTTCATGGGTATGAATCTGAAGTTTTATTGCCATTTTATGGCATTTTATTAATATTTCTTAAATTTGGGCAGGCAGAAGACTTTCTTCCCAGCGAAAGAGGGGAGGGGTTGGGGGTCTCGAAAACATTCAATAAACACTCACGCAGTGCACAAAATGGACTTTAAACAAGTGCCACATGAAGTCGGGATATTTATATGGAGAGCTTTAAGTAAGTCTCCAGCTGCTGCTGCTGCTGCTGCTGCTGCTGCTGCTGTCTTCTGCCTCCTTTTCTTTCTTCTGGGGGCCTTTGCCTTTCTTTCTTCTGGTTCCTCGGCAGCTCGTTTCGGTTGCATTCATTACAAGCGAGCCAAAGGTTAACATGCAACGAACGAACCGAGCAACACAACGGCAACAGCAACAGCAACAACTGCTAAAAAGCTTAAATTTCACAACACGCTTCGGCAGCAACAACAACAGCAACACCAACAACCGGGAACAACCAACAACCCGAGAGACAGACACAGCATCAACGTTCGTTGTCGTCGTCGTCGTCGTCGTCTCTCAACTTTTGCGTTTGAGCATTTAAGTGCCAATTAATAACAATTTTTATGAACCGAAGAAATAGTTGACAACACGGCATGGCCGCATCGCATCGCTTCGTCTTTCCTCTTTTTTTTTTCTTCTGTTGTGTCTGTCTGTGATGAGCGTTGCATGCAACCGGCAACCAGCAACCAGCAACATGCAACATGAGTCTGAGTATCAGTCTCAGTCGCAGAGCAGCCAAACCTCATTTGAAAACACATAATATTGTACACTTTATGAACAATTATTATATAAGTTTTATTAGCTGCTCGTCCGCACAAGCGGCCGAAGAACGCGAAGAGAGTCTTTAATTAATTTGTGATTTTTCTGCATCAGCAACAGAACAGGGGCAACAAGAACTGCAACATCTTTGGGTTGGGGTACAAAAAAAAACACTGATCTTAATAGATTTTACAGGAATTATAGCTGTAACTGTAGAGGATATTAGCTGTTTTTAATTTAGCAGAAACAGGATAAACAACAGTTTGTAGATAATGTTGCTGTTGGAGTGGCAATATTTATTCAGTAAAATATCCATAACTCTTAATCAAACATTAAAAAATTAAGTATACAATAGTAGAGGAATAAAAGCAATCATAACTTCTCCATTAGCTACAAAAATATCCTCCCCTTCGGTTGGCCATTGCATTAGAGACGCAATTTATGCCGGCTTATTGACAGGACGAAAAAAAAAATAGGTCCGCGAAGGAAACGTAATAAGCATACAACAGACACAGGCTGACTTTGAAACATTTGGCGACATTAATATGATTTAATGCGTTAATTAGCGCCCGGCACAAACAACAACAATAGCAGCAGCAACAGCAGCAACACATTGCAGAGGGTGCGAAACCAGCAACTTGAGAGCATCTGACGCAAAGTGTTGCCTCCGCGGAAAAACATGAAAAGTCCTCCCCATCCCCGGAAAAGTATGCTATGCGCCGCGCCGGCTGCTCTGTTCTTTTTGAGAACTCCCCAGATCCCCGAGGCGGATTAAGGGAAGAGCACAGGCATGCTGGTGTCTGACTGGTAAGAGACGGGGGTGAATACTATATAGTGAATATTCTGCGCCCCCGTGTGCATTGCGTAATTGACGTCAATTTTGTTTTCGCACCGCGCATAGCAAAGAAAGCAACAGCCACAAAAAAAAATAACAGGGAAATGGGTGGGTGGGCGAGGGAAACCCAATACCGAGACCGAGAAAATAATTTGCCAAAATATAGAAATTGTGTCGCCGTGCAGAATGAGTGAAGGATATTGAAAACTTGAGGCCTGGGCCAATAAACAGGAGCTACGACAATTTCCACGGAGGGGGACGGATGGCATTCGGCGTCGGCATCGTATTTCATTTATTAGCAGCCGAACGAGAGAGAGCGTGGCAGGCATTTTTATTTATGCCCCATAATGCCGGGCATATGTGGCCCAAATGGGAATTGCCACACAGCGAGGCACGCAGCACTTAGAGAACTCTCGCGGAGAAGAAGGAAGGAAGGTTAGGAATCCTCCTGAGCCTCTGAGTGCTTGGCGAGGAAAGTAGCTTAGAGATTTATGCCGCATTTGTTCCATTGAAATTTGTGTTAAGCTGCACTTAGCAGCTCTCATCAAAAACTTTTTGGTTAATTAAAAGTTTAAGAGGCCAAAAGGAATCTTATTGATTTTCCAAAAGGTGAACTTTTGCTAAAAGTTATGGTTATTTAAGGTCACTAATTACTTTCATAATGTTAAGAAGTAAGGTAATGATCATTTAATGGGGGCTATAAAATTATGTAAATATTTTCCAAATAATCTTATACTATTTCTTAACCAATTTAATTGGACCAACTGGAAAAATCCTGCCTAAAAAATCACCAAAATCTACTAAGGCAAAGGATAAAAATCGGGATTGGTCTCCCCGGCACGTGCGCTATTAAATATGCAATAAATTATTTTTCCTAGTTTCTGGGCCGCCCCCCTTTTCGGGCCGCTGCGAAATTTGCGCTAAGCTGCCTGCAAATTATAGAAAATCCCCCAAAAGACGCCCCCGATGTGGGGGATAAGGGAAAAAGCCAATGTAAGCAATAAGCAGGAACACCATTATCTAATGCTCGGCGCGCCATTCAGGCAGAAAGCCGCCTCGGCCGTACCCCACACCTTTCCCATTTCCTCGTGGAAAACTTCTTGGGCCCCCCCCCAAAAAAAAATAGTGCGCAGGAAATAAAGCACAAAAAGGCAATAAAAATTCCTCCACCCTCCATCCCCCAACCGGAGAAATAACTTCTGGAAGACTATTTTGTAGATGCTGGCCGCACAGCTTCCGGGCCAATAGAAATGCCAGCACAACAAAGGGCCAAAAAGAGCCACCCTTCCGAAAAGGATGGCCAAAATCCAGGACCCGGCCTAATGGCCAACGCAAACAGACAATCAGACAATCGGACTGGGGAAATTCTGATAGAAACGGAGACGTCGCCAGCAGCGGATTTAAGTGCAAGTGATTTATGTCCTCGGAGATGTGGGCGAGGAATTCAGTGGACTGAGTCCAGGGCCAAAATCAGAAATTAGCCGAGAAGATATAAAGTTTTTTTTTGGCGAAAGCCAGTGCCAAATGGCCCCAAAAATCAATCCAAAAGTTCAATGACAAAAATAAAGCAGATTGAAGTGTATGAAATATGCAAGAGTTGCACTGGGAAAAATGTTGGGTATTTACTCTAAAAATGTTGCAAAATTATTTAGAATATTTCAGAGTTAAATAGTTTAGTTTAATTAT
This sequence comes from Drosophila setifemur, assembly GCA_021224005.1. Lineage (NCBI taxonomy): Eukaryota > Metazoa > Arthropoda > Insecta > Diptera > Drosophilidae > Drosophila > Drosophila setifemur. Next base: position 9,069,045 of record JAJJHY010008598.1, on the reverse strand, counting down.
ATCTGCATAAAAGATCTTTTAATTTTTTGTAGAGAAATATATTTTAAAATAAAATTTCTGTGGCTCTGAGAAGAGTCTTTAAAGTATCTTTTGCAAATATTTGGGATTTTTCTAATGGTATTCCACATCAAAAATGTAGCAAAATTATATGAAATATTCTAGAATTGTGGAACAATATTTTAAAAATATATCTGCATAAAAGATTTTTAATTTTTTCTAAGGAAATATATTTTGAAATATCTTTGAGAAGAACTTAAAGTTTTCTTTTGCAAATATTTGTGATTTTTTAATGGTTTTACTTCAAAAATGTTGCAAAATTATATAAAATCCTTTAGAGCCATGAAAGAAAATTTAAAATATATATCTTTAAGATTCCTTTTGCGAATATTTGCGAACTGGCCGAAGGGTTAAGGACAGCTAACCCAAACCTAAATTCAATTAGCTGCGGTAGTGGTCAGTGGCTACCCTTTTGTGATATTTGAATCATAGGAAATAGATGCCCTTCAAGCTGGATTCGATTACACTTTACAAGTGGTCAATACGGGCTAAGCGGACTTAAGGGGGCCCCCCCATCTACTATATATATTCTCTATATATACTATATTCTGTGTGTTTTGTACTGTTTTCCGCTGTGGTCAGTTGCGTGTTGGTAATTGAAAAGCACTCAATGGGGGGGTCACCCCAGAAGATAGGATCAACTGCTGGCTAATCGAGTTTAAAACAAGCGTAAATTGTCCTGGCCTTTCCTTTTGATATTCGAGCGGACTTCAGTGGCGTTATTTGCGGTGCCAAGTGCAGCGAGTACGCCGGGTAATTAATGGTAATTGTCCAGAGCTGAGCCGCTGAGCTGCTGAGCTGCAGTGGACCTGCAGGGCTTCTCTCCCTCCCTCAGGTGTCCGAGGAATAAAATACAAAATATACTAAAAAAAAAAAAAGAAAAAGCTGGCTGCCTGCATTTGCCTAATGACACAAAAGTAAAACCGGCAAAAGTCCAGCGGACTTTGTATAATTTCCTTGGCTTTTTGTTCGCTAAGCTCTTAAACCGATTTGCAGCTTAGTTGAATGGCCAGGAGATATAGAGCTGGAGCTGGAGCTGGAGCTGGGCGAAATATTTCGCCAAAGCCAAAACGAATCAAATAATGAAACCGAAAACTGTGTTCATTGGAAAAAATGCCTGAAGGCACCAAGACAAAGACTCGGTGTGTCTTGTGGCATTTTTACGGCATAAATTTCCATTGAATTGATACTTTTTGGCCCCCAAAAAAAACAAAGGGTTGACACAATCAGGTAGTAGAGTATTTCCTCCTGTCGGCCCTTCAAAGAAGACAAACAAACAACACTTGAGCAGCAAAATTAATTTCATTAAGATTTCAAAAATGCTTTTTGCTCAGCGCCTACAATTTCCTGGAAGTTATATATATTCCATAAAATATTTACGACTAGAAATTAAGTTTGCTAACAAAAGTTTTCGAATTGATTTTCATTCTCTGTTTTTTTTTTTGTGTTCAAGCCGTCAGTTTGAGATGTCTTTTCGCACAACCCGAAGATCTTCGAGCAACCCGAAAAGGTATCGCATTCAACGCTTCCATGGCCTGCAATTCCCCTGACAAAACCAAATTGTGATCGAAAATTGCTGTCGAAAGTATCTCAACCTAATGAAATAAAATGAAATGATATAAAAAGGAGAGACACACCCGAACATCAGATCAGCCGCAGACGAAATCTTGTGGCAACTGCATTGAAACATTAGCAGTGATGACATTTTTGCGGTCACCCCCTTCTTGATTTTTTTGTTCCCCCGAAATTGTCTGGGGATCGTCTGGTTTTATTTCTTTTTTTTTTTGTTTTGCTGGGGATCAGCAGAGAAATTCCTGACAACGCGACACTTCATACATAATAACAAAAGATCGACGGGCCGTCGAGCAAGCTCAAGCCCTTTGAATACCCTGCATTTGACTATTTCGAAAATAATTCTTAAAAAGGCCTTAAAGATTAAATACTTTAATTGCTTATGGAAATTCTAATTCCCTTATATTTTTGTTAGCCCAATAAAAATCGGATTAAAGTTCCCTTTAAGCCGTCATAATGAACTCATTAAAAGACCTAAGCTCCGAGGGTATTTCCACCTTCGTTCCTCCAAAATATCCAATCTTTGTGGCTCCAGTTTTTTTTCGGAGCTTTTTGGGCATTTGTAGGGCTGCCTTCGTGGACGGTTGGTTATTAATTGTAGCCTTGGACTTGGACTGGCGATGCCAGTCTTTGTTTCACAAATGAATGCACAAATTTTCGGGACAAGTCTGCGCGCTGCTGCGGTTTTCGTTTTGCGGTGCCACAATGGGGCAGACAGTATGACGACGCCGAAAGCCGCAAGGCCGAAAAACAAACAAAAACGCAACCTCAAAGAACGAAATCCTTTTCGGCTAACTCGTATTTCGGCCCCCAAAAAAAAAACCTCTTGAGGTGAGAGTGTGCGGCTAATGAGCCAAAGTCAAAGTCGAAGCCAAAACCCCAATCTTGGATCCTTTTGTATCTGACTTTTGGTTGGGTCTTCGAATTCAGAACCAGTTGGAGAGTTCGAGAGCTCCGAAAGGGAGTGGATTGACTTAATGCCTATAAAATTATAGGTTACCATGGACTGCCTCGGAAAATTGTGTGTGTTTCGGGGCGTTGCTGGAGAAATTAATACAAAAAAAACTCATCCAGCATTTTCTTCTTCGATGGGGGGGGGGAAAAAGGAAAATGGTATGACTTTGAAGAGGCCACAAACACGCCCCGGGCAATCACGCAAAATGCCAAATTACATGTAGCCCACCATTAAGCGAACGAATCATCTAACACGCACCCAGACGGGGAAAACAAACCAGGCCCGAAACAAGAACAAAAAAAAAACACAGAGCCATTTAAGGTGTTTTACCCAGGTTTTTTTTTGTTGCCCCCTCTTGGCAGCTGGCCGAAAGATCGGGTTCACTGCTCGAATTTCATGATCTCCGGCGCACTTATCCTGCGATCCTTCAGCACCCCCATTCTGGATCGGCGGAATCAGTTTGCAGGATCGAAATCCTCCCTCTCAGCAAAATAAGCAGCTTACACGTGCCGCTGCAACTGGGTAATCCGAGACGAGTTCCTCTCAATTTACACAGGAGCAGGAGCAGGAGCCAGGACTGCGTCCAGTTCCGCACAGGGTAATACATTCAAATAATATATATATATATAAGGAGAGTTCCTAAAGGGAGTTTAAGTACTTAAGAAATAATTTCAATATGATTAATAATTATTTTCAAGATAGAGATTTCATATGGTTAATATAGATATATATCGCATAATCCCTAACTAAGCGTTGAAAGTCACAAAAAGATGGGGGAAATGTATTTAAGCACTTTTTAACTTGGATATCAAATAAGTTAATTGATATCACATCCAGTTCAGTCCAAGCAAAGTAATTATTTTATCCAGAAGATATATCAGAAACACCTTTGGATATTCCGGAAAACCTAAGGAAAATCATCACCTTGCTGGCCAGAAGCTGAAAACGTATAAAAACGCGGCTGAAAAGTAGAAAAAGGGGTTTTGGGGGGAGAGTCCCTAGATTCAGCTTGAGCTTTTCGCATTTGGATATTGAAGATTTCGTAGATCTAAAGACTTGTGAGCCAAGGGTAAAATGTATCCTTTGTCCAGTTTTCGGAGGGTCATCCTTCTTGGTCATCCATGGTCGATCCCAGTTCCATATTCTCCTTTTGTGGCTTACAAACTAACGTAGTCAGAAAAAAACATTTCATTTTTTTTGTTTTATACTTTTCAAATATATTTTGGTTTTTTTTGTTGTTTTTGTTTCTTCGTTTGTTTCATATATTTATTGGCTAACTCTTTAAACTTTACTCTGTAGTTCGTTTTTTTTGTTTTGTTTTGTTTTACTTAATCCATCTGGGTTTTTGTTTTTCCTTGTTTTAATTTTAATATTAGTATACAT
>JAJJHY010008598.1:9023284-9062075 GCA_021224005.1 Drosophila setifemur | reverse complement strand
GGTTCGGTGTGTTGGGGGCGGGGGTTAAGTAAAGAAAAATCAAAAATAGTTAGGTTAATAATGGTGTGTGTGTGTGTGTGAGAGTGTTGGGGGTTGATAATTATTTTTTGTTTTAGTTTTGTTAATAATAATTAATAATATATTGGCGAGCTATATGGGCCTCTTGCAAAAACGAAGTTCTGGAACATTTTCATTGTTGTAATTTAGTTCTCATTTACTTTATGCTTTCTTAGTTTCTTGCTTTTGTTTTCTTTAGTTGTTGGTACTTTTTACAAATTAAGCGAAATTGTTTGTTTGTTTGTTTGTTGCGCTAATTATTGTTGCTCAGTTGCTTGTTTGTTCATTTGTCTGTTTATCTTTTTTATCATTTACAATCTGCTTGAGATATAAACTGATGTTTCGTGTATTGTGTTTGTATTTTTTTTTTGTATCTTGTATCTTTTATCTTTTAGAGGGAGTGAGTTAGGCTGAGGCAGCGCGGCGCGAAAGGTGAAAATCGCTTTTGGGAAAGTGAGCTTTCCTTTCCGCCAGCTGCCTCAGCTTGGAACTTAAATTTATGGCATTTACTGTACACAGAGGAGAGCAAACAAATTCTGGCCGTGGCAGCGCAGTAGCAACATTAGTGCGTATCTCATGGATACGCGTGTATCTCGGTTCGGTTCGCAGTTCGCAGTTCGGTTCGCTGTCGTTTTCAGTTCGGTTTTTTCGGCCGAAGCCCCTTGGAAGCTCGTTTTGTCGCTAGTAAGTTACTTTTGTCGGTCACTGTCCGTTGTATCCTTCATTGTGGTTTGATGTTGCTGCTGTTGATGTTGCTCCTGCCGTTGGTGTGGCATGCGGCATGCGGCATGCTGCATGTTCGAGCATTGCTGCTGCTGCTGCTGCTGCTGCTGCTCCGGCCAGGCAATTCCTCTGCTCTCCTTTTCGCTTTGAATTTGAATTTGAATTTCAATCTGTATTTATATATATATTTATCGTTTTCAGCATTTAGTTTTAGTTTAGTTTCGCTCTCTGACTAATTTACAATGTGTATGGTTTTGGTTGGTGTTCTGTGTTCTATTCTGATTCAGTGTGTGTAATTGTTCATAATGACGTACAACTTCTTCTGCGTTCGATTTGGATTGGATTTGAATTCATCAATATTAATAGTATTTATTATGTTGCACAAAGTGAATTAATTTGACTTAATTTGCTTATGCAGTTCGGTAGCAACGTTTATTTTTAGTGGCACTCTCTTCTCGTTAATTTGTCAAATTGTTCGCTTTTTTTGAGAAGTGCTCTGGATTATCGATTCGATTCGATATTCGTACTGATTGATCGCAATTCGCTTTTTTGTATTATTATTGATTCATTTAATCCCAGGGCATTGTGAGCACCCGCTTCGTTTTTGCAAGAAGGTCGTTATCGTACTACGAACATGGGTGCACCACCGCATTGTAGCTCGCCAATATAGGACCATGTGCTCCCGCGAAGGGGGTACTCACAACGTCTGGTGTACTAGCTCCATCGGTGTGCGATGTGGAGTCGGCATTGCTCCGGCCCTCCCCGTTCGCCGAACCCAACTCCGGTGGTTTGGTGGTGTCCCGTTCGTCGATCACTAAATCTATTGGCATTTTACCCTTTAAACACGATATATACCGATGACAGAAGTTATCGCATAATTCGTGTACCTGCAACGAGACAACCCCGCGGATCAGGCAAAAAGGTTGGTTGGAGAAAGAGAGAGAACAGAAGAGATTCATCAGTTTTTTTCGGTTGAGATTGGTTGTCTCCGGGGATTTTAATTTTATAAGGGGTTGGGTGCGGGTGCGGATGCGGGTTTTCATCTACTGTTGTAGTTGGTGCTCTACAAAAAACTTTGAATATCGATTTAGCAGTTGCCATTTAAATCGATATTTCTCAGGGGTATTAAAGGGATCTTAGCTTAAAGTACAGCTGAACTTCCATAACTCGAACAGAACAGAAACAAAATTCGAGTTATAGAGTATACTTACAGATACTTCGAGTTATGAAAGTTCGAGTGTAAAATATATATATAGTATCTTATTTAAGGAACAGTTCAGTGATCAATGAATATTATTTAAATTTAGATTCTTGGGAAGTAAACATCGTTGATACTGTGTCTTGATTCTTATATCTACACTTAAACCGAGCTTAAACATTGCCATTCGTTAAACAGAGAGCGTGATAGTTAGCGCCATCGCATTCTTGCCACATTCGAAAAACCTGCTCTGCCCAGTTCTGCCACCTCCTCGTCCTCCTCCTCGTACTCCTCCTCGCTCCCTCGCAAATGGCATGCAAATTGCTTTTGATGCGTTGCCCCAGACCTGAAAACTCCGGCTCCATGGCCACGATGATGGCACTCAAAAATGGCGTAGACAACAAACTGAGCCGGGCCACATAAATATGCAAGAGCCACAAAATAATGCACTGCTGCTGCTGGTGCTGGTGATGGTGCTGGCCGAAAAGGAAGTCCAGGGAATGGGGCAGGCAGCTTAGCCCCGGGGCACACTTTCAGCCAAATAAGCGAAAGAGACCCGAGACCGGAGACCGGAGACCGAGGCAGCCAACCAAGCAGCAACATGCAGCACGTGCAACACTCGCATTAGCAACATGGAGACGACGCATCCCCAAGAAGAGAAGATCGCTGGCGTCAGCAGGAAAATATTCGCAGACCTGGCCAACAGAATGCGTTTTTAAAGCCCTGTTGTTGCCGTGTTGATGTTGCTGTTGCTGCCTGTGCCTTGTTGTTGGTGTTGTTGCTGTTGCCGGTGTGTTGGTGTGTATGATAAAACAAATGCGATAAGGCAAAGTGAGTGTGAGTCAGGCATATATGCAAATAGGCAGCAACAAAGAGAGGAATGCAGCCGCCGCCACGGCTAAAAAGAAATTAATTGCACTGGGCCAGCAGCAGCAGCAGAGGCAGCGGCAGGAATACCAACGGCAACACCAACAGCAACAGCAACACCAGCAACAACAACAACAACAGGGTGCTCCATTTAACCGGGGCCAGGCATTTAATTTACGAAAAAGTGCGCGTTGCTTATGCAAATTGTTTGTTGTTGCTGTTGTGCTGTGTGCAGTGTTGCTGTTGCTGTTGCCTCTTTTTCCTCCTTGTTGCTGCTTTTTCGGCCTGCGAAAGCTGCAACTTGGCCTGGCTATTAACTTGTTGCCCATTGCCCAAACTTGTCAAACTCGTTTGCAGGCTGCTTTCAATGTTATTGTCACCAAAAATACGAACAAAAACCAAAAACCAAAATATAAAAACAAAAACAATGATGATATAAAAAAAAGCAACGGCCTGCAACTGGTTTATGACAGGACAATGTCAAATTTGTCGCCGTCGTTGATAAGCAGCAACAGCAACAGCAACAGCCACAGCCCCAACAACAACAACTGCAACATGTTGCTGGCAACATACGAGCAATCGAGTATCAGTGTCGCGGGCAGCAGTTTTATGATTGCCTCTTGGAGCTGTCAAACTGACCATAACAATATCCATAAAGCTTGCAATTAGCACGCCAGCAACATGTTGCCGCTGCACACACACACATGTGCAACACGGAGAGGCAAGCAGCCAACCAAATTGATATGTTTATGCGCCCCGCTTGTTGCTGTTGGCCCTTCGGAGACTTTCGATGCCGGCTGGCTGATAACTTTTGATTAATTTGTCAGCATTGTATGTGACATTTTCGAACGCATGGTGGCTCATTGCGATATTTATGACTGCCAGTTGCCGGTTGCCAGTTGCTGTTGCACATTGCTGTAGCCGCCGCTGCCGTTGCTGTTGCACATTGGGTGGGCCCCCGAGCAACAACAAGGGCAACAGGCAACAGCAACACCACATAGCAGCAGCAGCAGCAGCAACAGCAACCTCAAGCTGAGGGCGTTGCTTGTAAATGCTGCCGCTCATTTGTACATCCTGTTAAGCAAAACGTTTCTATATTCCATACTATATAGTTGGCCCCTCCATGCTCCTCCTCCTCCCTGGCAGCTTCCTCTCGGCTCTAATCTCGATGCAAATCGCTCCAATCTGCGCAGTGGTAATTCTCGATTTCCGCTCATAGATACAGTAGATAGTTGCTCGCGTGCAGCAACTAGCAACCTACAACTCACACGCTGCTTTTGTGTCTAACAAGTTTTGCTCCGATCTCTTTCCCCGACAAATGAAATGTCATTAAAAGTAAATGTGATTGGTATAGATGGACATCCTTTGAATTAAGTTCAATTAACCAAAATGTCCAAAAATTTAAGTATTATTTTGTAGCCCCGAAAATCTCTTGAGGTTGCATCATCCCCAAAGACCAAAAGTATACAGCTGTCGATGATGTTGCTGTTGCTGTTGCTGTTGCCGGTGTGTTAGCGCGAGATCCCTCGGCGATCTTGGCCAGGCCATCAAAACAAGGCCCCCAAATCGCTGTAGTTGTAGTTGCCCCCATGCCGGCATTACCCAGCTCCGATCCAGCGATTCGGATTCACCGATCCGATTCTCCCAGTATCCGATGGATACCCCCTGCCGGCGGTGGAGCGTGTGCAACTGACCCGACGTGTTTGTTTTTGTCTTTTTTTTTTGTCCCACTGTCCATCAGTCGAGTCGGTTGGTCCCACCGTCCCGTCGTCTGTTTGTCAATTGCAATGCCTGCTGCCTTCTGCCTGCTTGATTTTTTTCCATCCCCATCTCCAGTTTATTTTGTATTTTTTTTTATTTTTCCATTTGTATTTTTTGCATGTGACTCTGTGACGAGAATTGTCCGTTTGCTGGGGAGCCGAGCTAAAAAGCCGGAGACTGTGGAGCTCTGAGACCCAGACTGGGACTGCGACTACTGGCAAACCAGTTTTGACAGACACAAGTCTTGAAAACGTCTTTTTAACTGATTCTGTTCGCTGTTCGGCTGTTCGGCAACAAATATGCACAGATACAGATACATCGGCAGCCCGCACATTTTTATTTAAGTATATTTTGTATTTTTTGCTGGTGTAGTTTTTTGTGTTTTGTGTTCTTTTGCATTTATATATTTATTTTATACACCAAAAATCGACCGCTGCATTTTGTTGGCTGCATATAAATGAATGTGTTTTTTTATGCTTTATTTTCAATACTATACTATACTATATATATATATAGTTTTTTTTGTTTTTGGGGTACAAGTTGCTACAGTTCTTTGTTGCTGTCGTGTGTGTCGCAAGCTGTGTGAGTGACAAATGACAAAACAAAAACCTGTCGTGGTCTGCTGTGATGTTGATAAAGATCTCGACTGTTGTGTGTCTCTGGGTTTTATTTTGTATTTTGTATTTGTATTTTCTTTTGGATTTCTATAGCACCCTGTGTGTGGGGCTTGCAACAAATTGCAGCTGGCCGGCTGACTGACTGACTAACTTGGCTTACTGACTTGGCTCAGTGCACTAGTTTTGTTTTGTTTAGAAAGCGTTCGAAGGTAATTAACATTGTCCGCCGCACTAATTGCACATTGATTGACTCTATTTTTTTGTCGATTCCTTCGATCGCTGTCATTAGCCTATATATATCGAAGATACTTTTACCGCATTCTCACTCCGCATTCCACGGCAAATGACTTCGACTACTATATATTCCCTGAGCGTTTTATCTTGTTCCCCCCCCCCCTCGTCCCTGTCTCTGTTTTATTTATTTTGCTGCTGGCCGGAGAATGTTTTGCATAATTTCTTACTTAAGACTTAATTGAAAAAAAATAAAAAGAGTGAAGAGCACAAGTTTCGGACGGGTTTTGTCTGTCCGGCTTAGCTCTCTCATCTCGACTTAAAAACTTCGACTTCAACTTCGGTTTCAGTTTCGGTTTCGGTTTAGCTTCGCTCCACGCTTCGTTGCGCATTTGCCTAATTAATTTTCTCAGCACCAACAGCAACAGCAACAAAATATAAAATACAAAATAAAATACAGAAAAAAATAGAGGGGAGGGGGGGATAGCCGGCATTAATTACGACCGCGTTTGAGGAACAACTTCCATTAAGGCGCGCTGGGCTGGGAGGGAGACACGCACTCCCGGAGCCGCTGCTGCATATTATTTGAAATTAAAACAAATTAGACAACCTGTAATTTTTCCATTTAGACAATAAAGTGTCTAATAATCAAGTAGGTGTGAGGCGGGGGTATCCCCCTCCCCCGCTCCTCCCGCTCTCAACATCAAAACCTTCCCTCGCGGGGGAATTCTAATTTATGTGGCTCTCTTATCGAGGCTGGAAAATCTAGGAAAATTCTGTCGGAGGGGGAGGGGGGAGGTAGTTCTGCAGTCATCACACCTCATGTATCAACAACAAAAGGCAGCCGAAAAACCCAGCAACTAAATGCATTCCATTGTTTTCAGTTCGAATGGAGAACATTTTTCTTTTCCCATTTTTTTTTTTTATCTTACGCATTAAAGTGTAACCACCTGCCTCTGCCGCTGCTGGCCAAATATTTGTTGCCAACAAACTAATCCAAGCCACATCCTGTTTTAGTTTATTTTTTGTTGTAGTTTATAGTTACAGCTATTTTACTTTGATTGGCAATTAATTCAATTTCCAGCTGCATTTTGGTTGTACTCCTTTAATTTAGACATTTTGCAAGGCAGATATATGGTCGCCTGCTGTGGGACTCTCCCCCCCTTCTGCCCACCTCCCCCTTTGAACATGGCTCAATAAAATGTCAACACAAATGTTGGTAATTGAAATGCGCGCCCGTTGGCAAACTATTTTGCCTGCCTTACTCTTTTTTTTTTTTAGCCCGGTTTTATTTATGGGCCCGCTGGCTGGAGACTGTGTCTGGGGTCCTCGATTCCTGGCCAACATTTTGGGTGGTCTTTTTGGGGCGTTGATAAATGATTGCCGCCGACTTGGTCCCGGCTTTGCTCTGGCCTTTTCAGTTAATTGCAATGACTAAACAAATGCCTGTGTGCTGCCTTTTTTCAGCCCTGATGAGGCTGCATAAATTGTGGGTTCTGCTCTTAAAGCTATGGCAATGTTTAAGCTCGCTTAAAGTGGTACTTTAAATACTATATATACATATATATATATACTTGGGGTTGTATTTATTAAAAGTTTTCAACTTACTTTTTCTAATTCTAAAAGGTGAAACCGAAGTACTTGTATTGCTTGCACCATCTGAAAGTGAGAGAAAAGTAATAAGGAATTAGTTTAAGTGGTTTAGATTTAGGTATTTCATTCAGGGAACTTAATAGTCATTAATAATAATTACACCTTAACTTCAATGAAAACACCTTCCTTTTTTATTAGAGAAATGGAAATTAAAAAGCATTTAATTTGTTGTCTTGGCTTTGGTTTCAATTTGTTTTTTTTTTCCGACCGGACCGCTAATTAAACCATCACTTTGACATTTGACATTTTTACGATGCTGCTAACTGCTGCTGTGTGGCCTGTTTGGTTTTGGTTATTGTTGCATTTGTATCTGCTACTGCCAGGAATGCCATCTTAACCCAAGACATGCCATAAACATTTTTATAGCGAGCGACCTCAGTTGGTAATATCTTTGGGGTTTTCACTTCGTTCGCTGGCTGCTCTTTTTTTTTTTGCTGTTGTTTTTTGTTGTTTCTGTTTCTGTTCCTTTAAGTGAGTGTTACTAAATGCACTTTTAAATGTTCAAACACGATAGCGGATAAAGGGGGAGGGGCTGGCGACCACAGAGTGGCATGCCAAAATGATTTATGGCCAAAGTACGCAGACGCAAGCGTTCCGAAAGATACGACACACGGCCATGGCCAAGACGATCTAAGCGCGGGCAGGGGCGTTGTGTGAGAGGGGGGTGGGGGGGGGGGCATGGCCAGGCCAACTGGGGAGGCAGTCAGTGATTTTGTTCTACAACTAATAAACTAATCTGCAAGTGCATAAAATTAGGGCCACCAGAGGCAACCGAAGTGAGTGGGTAAGTGAGTGACACATTTACGACTGCCGGCAATTAAAATTAGTTTTGCCCATAATCTCTTTATACTCCGCCAGACTCTGCTCCCCATTCAGCTGCATATACACATATATATATGTATATATACTATATATATCTTTTTTTTAGCAGACTTTTGCTGGGGCTACCCAATTGCATGGCTCGTTTTGCACTTTTTGCACGCGGCATTTCCGTCTTGATTTGCATTCTGAATGTTGGATGCTGGGATGCTGGATGTTGGATGCTGGATGCTGGCATCCAAAATGATCTCTTTTTTGGCTCCCCCCCATCCCTAACCCAGGGCCATAAAAATTGTTATGACTCGGTTGCCAGAGGAATGTGAGAGGAGGGAAAACCCAAGGCGGCCAAAGGAGTTGCTTTAATACCCTAAAAACCATTTCTGATTTCTAAAGTACTAATATATTTGAAATATAGTTGAATTTAAGGATTGATGGATTATACTTTGGATAATCCCGAGAATGTGTTACTTTATCTGAGTGCTTAGCCACGTGATGCTCTTTTAACGATCAGTTCCTCTTGGCAGATTAGCTTAGCCCCACCGATCATGATCATGATCCCCAAGGTTGTGCTGCTGGCATTTGCCTTGGTCCCCCTCCCAACTATATCCAAGACGCTGTTGGCTCCATTGTTGTTATGATTTTTTTATTGCTCTTTTTGCACACACCAAGGCTGCCAGCCAGGCCATTTAGAGAGTGCAAAAATGTCATATGCATCATTAAATCGTTCTGCTTCATATTGTCGTTCGGTTGGGTTCGCTCGTTGCTGCAGCCTCTGCATCTCTGCATTCCCCCGATATCGCCGCACTATACTCTATATACGAGAGCATGCTAAAATCGAGAGCGAAAAGTATGGCAGCTCTGTCCAATAAAATGACTAAACAACTCAGTTTGCTCTGCCTGTGACGCTGAACAGAACAGAACAAATGCTCATAAATTGCGTTCGTTTTGCTTGGGGCTTTGCGCTTTTGCTAAATTCACTGTGATTTATTCTAAATAAAAGAAAATTATTCAATTGTCGTCGACGTTTTGGGTCAAGGTGATACACACACACACATAGCACTCACAAAAAACTAAGGAGAAAAACAAAAAAAATAGCCATGATCTTTGGCTTTGGCAACTTGCTGCCAAGGAGGCTGTGGGGCAACTTTGTTGCCAACTTTGGTTCTTTTATTTTATTTGTTTTTGTTGTATCTTTTTCTGTGTTACTTACCAGTGAGTCGACTTCGGGATCTGCGGTATAATAGGGTTTCTGTGATCTTATCTGCAAGAGAAAGAGCGAGAAGGACAATGGTTAGTGAGTGTTAAATGTACACAGCAAGAAATCGAAAATCCCCAACTTTAATATATTCAAAAAAATCTTAAAGAAGTATGTAATTACTTTTATCAAATTAGTAAATATTTTCTCAAATATTTAATAGCTTATAAATATTTACCAAAAAACTGAATTTCTCCTTGTGCAGTTTATTGCCAGCTGTCCTACCAACTCCTCTCCATTGTCGTGTTTTTTTTTTTTTTGTTGCTATTTTATGATGGCCTGGCAGCCGATAAGCTCATGCCAAACCAAAATATTGTACACATTATAAGACTACAAGCAAATCGGTTCCATGGCGAGCATGGGAAACGCAACATTTGTGCTCATCAACCCAGACCCGAAACCAAACCCCGACCCAAAACCAAACTCCAACCCAATCCCAAACCGAAGAGGTGACGATGCGACTCGCTGTGACCATAAAAGAGATTCTCGCTTTTATAGCAATCCAGCACACATAGGGAGAGGGACAGAGGGAGAGATATATTTATAAATATAAACCACACACTTAGATAAAGATCACAAAGGCAATATCTGGCTAGATAAAATGCCACACAGACCGAACCGAGACCGAGAAGGTCATCAAATGCTGTGCGAAATATATTTTCAAATCTTGTCTTGTCTTGGCCCGGCTCTCACGGAACTCAGCCACAATAAATGGCCAAGACAAGCTCGGGTCTTCGGTCTTCGGTGTTCAGTTTTGGGTTTTGAGTTTTCAATCCGTAGATAAACACACACCCGCTGCGATATCTTATATAACGACCCGACCTTGCCCAAAATCCAAATCTTTGGGTTTTTGTTTGGATTTCCTGGTGATTTCTGACCACCCAGCAACATGCAACAAGGTTGCAATCCCGGCAGGAGGTCCCCGGGATAGATTTTATATCTATTTTTTTGCCACATGACCCTGACGATCACAGAGGATCGTTGGGTGATATAATAACCAATTACTCTATCTACTTTAATTGAATGTTTAATTGAAAATGAATGTCAATTAATATATAATTTCAATTGCATTGAAAGTATCTACTAATACTGATTTCCCTAACACCTAACCTGCCCCACTGATCTCCTACGAGTTCGAACTCCCTCAGCGATCTGCCAGATGCACAGATACTTGGATATAAGACCAGACAAACTCACATCCATCGACCAGAGTCCAGCAGTCCAAGGCAGTAACGGCAATTTGAAATCAACTGAGGCATGTGCAGCTAATAATTACACACTTTGCACACGGACAGACCGGCGGACAGACGGACCGGCGGACAGGCGGACGGAAAGCTGGAAGACTTGTATCTAGATATGTGGGCACTTCATCCCATACCAAACCATTGTATGAGAAAAACGCCCCATTGTGAGGCTACAACTACAATAATAATGCCAAGCACAAAGCACGGCCATTGAAGATCGCTAAAGGAGGGGCCAGGGGCGGGGAAGGGGGGTTCGAGGGGGGAAAGCGGACCCAAGTTGCGTGTTGGGTATTTTGCAAAAGTTGTTGCCTGTTGGCTTTTATGTTGCATTTTCAAATGCTGGTTGGCTGTGGCTGGTGTTGCACACACACACAAACACTCGCTCAGATACACCGCACATACAGATACAGATACGCGGATAAAATGGGAACTCGCCAAACTGGTTTCCCTATGCAGGCCCGTTCAAAAACCGCGCTTTTGCCTTTAACTGATATGAAAAGCAGTCGGCCGGGCATATTGCACGCACTTTGCCGAAAGGTATCCCCCTCCGAAAAAAACAACAACAACAAAACCAAAAAAATAATATAAAAAATGGCTACCCCGGAACCTTGAGGAGACGTATCTCTTCCTCCAACGCTAATTGAAGTTCCTCGCCGAAAGATACTGGGCGAGGGAATGATTTTAAAAATATATAAATCATGCGGGCAACTACTAAAATGCACAGCATGAGACAAGTCTATAAATACATAAAAACGTTCTCTAGTTGGGGCGTGAAAATGGGGAATAGAAATGGAATTGGAATAGGAATAGGAATAGGAATAGGAATAGGAAAATATGGAAACGAAATTTTCCCCCCGCCCCCCGCGACTTTCCCCCTGCAGCAATGCGTGGGCGTCTGCAGCTGACAATTTCATATTTATAGCTTCTCATATATACATATATGTATCTATTGGGTTGGGTGTTCTATTCTGGATCTGTCCAAACGCAAATCGAGTGTGCGGAATCCGTCACGCGCCTCAGCGGAACCTGAGAACCTGAGAACCTAAAACAAAACCAAACCAAATCGCACCGAAACCCATTGGCGTAATCAGTTTCACATGAGCACCTCATAAATTTCTATTTCTGTTTTTTATTTTATTTTGTTTTATTTTTGCGACCACGACAACGACGGGCGAAAAGAAATCACTACTGTTTAGATACTGCTCTTCAAAGCGCCGTTTTTTATGATGCCAATAAATGCAATTATACAACCGGCACAAAGGTTTTACAATGTCGTCGCGTCTCCCCAAGACCCAAGACCCACCAAAGATACCCAAGACAAAAAGAATAAAATACAAATCGAAACTCACTAAGCGTAGGTGGCCATAAATTTTCCCGGAGGGAATTTTCGAAATCAGTACCATTTCATCAACCACGTGCTATCATTCCGCTGTCATAAAAAAAAGTAGAAGGAACATATACGAAAATATATATATGTGGAAGTCGGACAAATTATGATTCAATCAGAGAAATTTCCTCAGACAATTATCGAAACGCAAGACGACACTGGGGAAATGGGAAATGGGGAAAAGTGGAAAGGCGAAAGGCTAGCAACCAAATCTGGGTTCATAAAGACACAGAATGTGCTCACTCAAAACGGCCCTATATAGCCGGACTATATATATTTTTATAATGCCAATACACGGTTAGGAATGATTTTATGGCCAGGTCGCTAGGCAGGCTAATAAAATCATTCCGAGCAGCGAGGAGCGAGTGGCGAGGAGATAGCCCCGGATAGCCAGGGACTACAGCACGCACATACATATATATATATATATGGAGGAATACTATACTATTTTGTGGGCAGGCGGGCACTTGAGTAATGTGGCCATAAAGCCCCAGTCAGGGGCTAAAACTCCGGTCTCTGGTCCCGGCCATAAAGCGATTTATGCACCAGCACCAGTCCGACTTTTGGAATCAGCGCGCACAGTAGCCCGCTTTTTGAGTTGAGTTAAGTTAAGTTAAGTTGAGTTGTCGCTGCTGCCGTCAAATGTCGATCGACGCTGAGCCTCCAAGCCACTTGAGAAAAGAGTGCAGTGATAACAGTGATAACAGCCAACAAAATAACAAAAAAAAAACAAGACGAGCCAGGAAAAAGATTCGCAAAGTGGGTGGGAATTTCTGGTTGAGGAGATACCGAATTTGGTAACTGAAAGGTTTGTAAATTAGAAATTTTTAGTAAGAAATGTGACTCACAAAATGGTATGCTATCCTTTTGAACTTAAAAACAAAAACCGAGTTCAAAGTTCAACCTGAAGAAGTACCCGCCCCTCTTATTAGTTGTTCTAATTGTGGATGGAGCCCAGAAGTCAGCGGGGGATAGAAAAAGCGAGGCGCCTAAATTGCAGCACGTAGCCACATTATATTATTTTCATTTCCATGTTGCGTGCCACGGCGCCAGCCGCATGCGGGTTTCCCCTCTCCCACCCCCTCCCCACCCTCTAACATTATAAACAAACAGAGAGAGCAACCACATTTTTTTGGGTAAAAGATAGCGCTATCAAGATTGGTAGAGCAAACTGGGCCGAAACAGAAATTAGAAGTAACGGCCAAAGATGAAGATAGCTTTTGAGACATTGTGTTCAAAACAAAACTCGCGTAAATGATTTGTACCCATCAGGGCAAATGGAAAATCTCGTCTAGACCTTAACAAAGTTGTGACCGCAAAAATACAAGACCAAGAGGGAACACCGAATCCCTGCCTGCTCAGTCACTGCGAAATTGCACTTACCTCAAACGGCGCAAAAAAAAAAAGATACTGAAACCGAAACTCGAATGGAGACAAAACCATATCGGGTATCTCACACCTACACAATGGGGAAAATGGAACCACGCTTTGGTGCCTAAAAAGATTGCACAATATAAAAAAAAAAATAATAATAATAATAAACAAAAGGGGATCCCCACATTAGCTAAAATTTTTATTTTAATAATTTTCCACATTACTTTTAGGAGCAAAAATAAATCAAAAAATATTCATCACTTTCCCAGGCATTAATTAATGGCTTTCTTCACCCCCTTTTTTTAATACTTTTCTCGACACCCCTGGGCCGTGTAACCCACTCATAAAAATAACAATAATTTCGTTGTAATACAAAACCAAAATCCAGCCGGGAAAAAAGAACTTTATTTGCTTAGCCGATGACGATGATGTTGTTGTTGTTGTTGGTGGGGACTTGTTTAATGTTGTTGATTACTTTTACCCGGCATCAACAAACACAAATGGAACAAGAACAAAAACAAAAACAAAACACCCGATGTTGTTGTTGCTTTTATCTATATCTTTATAATGGGCGCACAATATCGGTAGTAAAACAGCCGCAATTGAGGTGACACAAGCAGAAACTAGAAACAAAACCAGAGACTAGACCTCAGTCCCTGCCCCTCGCGCCGACAGTTTCCTTCTCTTTTTTTTTATAACCCCCACGGTCATGTGTATTCCCCCCAGATACTCCACTCCAGATACTCAGATACTTCAGTTTACGACCCAAAAGTAAACGTTGAGCGCGCAGTGTGGCAGCTACCGCTCAGATACAACAGCTACATCTAACGCTTTCTGTAGCAAGTAAACACAAACACTCTTGGCCCGGAGTGAAAGAGAAAGGGATAGTAGTGATAGAGAGCGGGAGAGAGAGGGGGAGAGGGAGATAGAGACACTCAAGAGACAGTGTCAATATTTGCATTGCCAAGAGATTTCTGGGCTGCTTCTTTTACCTGAAGCAGAGAGCAGAGATAATTGTAATGTTGCCCCTAAACATCCGGTCTTTAGCTGATAATCGTGTAAATAATATATGTATATATCCCATATAGTACATATATTAAGCGAAAGGACAAGTTGACAAGTTCGCCGCCTGTCAATTGTGACACAATTTGTCATTTTACAGCCGTGGATTTTAATTGAGAGCGTTTAGCAGACATCTCGTCTCTGTGAGCCGGCGGCTCATAAATCATTTTGGGTTAGCTTCTTGCAGGGGGGGGAGCGGAGAGCAGCATTTTCCCCATAAGTAACGCCACATAAATAAAGGCGCTGCGAAAGAGTGAAATACTTTATTCAGAGCGGGCCAGAGCAGGGAATTTCCATGGGCTATCGCTTTTGTGGCTCTATTTCTCGGATAGCGCGCAAATTGATGGGACACCCTAATGGTAGGGTTAGCAGACGGAATGTATCCACCAAATACACACCCGCCACTCGCCACTCTCCACTCCATTTCCATCTCCGATACGATATCCACATATATAGAGCTGTTAAAAAGGGTCAAACTACTGAACAAATATTGAAAGTCAGCAGCAACCCGAAAAAAAAAACCAACGCTGCCATAATCCAAACACAAAACTCGAACCGAGAATTGGGAATCGTTTTCCAGATACATTTTACTGCAGGCCGGCAGCCAGCCAGTTAACTAAATAATCACATTTAACAGGCGCCAAGTGGTTCCATAAACAAATATTTGAGGGAAATTTGGAACGCATCTTGTCTGACGCTGCCCGCTAATGGATAGTGCCTCGCTTCTGCAACTGTTAAGTAAATAATCCGGGATCTACGATAGTCCACCCCCCCTCTCTAAAAACCCCCCTTGCTGCGGCGGCTGTGCCAAATCAATTCACGCTGTGCAATTGCAGCAATCAACATCAAATGCAACGCAATTTCCCAAAAATAAATTCGTTCAACCCCCTTGGCACTCCCCTTTTTTTTTTGTTGGTTACAGTTGCGTCTGCGCTTTGCTCATTTCGCAGTTTGGCAGCTAAATACTAAAATAATAAAAAATATATATATNTTTGGCTAAAGAAATTCAAAACCCGCTAAGGGTTGCGATCGCAGCTCACACACACACAACAAAAAGCGAAAAGAACAATGCCTTAATAATAATAATACAACTAGGCAGAGGCAGAGGCGGAGGCAGAGGGAGAGACCGAGCCAGCGACGAGATTAAAAAGGTACCAAATTCCAAATAAAAAGGTAAAGGTTTCTGTATTTTTTATCATTAAAACCGAACCGAACAAAACAGCCGGAGGAGCCGGAGTCGTCTCCGTCGTCGTCGAAGAAGCCGGGAATATTGCACAAAAGAGATTAAGTTCCTTTCGGAATGGAGGGAAACGCAAATGCGTAGAGATATCTCTCCTACCGAGATCCCTTGGCAAAGTGAACATTCCAATGAGGCTGTGCTCCTGCTGACAATACAAACAGACACACAGATACAGATACAAATGCGAATGGGAAGCGTAACCTTTCATACCTGATTATGAACCATCCTCCTTCGTTTCGGATGAAATCAGAAAATGCAATTTACGAAACAAATGCAGGAGAAAAACACAAAAAAAGAAAGAGAAAGACTGGAAAAGGTAAATTGCCTTTTGTACGAGGGGAGGGGGGAGGGGGGGAAAACCCAGAAGAAAGAAATTCAACATCCAAAACCCCAGATACAATACATTGATTGGCATTAGGGCTTAACCTGTTCGGTTTCGCTTCGATTTCGATTTCGATTTGGAGTTTGGTTATGGCTAGAATGCCTTTTACCTGCCTTTACCTTCGAGTTGGTCAGCTTGAAATGTTGTGACAGTTGTTAGGCAGCCCAGACAAATGTCAAGGCCAGACAGCCAGAGGCACTTCATTAATCATCCCGCATCCCAAAATCCCGAACTTGCTGCAACGTGCAACACGTTGTCAGCGGGTTGAAGGAAAATCAACTCGTCGCATGTCCAAACTATTAGCCAAAATGTCAGAATTTTCATTAAAACAACTCGAAACGAAATCATATTGTTTCTTTGTCTCATCCTCAACAAAGAAATAATCAGCAGACAACGAACTTTCCCGTGGCGGTATTTATTTATATATATATACAAGTATATACTTAAGAATCTACATATGTCTTCGACTTTTTGTGGTCTTTATTTTTTTGTGTTCATCATTTGCCTCACATGTTGCTGGTTTTAAAGAGAAATTATAAAGCGTTTCCTTAGCTGCATCATTAGCAGCGCCAACACCAAAAGTCTCCTAACTATACCCACCATCCAGAACGAGGATCTTTCAGATACAAAGTGGAGGGTGAAGGGGCAGGGGCAGGGGCAGTGCGTTTGTATCTTGGCGTTGGCGTGGCGCATTTTACGCAGTTGCTTAGTCCAAATTAAAGTGAATATATATATATATACTAGTATATATATATAGCATAGCGGGAGAGTGAGTGCCAGAGTGCCAACGAAGAGATATATCTATGCAATCTATCTATATAAAATGCATCGCCACAGTCACAGACAACAACTGCGCCAACAGCAACGGCAACTAAAAAAGTGCCAAAGCCTTATTTTTAGCCACTCTTCTGGGGCGAAGAAAACGATGCTCTCTGACTGCCACTGATTCTACTGATGCTGCTGCTGATGCCACTGATTCTACTGATGCTGCCACTGATGCTGCTGCTGCTGCTGCTCCTCTGCTCGTTTGTTAAAATTCGATGGGCGAATGACATTTTTGAGTTATTTTTGTCAGCCCGACAACGACGAAAACAACAACGACGGCCAAACGAACCAAACTAAACTGAAAAACCAAATGAAAAACTGAATCGAGCTGAGGGAAAACCGAAATGAAACGCAGCCAAATGCAACCAAATGTAAGCGACAACTTAGTTGTTGACGTTCGGTGAATGATCAACAAATGTCAACGGCGAGATGGGATCATCGCAACTAGAAGATACTTGAACTTTTGCAGGGGCTGCAATTTAACTGATTTAATCGAGGAAAAATAAGAATAAAAACCATTTAACAAAATCAATCTCCTCCAAAAGTCATAACTTTATTTTTATCCCACAAAAGTATCTCGGAAATGTATATTTGTTCGAAGGCGTTGCCAGATCTCCCCGTGTATCTCAAACTTTATGTGTCATCATCCCATTGACAATCCGCAGAAGAGTCTATCAAAATCTCACCCAACCAAGAGAAACACATCTTGATAAATGCGATGGTGTGGGGATTGTTGTTGGTTTTATTGCCCATAGCAGGAGCCTGTCAAAATTCCAAATGGACCATAAATAAAAACATCATTTTTATAATATTCAACCCGGGGGCGTTGTTGCATTTGTTGTTTGCCAAAAATGTCGCAAGATTCGCACTCTCTCCTCCGCAGATTTTTATTTTTTGGCATCATCATTGTCGTCATCATTATTATTATTATTATTATTATTATTCTTGTGTGGAGACTCTGCTTCTGTTTCAAATGCGATCTTCACTGACTCATAAAAATAGCCGAGAGAGAGAAAAAAAAAAGGGGAGCAGGATGTGGTGGAGCATCGCTACTTGCAACATTATAATTTGAATGTTAAAACATCGTAAATTATTTAAATGTCAGTGTGTTTTATGACTTTCTTGTTGTTGTTCCTTGGTTTTATGAACTCCAAAAAGGAGGCGGAGGGCGTGGCCGGCAGGGGAAAGTGTCAAGTGTGGGCAGGCCACCATTCTCGACTCTGGATGCGGGATGCTGGAGTCACTTCGCATATTTGTGACATATGGCAGGGAAGACAACAAGATGTTGGCTCTTGTCAGCGGGGACTGTAATTAAGTGCAGACTGCCCCGCTCATTGAGAACCGAGGAACGAGAATCGAGAAATGGGAAATGGGAACCGAGGGACGAGGGATGAGCGGCTGCGGAGGCAGAGAATCGATCCTCAACGATCCTCGGCTGGGGTAATGTAATCCGATCATTTAGCGGCTTGCTTCGTTAAGTTCGTGTGCCGCGATTTTGTTTTTATATTTATTTTTATTTATTTAGTGGCCACATGTGGGCCATGTGTTATATCCCATATCCCATCCTCCAAAGAAATACTACAGGGAGAAAGAGGGATTCTCTTGCCCCAACCCCAACCCGAGAGGAGTCGTCTCCAATTACCGATGGAAGCGAGGCCGGAGCCATTATTCTTACCTGTTTACTGAACATTGCAATATCCTCGTTGAACGATTCCGACGAACAGACATCGCCACCTTGCACCCCGGGCTCCCTCGGCGTACATGTGGCCAATTCGCACTTCTCGAAGATCAGCGCCAAAAGCGGGAATAGCGGATGTCTGAAAAGGGAAAATGGCATAATAAATATACACATATATATACATATATATACATATCGGTTGGTCAAATTTCAGGACGTTTCCCTACGAATATGCAAATGAGCAGCTGTCGTTCGAATTTTATCTGCTGCTGCATCTGTCATTTGCTGGCAAATAAAAATCATGGAGCTACTAAATAAGCCATCAAAATTAAGTTTTTCCTTACTTTCAATTTAGTTTGATTAAAGGTTTTCCTGTTGAGTATATATACATATATCAAATAAGAAGGGATCTCAGGTTTCTATTTAGTTTATTCCCGATCTAATTGTTCCTACCTCTCTCTCTCTACATTATCCTATTTGCCGAGTGCCTTTTCAGATAGTCTAAATTTTCAGGACACTTCCTGTTCGCTACAAAATGCAAATGAGCAGCAGCTGCCTTTCTGTATCTGTATCTTGACCTGTGCATATATATATATATATATTATATATGTACAAACGTAAATAATCCCCCTCTTCATGCTGACGGATTAGTTCAACAACTCAACATGATTTGACCATTTTTTTGTGGACTAGTTTTTCCCTGCCCAAAATTCTCAATTTTTTTTTTATTTTTTTGTTCACGCACAAATTGCACCTGAACAAAATTAGGAAGGGAAGGGCAGCAAAAAGGAAAAGAACCCATTAGATGGCAGAAAAACTGAAACCGAAATGAGGGGGTGTCGACCTGCGCTTAACAAACTATTAATAAGAGTCCAGGTCCGAGTCCGAGTCCCAGTTCCAGTTCCTCAACCTTTTACAGTTGAGTGCGTTTTTCGGGATGGGTTGGGGATCATCAGGAGCACTGCCTGGGTTTTCTTCTCCGTGTGCCACTCATTTGCCATGACCAGACAAAATTTGTGAGCAGCTGAAGTTGCTGCCTCAGGAAGGTGTTAAGCAGACGGCTCCTCGTTTGTCTTTTCCGAAAAATTTCAATTTGAATTTCTTTTTTTCAAGAAGGTGCCAAAAAATAATAATCATAATAATAACAGGTGCTCAATGAAGTCATAATCGTCAGACGACGACGACGACGACGACACTCGAGACTCATCAAACAGTGATCAAACAGCTGATTGAAGGCCTTCATATAAGTCATTCATGAAATTCCCTTTCAAAGCAAATATTTGCAGTAAAAAATGCATTCGAGGGGGAAAAAACAACGGAGTCCAAAGCAAACATACAGACACATTTCAGGCACTCAGGCAGCTGGCAAAACAGTTGCAACACATGAAAATTGCCATGGCCATGGATAGGATGGGATACACGCAATGACAAAAACGCCAGGATCGGCACGGATCGGGTTAGAAAAACTCCAAAACTGCAAAAGATACAAACAAAAAGCGGTGGAGAAACCACAATTTTGGCAAATTAACACCCGAACCGCAAACCGGACAAATGCAGCTCATTTTCGATGGATGGATGGTTGGTTCTTTGGTTGGTTGTTTGGTTGGTTGTTGGACTCCCTAATGCCTAAGCACGTTCATGTTCCGTGTCCGTCACTAAACACCTGACACACCCCCAAGATACTTTAGATACAGATAGAACTGGCGAGCGGACATTTTTCTGTTTTGAGTTTTTTTTTTTTTTCGGCTTCGGGCAAACCCATAATTTTGTATTTTGCGCAAAACGCAAGAGGATCACGCCCATCCCTTTAGCCAAAAGGATCGTTTCTCCGGGGGTCTTGGTCTGGGTTTCTCCTGCTCCTTCTCCTTGTTTTTATTTTACTTTTTAATTTCTTGACTGAGTTACGCGTGCGTTAAAATGATGGCGACTCCCTCGCCCAGGTGAAAACAGGTGGCAAATTGGGTTGAAACATTTGAGAACATGCCAGAAATTATAAATCGATAAAGGCAAAAAAAAAGGGCAAATCAATTGATTGACAGGTATCTGCTGCTGATCGTTTAAAAGGTGTTTGATAATTAACTAATATATTCAGCTCGTAAAGATAACTTTTAAAATTGTAATTAAACCTGATTTACGGATGATTTTTATGAAATATAAAAAACACCTAAAATAATTTCTATTGTATTGTAATTTACTGATAATAAGACAGACACACTACGAACTTGACTATTTTCTGTTCTTAATCAACTTGACAGCCAACGAATTCACATCATTACATTTCCAAATGCCTAATCAACGTGGCTTTAACAAGATCATCTTGGGTCAAGTAGTTCCGTAAAAAAAAAAAAATAGGTTCTAAAGTCCTCTGTTGATTTTCGGTTTCCATTAGTTGCCGAATACTCACTCATAAATCGCATCCTTATCACGTTTGTGTACTTCGGGTATTGCGCCCATTTGGTGAATACCGACCGGCGATACATGACTAGGTGTTCCATGACCCCCGGCCCCCGAGTGGTATCCATGCATGCCCACTGTGGCCGCCGCCGCCGCGGCATGCGTCATGTGCGGAGAGTGGTGCGAGGGGAGGCCCTGCAGTCCTGGCGGCCGGTGTCCGGCATGTGGGTCGTACATGGCCGCTGCAGCGGCTCCGGAGTCCATGCCGTAGCCGTGTAGGCCATCGTCATACTGTAAGAACGGAGGAGCGGGTAATTAGTACAAATTAATCGGGGGGTTTCGGGTATATGGAGGATGATGCACAGCAAAAAAAAATACATAACCAATGCTTCGCTAATATATATTTTAATATTATAAATTATTATAAACAAGAAAGGAAGGCTAGCTTCGGTACCCGAAGCTTAGAATACCCTTGGAGGCTAGTTGCTTTTAAACCGTTCAATCGTTTGTATGGCAGCTATAGGATATAGTAATCCGATTTTTGGGTTTTTAAATTTCTAAAAAGGCTTTACTGTCTATGAAAACAGTTTTTATCAAGAATGAATTAATTGTCTTGAAAAACACCAGAGTTATGCTTAATGACCCATTTTTTCCCATAGTTCCTATGGCAGCTATAGGATATAGTAGTCCGATTTTAATGAAACTTTTAGGATATGTTAAAATTGCTATTAAATAGAGTTTTCCAAGAAATAAATAAATTATCTTAAAAAATGGGGAAATTTTGGCACTTTTTCCCAATCGTTCCTATGGCAGCTATGTGATGTAGTGTTCCGATTCCGGCCGTTCCGACTTATATACTAACTGCAACAGATTGAAGGGTCGGCGCCAAGTTTCAGCCTGATAGCTTTAAAACTGAGGGACTAGTTTACATAGCAACCGACAGACAGACATACGGACAGACGGACAGACAGACGGACAGACGGACAGACAGACGGACATGGCTAGATCGACTCGGCTGGTGATGCTGATCAAGAATATATATACTTTATAGGGTCGGAAATGTCTCCTTCACTGCGTTGCAAACTTCTGGTCAAAATTATAATACCCTCTGCAAGGGTATAAAAATGTAGCAAATTTAATTCATTTAAATTGGTTATATATTCCTGCTCTTTTGAGGTATAAAGATTCCTTAGAGTGTTGTTTCCATGATATTCAAATATTCTCCTATAAATACTTATTTATCTTTAACCAAACTACATCTATTGTTATATTCCCCACTATTTTTCTGAGTGCATCCAAATTAGCCAAGGCACACATACTGTATTTAAATACATTTTTTTTCTAAATTGAAGACTCTCAGCCATCGAAAAAGAAGAGAATAAGCCGACAGAAAACAAACCTCAACAACTGTCGACCTTGTGATTACTTTGCCGCCGCTTCGGAATTATATAGATACATATATATACAAATATATATATACATTTGCCCACACATATGCATACTATACATTTATAATATCTATACATTTCGGTTACCTTTACTTTGTCTCGGCGGAGCGCTCGTCTTTTCTTTCAACGTTTTTTGCATATTAATTAAGCGCCAAAAGCAGCGGGCAATTTTGAATATTATCAGTTAATCTGGCCGAACATTTGAGTATGTATGTGTGTGTGTATCTGTTCTCTATCCGTATCTGTGTGTCGGTGCCTCCGAAGTTGTACAACATTTTTGAAGCCGCGCGCAATTGCAAACAGGTTTGTGTGCAACGCCAACGATAATAATAATAATAATAATAACACCAAACCAAAACCGAGGAATAATACTTTTTTCTCTCTCTGTTATTTTTCCCCCATCGAGTTAACAAAAGTTCAACTGAGCTGCCTGACAGTACAAATCTGTGTGTGAGTATCTGTGAGATTTTTATCATTTGTACTCAAGTGGCGTCCGTCCGTCCGTTTGTCCGTTTGTCCGTCCGCTGAGAAGCTTCTCTTTTCTCCAATCCGAAAACTCTTCGCGTATCTTCTCCTCCGCGTTTCACACTGCATAATTTCGAGGGAACTCGAAGAGGAGAGGTTGACAAAAAGATTTTTGTGCAGCGACAAGAAATGATGGCTGCTGCCCCCCCTTACCCAGCCCCTGCCCCCGTCCATGAAAAGTATCTGGCAAGTTGAGGTTGATTTTTTCAGTCGTCGTTATCAGCCTGGAAAAATCTTTGACACTAAATGAGCAATTGACTTGCCGTAAGAAGTTGAAGTGCGAAAGGGGGGCGCAGCAGCACTTGACTGGAGATACTTTTTTCGTGTTTTTTTTTGGATGGGCGAAAATGTCAAGGATTTGCACCTGGAAGAGGCGGAAGATATATGGTACGATATACGAGCGCTACTGTATCTGTATCTATACTATGAAATAGTGCAAGCTGCTTTTTTTTTCGGTGCCTTGTGCAGGTGGCTCAAGGAAACTACAGACGACAGACAAAAAGCCACTACTCCGATTGTCAACCTTTGAGGTTGAGGCAATCCTTGAGATACACACCAGAGATTAGTTTAGTGAGGCGGTCGTGCTGCCTCCGTTTTGGTGTTGCTGCCGCTGCCGCTGTTATTGTTGTTGTTTGCTTTGGTGTGTGCACATGCACGAGATACAAACTCATAGATACAGCGACTTGTCCGGGTTAGTCAGAGTTCGGTTCGGTTTTTGGTTCGGTTTGGGTTCAGTTCATGGCTGTTAAACTATAAAGTTGTTATGCTAATTTTAGTGTTGCCGTTTTTTTTCGCGTTTCTCGTTTCGCTTTGTATTTGTCTCCCCCTCGGTTTTTTTTTTTGTTTTTGTTTTCGATCTCCTCTCGTTTGGAAATGAGGAAATTGTGGAGCAAAAGCCGTGGCAACAAAGAGATCTTGAAAATTACCACAATTTGTACTTGTACATAAGTAATGTGGGAATTTGAGCCGCCGAAGACGAGCTCAGAGAAAAGCAGCAACAAAAACTTAAGTAACCAAAATGCGGCCAGACAATGAGGAGTAAAAATCGAACAGGCAAATACACTTTGGTTTTTAGGGTCTTCGGTTTTCGGTTTTCGGTTTTTCGGCCCCTACAACCATTTGGGCCAACTTTGATTGATGATCTCCAACAGGCGTCTCTTTCTACATTTTTCCCCCAGTTCTCCATTGTTGTTGTTGTTGTTGCTGTTGTTTAGTGACCAAGCCATTGACCTTGTTGAATGGAAAAGCTTTTGTGGGGGGCGGGGGCATCAAAAAGGGGGCGTGGATCAATAACCAACAACCACCAAGAGCCTGGGTAGCCCAACAGTAAACAGTCGAGGCCCATGGTCTGATTTTGACAAGTTCAGCGTCGAAAATCCTTCAAAAATTTATGACGCCCCCCATGGAAAAGCGGCAGCAGCAGCAACAACAACAACAACAACAACAAAGCTGCTGGGTGGTGCTCAAAAACTGTCAGTGACAGGCGCTGAAGGAGCTGGTATTTCTGTATTTTCCTTTTTTTTTGGTTTGGATTGAAGCCTTTTTGGGGGAGTCGCGTTTTCCTGCTCTTGTCCTAGTTGCTGTCTGTCTCTGTGTGTGTGAGTGTGTATCTGTGTGTATTTATTTGTATCTGTGTGTGTGCGTTCGTCAATGTTTTTGTCGTGTTTGGGCAACATTAAGTCATTGGTAGAAGCCAGCCTACAACTCAATTGTAGTTTTTGAAGGCA
This sequence comes from Drosophila setifemur, assembly GCA_021224005.1. NCBI lineage: Eukaryota > Metazoa > Arthropoda > Insecta > Diptera > Drosophilidae > Drosophila > Drosophila setifemur. The sequence continues at coordinate 9,037,608 of JAJJHY010008598.1, read as the reverse complement.
CACAACTTTAATTTAAACGAAAAAGTTGGTAAAAACAAGGAGATTTTAGCCTTAAGTTGGGTTCTATTAAACAACTGAAGAAACTACAAAAATATGTTCCAATAATTAAAATATAAATAATACTTCTTTTCATATTTAGTACTCAATAAAAAAACTTTTCTTCATTGCAAATTTCCTTTTAAACTATTTGAAATCATTTCAAAATACAAACTAATACCTATCATATGCCATTCTTGGTAAATAAATTAAATTAAAATTATTTATAGAGCTATAAAAATTCCCTTAAATATAGATTTCAGCTTTAAAACGGAAAGGAGGCTGCACCTAAAATTCTGCGTGAACTTGAAACCCGAAAATGTTGCACAAACAAAAACAAACACAACCAGGCAACGGAAATGGCCGGGCCCAGAGCAAGGACATTTATGGAGCGGGGGGGTAGTGGCCGGAAAATGGGGGAAATGTGTGAATAGGTGGATGGGCTTTATCTGGCGGCGCCTAAAACTGACCAAACCGAAAGCCAGACGCCAGCAGCAGAAGAGTTATGAGTGCGAAAAATGCAGCCAGACCGAAATGCGGAAAAGGGATAGAAATTCGAGGGCTTTTGTGTGTGTGCGAGTGGGAGGGAGTAGGCTGGTGCTGGTGTTTTAGCCAAAATGGTGACAATGGCCGCCATTATACATAGTCATAGTTCGCCACCCACATTTCCCCAGACCCCCTCCCAGTCCTGCCCCACATATGTTTATTGTAGCAGCCAGCGACTTCGTATATCGATTTCTTGTGTTCCTTCCCCTTAAAAGCAACACTTTTGCTTTTCGGCTTCACTGTATTTATTGTATTTATTGTATTTTCATACCCAAAAACAAAAAAAAGAGAGGAGAACCGAAAAACGAAACCCTCTTAATTGCGCTGGCGCGGTCGAAGGCCTAATCAAAATTAATTGTTTATCATGTTGTATTTGAATTTCTTTCCATTTCTTCGTATTTCTCTCCTATAATTCTTTCCCTTTTTGGTTTTTTGGATTTTATTCGAGACTTTGCTTAATTAGCAAAGACCGGCCGCAGTTGTAGGTGTGTCCCTCTGCCACGCCCCCTCTGCCCATCCCCCCCGCCCCTGACGACGAAAGTCACGCCCAGCTTTTTTTTTGGTTGCCTTAAAAAAGTTTTTTATTTGGTGTTAGACAATTAATTTTTGTTGCGTGCCTTGGTGTTATTTTAATTTACAGTTGCACCACTGCCAAAGTCTCCCTATTTTTCCTATTCGAATACTATTAACTTTTATTGCCAATAATAACAATATTATCGAGCAGGCAAACATCAAACGTCGGCCATTTGACAAACAGTCGAAAAACGTGCGCTAATTCTTTTCTTTTATTATTTCTTCTCCAATTTAATTTATCTCTAAAAACAAATACTTAAACAACGAAATATATTTGAATAAATTTAAAGCAGAAAAATTAGATGCTCGGTAGCCAAAAATATATATTTATAAATGAATTCTTTGGCGTTTTAACATTTATCAAAAATCAACAACAAATGACGTCAGTCCGTGGCATTTATTAAATTAAAATGAGCCCCAAACTCGCGGACACAAAAAAAAAAACTGGCAGATGATTAACAAAAAACCAACAGAGCAGCAAACAAACAAAAAAAAACAGCAACACAAAAATCTGTCCAAAAAGGTAAATTCAAATCTTGTGTTTTTTTCAGGAATACAACAAACAAGCGCAGCAAATATAGAATCCAAAAATTAATCGAAATAAAAAGGAATTTAAAAGAAAATATATTTTTAGATATTTCTGGGAATTGGAAGAGAACAATTTAATGGGGGAAATGTGGGATAGAAAATGATTAAAAATTTTAATTAAAAGGAAAATAAGTTTAGATACATTATTATGGGAAAAAAAGTATTGTCAAGAAAATCTCTCATTTTTTGTCTTAATATATAGTATATTCTAAATATAATAAATCTACTTTGTCAGCTCTTTAATTAAATTTGGAGGACCTCTCTTGCAAAACTTTCCCAACAACATTCCACAAGCGGTGAAACAAAAGTCTTTTTGGAGTTTTTTTGTTGGCGTTTTTGTTGGCAGGGCCAAAAGTTACTCAAAAATACGAAAATAAATTGCGTGCTGATGGCTCATTTAATTTAATGAGCGGCGTGCAACTTGTCTAAATGATTTTTCCTCTACTTTACAACACACACATTTTTGTCTGTTTCTGTTTTTTTTTTTTTTTTGCCTGCCCCGCATGGAGGCACTTTTTCATAGATGGATCTGTGGCAGAGTTTCCTACCAAAAACAGTAATTCCATTTTATTCTCTCTCGCTCGATGATGAAAATTAGCGAAACACTTTGGCTTAATGTTGGGGAAATTACACACAAAGAGAAAAGAGGCAGATTATTTTTAAAAAAAAGAGGAAAAAAACATACTTTATAAGACGATTTAGGCGTAAATGTAAAAAGAAATGAAACTAATGAAAACACTTCCAACAGCAGCAGCGCTGGCGACCTCGTCAAACTTGGCAACTATGTGGATGGCAAAAAATAAGAAAGCAACAACAACAACAACAAATACAAAATAAAACTAAAATACTATATAAGCCAGAGGAAGAAATCCAACAACTATAGCACCAGCAGGCACCGCCGACCCAAGAATCAGGCACGCAATTTGATCATTAAACATGAAGCTCTTTAGCACACGGAAAACAACATCGCGAGATGTGGAGAGGAGCATGGAGGAGCATGTGGATAGGCCCCATATAGAGCCTCCTCCTGGAGCCTCCGCCACTTGCCACTTCCATTTCCCCTTTTTTGCAAAAATATGCATATGTAATTTGTTTATAAATATTCTTCCTACATTTCGCCCAATTCTCGATTTTCTCTTCGCATGTGAAGCGTCTGCCGAGTGAATTCTCAACCCAAAACCCCGAGATACATCTGATAGGTATAACTGCCGGCCAGATAAGGGCAGCAGCAGAGGAGGAGTGGAGTGGAGGCAACTCTCTTTGGAAGCCGTGACTCATGCTGGGAAGCTGAGAAAACGGAGAAACCGAGAGACCCAGAGAATTGCTCACTTAATTAGAAAAGAATTCGCAAGGAAAAGATTGAAATTCCGCAAAAAAAAAGATAAGTAAAACAGCAACAACAAAAAATATATATATATTATATAATGCTTTGCATATCGTTCCGTAAACTGTAACTGTATCTTTGAGATTAATCCCAAGCACTTGTAATATTACAAAAATAAAACCTATTTTTATGACATTCAATAAACTATTTATGAACCATAAAGTGGCAAAATATTACTTAATTATTTTATGGCCACAGTTGATTTGTATCACTTGTAATGTATATATATATTTTTTAATGGCCGATTTCCAATGGAAAACCAAATGTTTTCAGCCACTAAAAGTAAACCACAACTGCTGCTCCACCACTCTCCTTGATCTTTGCTATTTTTTTCCCCCATCTCTCGATTTCTTTCCCATTTCGATTTTATTTCTAAACGAAAAACGAACAAGTATCTGAGAGTCGGAGAACGAACCAACGAACACACGATAGACGAATTATATTTTATGCCACAAATTACGCTGCGGTTAACCTTTAAATTAAAATAACACCAAAACAATTTTTGTGTGCTGCATTTTTCGCAGGCGTTTGAAATGGCAAACGGAAAAAAGGGGAAATTTGCAGCAGCTGCAGTTGCATTGCGAATTTTTATACAAATTGCAATAGCACACTCTCTCTCTCTCTGTGCGATGGTGGCATAAAATAATCAAATTAAATATATATATATAACAAAAAAAAAAAAGTTTGTGGCAGAGAGAGAAGTTTGCTTCCCGCCATTTTTCGCACAAATTATAGCCGAGTCATGGAAAATGGTCGAGAGTAAAAAAAAAAACACACGCGGAAAATTTTGTAAATAATAAAACCGCGAAAATGAGCGGGAGAATCGAGATGCGAGAATTGCCCGCTGGCAATGTGCAATAAAATTATATGCATCAAATGCACAGACAACCCGTATATATAGTCGTATATATCCTCCTCTCCTCGCCGAGTCGAAAAATTCATTTGATGGAATTGAAATGGCGCGATTCGGTAAAGAGCCGCAGGAGAATTTCGACTGGCGAATGGCGGGGGTTGCGGCTCAAAGGGTAGAGAGCCTGGCCAGAATGGTGTATTAAACCACAAGCGTAAATTTATTCGCCAGTAACACAGCACAACACACAACACACAAACAAAATCACCGAACACACACAAAATTCCCGCGGGCATTTTTCGTTTCGTTTCTGGTTGGATTTTTTCCCATTTTTTTCCCCATTTTTTTTTTCTTTTCATTTTTGTTTCCATTTTTAATGCTCCCAAAGAGCTGGAAAAAAAAAAATACGGCCTACCTTTCGGTCCCTCATATGCTAATTAACAACGCACACAACTGGCCAACAACCCAACTACCAATCGTGTTTGAAGAGTCTTTTTGCTCCGTTTAAATAAAAATCAAGTTCACTTCGCATGTCCCTGATAATCAATTGATAAAGTCTAATACTGCGATTTGGTAATAATATAATACGAGTCACCTGATTAGCATATAATTTATGATCCCATCTGGATTGTACAAAAGTTATAACTCCGTTTAAAATATGATCGATACAGGCAGAGATTTACTATAGTTATCGAAAATATAATTACAAGTTCGAACTAAAAAAGTTACCAAAAACAAGGAAAAGATTTTAGCTAAGCATTATTTAAAAGCTTTTTTTTTTTTGCTTTATTAATCAATTTCCCAAATATAAAATGTACAACTCTGAGTTAAGTGTATAAACTTGTTTGGGGAAAATTACCCGCATAAATCAGAAAACGAATTTCTTTCTTCAATTTAACATATTCAAACTTATTAACAAAATTCAATTCTATGAATTTCTATTAATAAATAAACCATTGAATTGATTAATAATGGGGAAAATGGGGAAATCTAGGGAAATTGTTATGGGGAAAACTACCTGCCGTCGGCTTTTTAATTTTTAAAACTTTGCTTAAAAAACTTCGTTTATTTTGCCGTCGCTAATTTGCCATAGTGGAAACAACACTCTAAGGGATTTTCCTATATCTTTTCCTATATATTTCCCTATATTTTTCCTAGATATATATTAATTATATATAAGATATATATCAAACTTACCCTGGGCTGAGCCATTAATGCTCTGGGAGCGACGTCTAACCCGATTTGTGCCACTTTTGGAGTAGGAACAACAAATGGGGGGCGCAACACACACAAATCGACGTCCCTCTCCGCCGCTTCAACTGCTTCGGGTTCGGTCTTAGCGGTGCTCTACTGTACTGTTGTTGTTCCGGACTCCTTTCTATCAGTTCTTTGATTAAAAATTTGGATTGTGTTTTGGATTTTTTTGTTGTTGTTGTATCTTTTCTTGCACTTTTACATCTATTTTGGAAGCTTCTTACGCTTCTCTCGATTTCTTTTACTTTTATTATAATTTTTTATATGATTTTTGTTTTAACACAGGCACATTTGTTTAGATTTTATGTATTATTATTACGTTTTTTTTGTATACTTGTTGTTGTTGTTGTTACGCGCGCGTTATTTGTTGTTTTTTGGGAGATCTGAGTTTTTGTTTCTGAATGTTTCCTTTTTGTTTCTTTTAAATTTTTTGTTGTGTGTTATATAATTATTTACATATAATTTGTTTTGTTTGGTTTATAAAAATCGTATACAATTGTTAGTTGCCGTAGTAGTTGTTCTTGTTGTTCTTTTTGTTGTTGTTCTTCTTGGTATACTCATGTATGGTTGTTGTTGATCTCGCAACATAGTTTTCCAGGCAATTTTCGTATGTGTTGCTTGTTGTCATAAATCCATGGCTAGAACTTTCGAAATTTCCCTTGTTGGTTTTCTCGAAGTAAAGATTTTAGTTGTTGTTTTAGTTGTTGTTACAGTTGTTGTTGTCGTATACTCTTTTGCTTTCCTCGTATATAATATGCGCACTATTTATCACAGCTGCTTCTACATACTACGTTACTAGAGTTGAAACAAACGAAATTGTTGCAGTTGAAAAAGTGTTGCTTGTTTTTGCGGTTTTGGCGACGGCAAGTGTTTTGAGATTGGTAATGGAATTGGTAGTGGTAGTGGTAGTAATATTGGTATTGGTTTCTAGGGGATCGGCGGGATCCCCTCGGCAAGAAAATCCCTTTTGTCTCAGCTCTCCTGCCGCTCCGCCTGTTTTGTTGCTAAATGAAAACCAGTTAATTGATTTCACTAAAAATGTGTAGTTTTTGTGCGGGCTTTGGTTTTTCCTTGTTTTTTTGTTCGGGAGCGTTTTTTTTTGTTGATCGGATGAAAAAAACGTAACGCGGGGGAAAAACGCGCGCGATTTCCCGGTTTCGGCTATGGCTGTGGCTCTGCTCTGCTTTTGTTAATGGTTTGTTTTGGGCTGCTTGTAACGGTTGTACACTAATAATAATAATAATAATTACAATAATAATAAACTTCTTCACCGACGGCAACGAACGCTCGCTCTTGCTCTTGTATTTGATACTCGATATTTCTTTCGCTTCTTTTTTTTTTTTAATTTCGCTCACGACACAACGACGACGCAACGTAGAACGCAAAACGGAACACAGAGAGACACAGAGACACACGTCGTACGCGTTTCGCAGCCAAATTTACAGTAAGACTTCGGAGAGGTAACAGGCAAGAGAGCCGCCAAGCAGGAAAGACGACCGCTCTGCCGGCCCTCTGCCGACGGCGGCTGAGGGGCGGTTCGTTGCGGTGCTGCCTCTTCAGTGCTCTCAGCGGCGGTTCGCCCTCTCTCTCTCTTGTTCGAATGTTCGCCTGTTCGCCGGCGGCGGCTGGTGCTGCTAAAGCGCTGTTAACCGGTTAGGCGGCAGGGCGAGCGCGCTCTGTTAACCGCTAGCACTGGGCCAGCTTGTCAATCATTTCAATTCGCTGAGTTCGCGCGCTCTCGCTCGCTCGCACTCGCTCGCTCGCTCCAGCAGCAGCATGCAACAATTGTGCCATTAAGATGGTGCGAGGGGGACAGCCGCTGTGTGTGGCGGGCGTGCGGCGCAAATGGATGTGTGTGCGCACGCTCCGGCGAATTGCGCGCGCGGCGAGAGAGCGCCTGCGCTCTCCCGTCCTGGCAGCGATGACTGATTTGTTGCTACGCCTTTTCTGTCATCCACACACTTGTCACTGCCTCGGTGTCGGTGTGTGTGTCCGTGTGTGCATTGCCTCTTTTCGCCGCACTTCGCCTTCGCGCTCTCGTTTGAAATTTATTTGGCTTTGGCCAAAAGGAGACGGCTTATAGGTTTTTCGCTGTCGCTGCTGCTGCGCGCCCGCCGTCGTCGCCGCAGCGCTGCCGGCAGCGCAGCCCGTTGCGTGGCGTTGAAAATCAGCAAAAACCAATCCCATTTGTTATTTTCGCTTGAGTGAGTGGCAGTTGGCATCAGTTTCGCCTCTCTCTCTTTTCTCCTTACCTTAACAGGTGGGGCAGGGGGGCAGGGGGCGAACCTCTTGAGCGCTTTTCAGGTGTCCATCAGCTTTCGCTCAACATTTTCGCACTCTCGCACACGGACACACCGGCTAGCGCCCTCTCACTCACACTCGCAGCTAGCAACTCGAACTGCACCCGAATAGGCAACGCCTTCGAAGAAAAGCGGAAAAAAACCGTGGCAAGAAGAAGGGGAAGAAGAAGCACCAGCAGCAGCAGCCGCAGCACTAGACGCAGCGAAAAGTTTTGTTTTTGTTTTTTGTGGATTTTTTGTTGTGCATTGGCGAGGATCTGGCCACTTTGAAGGATATCTGCGGGATATGATCCTGCCAGCGGGAATAACAACCGCAACAACAACAACAACAAACGGTGGCCAACAGCTGTTTCAGTCTGTTTCTGTCTCCCTCTCCCTCTCGCTTTCTTGGCAATAACAAATTGCTGGCCATAAATTGGCGAAAAACATTCACCGATTTTATATCCTACGGGTTACTTTTTGGTCCTGTGCGCGGTTTTTGATACACTCTTTAATTATTGTTTTTATCTTTAATGGAACAATAAAAATCTGATTGGGTTATACAACTATTTGATAGGTATCTTGAAGATACATTTAAAATAGTTATTAAATATGCCTTCAATGAAGTAGTTTTGAGTTCTTTTACTTTATGGAAATAATTTCTGGCTTATTAATTGAAATGGTTTAAAAGATATGTAAATAATTTAAAGAAATTTATTGGTAATTCTAAAACTATATCAAAAGAAATTGAAAAAATTTATAGATTCATTTCAGCCCCTTAAAAAATAATTTATTTTTATATTCTTCCCTAAATTTATTGTAAATATAGGGAAATATTAAGCTATCTAACCATTTGTAAAACCATTTTATTCTATATTTTTAATTTACAAATAATATTTAAGTCAAAAAGAATCGAATAAAAAAGAAAACTATTACTGAGATATTTTACAAATAATAATTTCCTTTTTTAAATCTTTTTCCTAAAAGTACAATCCATGCCTTTTGAAATACATTTCAAACTAATTAAATATAACCAATTTGACCAGCACCCCCCTCCTGAGACCATTATGTATCGGAACAATCAGGGTATTCCAGCCTTCGTTTGCTGTTGGCCAAAGTCCCTTTTGTTGTTGTTGTTGTTGCTGTTTTTGTGTGTGTGTGTGTGTTGCTGCTGTCGTGTCGTCGTCCTCGTGGCAGTTTAAAAAGCAGTTAACACATATTCCCAGGCAATTTTTCACCAGCGTATTTTTGGCTTGGAGCTGCCGCTGCTGCAGTTGCCATTACGCCGGCAAAAACGAGATAGATAGAGCGAGATGGGGCACGATGGATAGAGAGAGAGAGAGAGAGAGAGAGGGAGAGTGGGAGGGAGAAGAAAAGCTTTGGCCGCCGTTTTTAGGAAAATGAAAAATAGCCTTGTTTGTTTTCCGACGCTCGCCAAAAGGAAAAGGATATCCCGTGTCTGTTTTCCCCTGGTCAAAAAGATGATGTTGCACTTAATCTGCTTGCCATTTCATCTGTGGACATCTTCTGGGATAAAGGGGGCGTGGCAGGGCGGGGGTCTGCGTCTTGTCAACACTTTGACAAATTTATGAGACTTTGATTGATTTGCGGTCGCCTTTTTTTTCGGTTAGAGATTCTCTTTCCTTCGCCTTTTGTTTCGCCTTTTCGCCTTTTCGGTTTGCAAATTTGCGAATTTGTACGGCTTCGCGGCAGAAATCAAGTGTAATTTATGTGTATCGAAAATCAAATAAAATCGAATCAATTAAATGCAATAAATTACGGGGAATAGCCCGTAGTGTGGGAACTATTTCGCGTTGTTGGTCAAATTAAATGCAGATCGATCGGTTTTATTGGGGCGGGGGAAAGTTCAAGGATGTCAACCGAAAAAATCAAATACAAATAGGAATTAAATTTAAATTTAAATTAAAATGTTTTTGCTTCCAAGAAAGGTTACTAACTCTTGGTAATAGCTTTTCAGAAAATTTCTACTAATACTGATTCATTTTTTTCCTTGTGAATGATAACGAATTCTTTGAAAAACCGTTTATCATTGAAAATGTCATAAAAATTATGTCAGCCTTTTCTTATTAAAATAAAATTAAATAAATAATGAAAGCTTGCTTTTTTTAATGAAAGATTCTATTGTATATATGTGGGATTTTTTTTTTGCTAACTAACAAAAATTACATTTAGAGTTGTATTAATTTGTACTTGAATTCTTGGTTTTAACTTATTTGTAATATTATTATTAAAACAACAAAAGTTATGTTATGTTAATTTTTCCTATTGGCCAAAACCGAAATCCCTTTAAATCTCTGTTAAATAAAAAGATTGAACCCTCTCCGAGTTTTCAATTAGCCGAAACTTTTCCTGGCCAAACAAAGCAACAAAAATTCCAGACAGCTGAGGAAAAGCGAAGATATTCCCGAAATGAAACGGTTGGGCAGGAATTTAATTTAATATTTAGAACTTTGCGCAAATTGAAGGGACCATGAAATTTAAATCAGTCGAAAAAAAAACATAATCAAGACGGTGGAAAGAGGGGAGGGGGAGGGGGTCGGAGGGTGGTCTCCACCCACCGAAACAAAAAAAAAAGAAAAACCAACGCGAAGAGAGCGGGCGAAAAAAAGGAGCCGAGTTGGGAAAACCTCAAGGAAAATTGCATTTGGAAACTTCCAATTGGAGACGAGAGAGTCTGCGGGGGAAGGGGTGGGAGAGGGGGAGGGGGTCTAGTGAGAAAGCTCACCAACACACTCACACCTTTGGGGGCAGCCAATATGATTTAACGCTCCCACTCACACACACACACACACACGCACTCTACAGAGGCGACGCCGACGTCAGCAGCGACGTGTGTGTGTGTGTCGTGTGCATGACAATTCATCTCTTTCTTATAAACGCAATTTATCAAATGGCAAACGACGAGCGAGCGACAGCAAAGCAAAAGATGAAGACGACGATATCAACTTGATGTGGCGCCATCTCGCTCGCTCCCGCGCAACGCCATCTCTCCCTCTGGCCCGCTCACTCACTCAAAAAACACTGCGAACCGAACGCAAGCCGAAAAAGAGCGCAAAAAAAATGGCACATGAAGAAAAATAGGAGTTGCTGCTGCTGCTGGCTGCTGCTGCTTCTTCTTCTTCTGCTGGTGCTGCTCCTTCATCGCAGAAGCCGAGAGGAACCAAAAACAGAAAAAAAAAACAAAGTGAAACCGCCATAATCTTGACAGACAAGTGCAGGCTGCGCTCTCGCACACTCACACTCGCTCTCACCCTCTCTTCGCCGCGCTTTTAATGGTTTGTTTTTGTTCGAATTCGCCGGCGAGCGCACGTGTGCCAGAGCGAGATGGCCTGCGTCTCAATCGGGAGAGCGAGAGCGTGTTTTATGGCAACGCGTTTAACAGCTGATTCGCAGTTTGACAGCGATTACGGAACGGAAATTTCGAGGTCTTAGAGTCATTGCTGTTTTTGGAAATATTTACTTTTGTGTTTTTTCAGTTTATTTTGGAGATTTCATTGATTTCTAAAATGAAATTTCATTTGTTTTTATTGTGTTATGAAATTACGATTTTTGACATTGTAGATTATTTGTTTATATGTTTGATTTACCGAAAAGTAGATTAATTAAACGATTTTTAAAGTTCTGCCGCTTTGAATATTTTAGTTTTGTTTTTTTGGCTTGTAAGATTTTCTTGTATTTAAAATGTGTTGGAAATAATAGTTTACCAGTTTTAAATATTTGTAATTTCTTTTAGATTTTTAAGAGTTTCTTTTATATAAAATTTGTTATAATTTATTTTACCCTGAATATCCGAAATTTTAAACGCGAAGTTTTGAATATTTTCTTGATTATTGTGATTTTTAGTTTTCCTATTTAATTGCCGCTGATTTTTTTTATATTTGACCTTAATCAATCAACTGGTTAACCTTTTGGGATATACATATATCCCACTCAAGCGTATTTGAGTTTCCGATCACTGAAGATCGTCTTACCTGCATATTTACCTGTTCTCCGGCGTATTCCTTGAATCTTCGCGGTGCCTAATATATATTTTCTTTTTGTGACTTTCAACGCTTGCGAAGGCCTCGTAAGCCCATAAAAGGCTTAGGACACTTGCACACAAATCTACCTGATCGGCAGGACTCACACCCCCTCGCTTCCAGCAAAAAGTCCTTCGATTTTTCTTTAATTTTCCACGAGTCATCACTTTAAGTGACCCGAGAGGAAAAATCGATGGCCAAAAATTTTGCTGGTTAAACAAACAAAATGTGCCGGGTCATCCAGGACGATGTCCTTTTGGGCTCGACTGGGCTCTGTTCTGTTCTGCTCTGCATTTGACAGCCGCCGACAAAAGTGTCAATTCCATTTGGCCCGGCCGTCGGGGCCCGTCAACAAATGTGGCCCAAACCCCTCACATTTGTCGCCCACTAATCTCAAGGACACCGCCGCCGATTTTGTTTTCTATTTTGTTTTTTGTTTAATTTTAGGTTGCCTCATCCGGTGTCTTGCAACATTTTTGTGACACATTCAGGAGGCGAGTGAAGGGTGTAGTTGAATAATTCTTTAAGCAAATTTGGAAATATTTTAAAGGAATCGCTTTTGGTTTTTGGGAATTGGGAATGTAATTTTAGTTCCTTAATTATTGTTTTAAATTTGTATGATAGGAAAATGTTGATTGTTTATTTCTGTATTCAATTGTTTCTTTGGATTATCTTTCCATGGTCAAATAATAATATTATATACCCCTTCACTCATCTCCTGAATAACCATTTCAAATTTGTATTGCAGGAAAAGGTTGATTGTTTATTTAAATGTAAATATATTAATAATCGTTTTATGGATTATCAATCTATGACCAACTAATATTAAATACCCCTTCACTCATCTCCTGTATTTAGGGAATTTCCCTTCAATTGTTGATCTCGAAAACTTGTGTCGCAAAGTTAATTTCTGTATTTTAGGTTTTATGTTTTGGTTTCTAAACTCACTTACCTGATCCGTTGGTCATAATCATACTTTACCTGCAACAGAGAGAAAACAGAGAGGAAAATTCAGTTAGTGAAAGGCAGGCAACACAGAGAGAGATAGTTTAGAGGGAAAAGTCACATTGGGAAATTGGGAAATGCAAATGAGCGGAGGGCAAAACGGGGATTAAGATGCACTCCCTGTCAGTTGTCCGTCTGTCCGTTTGTCCGTGAGTCTTTTGTCCGTCCGGTTGTGACCACATGTGTGTTGAGCACCCCTCCAATACAAAATCCCCCTTCCGCTCCCAAGTGACTCATCCCTCTGGATACTGAATTCTGGTTGTGATCTTTTCCTGGCACATTTGTCGGAAAATGTTTTTCCTAGCTAGCAGCTTCTTCGCTCGTCTTTTGATTGATTGCCCAGGAAAACCACTTGAAACTGTCAAGGGCGCAATCGAGGGTTGGGGAGTAGTTGGTTTGCAGTATGTTTTTCCACAAAGCGGGGGGAACGGGGGAGTGAGGCCACGGGAATGAAGTGAAAATCACTTTTACACAGATGGAGGAAATCGTTTTCCTATGAAAAACTACTTAGCACTCAAAAATGGGGAGGAGAAGATGCATCACGTTAATAACTAAATTACGGAATGAGATACATCTTCTAGAGTTTCAAACGAATCGAATTCGATGCGGTAAGATTGTTCCAAAGAATATAACCAATTCTCAAGAGTTTTATTGATTAAAAAATATAAATTCCGTTTGGTTTGCCTTTGAAATTAATGCTATGTCCATTCTTTATTCAATTTAATTATCTATTTTTAGTTAGTTTCTGAACAATCACATAATTGTCTTATTTGTCAACAAACTATTTCCAAATTGATGTCAACAAACTTGAGGGAAAATCTGTGAAAATATGCTGGAAATGAAACTTATTTTCGAAATGTCAAGAAAATCAAATTGAGAACGGGCAAACCGGAGAAGAAAGATTCCGGCCCGACAAAAAAACAAAAACAACAACAACAAAAAACGCACAAAATAAATAAATTTATGTGCATTTCCGTTTATATATATGTTTTTTTCTCTTTTCGGTTGTTTTCCTCCTTGGTTTTCCTTCCGCTAAAGTAAATAACAAATATTATTATCGCATGACCAACAGCAGCAGCAGCAGAAGCAGCCAAAAACAGGGGTCAGTCCGTTGGAAACTCTTGGTGGTGGTCAGTGGGGGGATGTAGAGGGATGTGGGGATGTGGGGGCCACCGGGTCCTCTGGGGCGTGGCCTTTTCGGCTTGCAATCTGCAAGTGCCAAAAAATTCGGAATAGGAAATTGAAGAAAGCCAACGGACGGGAGAAAAGGAAATGCCAGAAGTTCACCAAAAAAAATTTAATAAGAATTTCTTGGATAAAAAACAGAAAACTAAATAAAGAATGGTAGTCCGGAAATATCGGATTATATTATTCATTCTATGTTATTTGTAAGAACCTGTGTAAAAACTTTGAAAAACTTTTGCTTTTAATTAGTTGCATCGATGTGCTGCCTACTCCGACACCTAAAACCAAGGGTGTTGCAAAAGGGGGACCCCGAAAAACAGGAGGAGCAAAAACAAACAAACACAGCAAGACCCGAAACAATATCAACCCAATGAAATTATTAATGGTCAGCACACAAAAATGCAGTCGAAACAAGAGGAAGAAGTAGTCCGAATGGAGGAGTCCGGAGCCTCGGTAGCTGCTCCCGGCTGCCCAGCAAATAAATAAATAAATAAACAACAACAAACTCTAATTAAACGCTGTTCCTCTCCTCTCCTTCGATAAGGCGAACGAAACCAATTACTCTTGCCTCGAACCCCCTTTTG
>JAJJHY010008598.1:8977610-9023262 GCA_021224005.1 Drosophila setifemur | reverse complement strand
GGGTCACAGTTTGTGGACTTTCAGCCTCGGAGACCTTTCCGGACTCCTCGGACCCTCGGGCTTGTTAAAAACTTTTTGCCAAAAATTCAATCTGTTTTGTGTGTGCGCGCTCCGCCCGCCGCAGAAGCCGAAAAGGAGTATCCGTGAGATGAAAATTGCAACAATTGGCCAAAAAACGTTGCTGTGCTCAAGGTCAGATAAAATGAGAGGAAATATTTGTGGGGCTCTGTAAGCCCCCAGGGTCTTCAAGCTGTCACTGGTCTTAACAAAGTTAGATAAGTGCATATCTTTTGGTAGTAAACAGAATTTTGGTTCTAAAAAATATATAAAAATATAGTAAACATTTATAAATTATTTAAATTATAAACGTTATATTTGAAACATTAATAATTTGTGAGAATTCCATTAAATATTGCACAATATATATTTGTTTATATTTGTTGTATCTTGTTGATGTTAGGTATTTGAAAAATGCAAAATATACAAATATTTCGCTCATTTGTCCATTCTAATAAAATCGCGGTATTCCAAAAATATTCATACATAACTGGATTCTATATATATATATTCGGTTCCCAATTAGTCAAAATATATGCGTGACCCCGTGTTGACCTTTTTATGCCTTTTTAAGCCAAACAGTTTTGGTTCACATTTCGCGACCAACTTGATTGGCGAACTGTTATGCTCTTAAATCTTTGCAAAATGCCATAAAATACGAAAAACCAAGGAAATGCTGCCAAACCGGCTGACTAAGCTGGCCAAAAATAATATATAACATTTGTTTTTGTTCTTCTTTTCTTTTTTTCTTATTTTTTTTTCCAGTGACCATTTGCATACCAGAAACAACACAAAAACCGCAAAGATTAAAAACCGAATGAAACGAAATTTTTATAAATTGATTTCGAGCGCGACTAAAAATAAAAACCGAAAAAATCGCTGAGGGGATCAGGAATCAGAAGTCAGAAATCAGGATTTCGGGAATGAGCAGATATATGTACGAGTATTTTCAGCTTTGGGCACGATTCCGCCGATTCAGCAGAATTATTGCACTTTGAATATTGGCATTTACGTCAAATTAAATTTAATTGTCAGTTCAACTTCGGTTCTGGCCAAAAAAAAAAACGTCGATGCGGTAAAAAATGTTTTCAAATTCAGCATAAAAAACGGGGTAAAGTTTAAAATACTCTTAAGTATTTAATAAGGTAAAATTGTTATGGGAAATAAATTGATAGAAATATTTAGTACAGAAAAATATATAAAAGCAAAATTAAATTTTTTAATATGACATTTTGTCACCATAATATTATAATTGATATTATTTAAAATATCTTTAAGAATTTATTCAAAATATTCATTCAATATTTCCATTTAAATTATAATTGCCAAAAGTTCTTAATGAGTATTAAGAGTATTAAACATTTAACAGAATTACGAGAAACCGAAAAGAATAAATGCAAAAACGCCAAAAAAAAGAGAAGACACAATATAAAAAGTAATACTAAATCTTTAATATGACATTTTGTAACCATAATTATAAAATGGTATTATTCAAAATATATTCCAATATTTCCATTTAAACTATAATATCCAAACTCTTCTTAAAGAGTATTTAAATATTAAAAATTTCACAGAAAATCGAAAACCCAAAAAATAAATGCAAAACCGCAAAAAAATAATGAAGAGAAGACACATAACCGTCGTTAAGGCGACAGAAAAATTACATTAACTCCTCAATAAAAAAAAAAAGGTTTCGCGATTTTTTTTTTAGGGCCGCTCCGACGGATGACGTCGTTGTCTGGATGTTAATCGCATTTCCTAATTATCAAAACTCATAAATTCCGGCTTAATGGCGGATCGAAAGCGCGACTTTGCGACGGCTCCATTTCCCCTCATTTCCGATGCACTCTTTTTGGAGTCCGGAGTTGCCATAAAATGTGAGGGGAAAGCGCCGAAGGAGAGCGAAAGAGAGAGCGCATGCACCGGCCACCACCGATTTCCCCAGCCGAGGAAAACCTCCTCTTGTTGTCCCGCTCTCTCGCCCGAGAGCTTATGCCACCGGCGGGGGGGGTGGTCTCTCTCTTCGAAAGATGAAAAGCCGCCACCATTATGGAAAGTGAAATGGATATATCGCTAATGCGCCTGCACATAACAAGGTCGGCAATAAATCAAAAGACCAGAAGAATCACAAGCTGCTGGGGGGAAAAGCGAGGGAAAAGCTGGAGAAACAGACCGCCGCTTGACAAAAATCAAATCAAAATGCCATAAAATACCCCAATCTATCTCTCTCTCTCTTTTTCTTTCGATGGGTTTTTGTTTTTCCCGGCAAACAACAAATGAATTATTTGCAATTAATTGAGCGCAAATTTGCAAAATACTTTCGTGTGTCTGCGCCTTTTGCATCTGTGTGTGTGTGTGCATGATGGATATGGCTTTCGATCTGCCAGATTGCGCATACGCCCCGTGAGCTCCAAAAATATGCAAAAAAAAAACCACAAAAAATAAGGGAGCGCCTCGTTACAGTTTATTGAGCAATTGAGTGAAAAACAATTTTCCAAAACATTTTTCATGCTATTTTCGGGTTACAAGCTCTGGACAAAAAAAATTACCATGATTTTTGTATTATATGAAATTGATTTACTGGTTCATCAATTGTTGGCGGAATTATTTGGTTGTAACAAAAAATATTTAAAAAAATGTTATTACTAGTAATTAGCGAATAAAATTGCCTTTTATAATATTTACAAAATAAGTGATGATTAACATTAATTACACATTACTCTTAAACAAAACAGGAAAAGTAAAGGATTAAACAACAATTATTAGTTGATTTATTTTAAATAATATTTTTACTCCTAATTAGCGATCAAAACTGCCAATTATAATAATTCAAAAATATTTCAAAATTCCCTTTATTTACAAAAACAATTTTACAAAACACATTATTTGCTACACATTAAACTTATTACTTCTTAACAACAATTATTGGATGAATTGAATAAAACAATGTTAAATAATTTTACATAATCACTTAACTATTTTAAACATAATTTTCGACACATTACTCTCCAACAATAAAATTAAGTACATCTGATAAGTAAAGGATTACTAATTAATCCCCCGATGAAACCACAACAATTGCCACCTTGCAGCGATCTCTCTCCTTGGGAAAATCGAGGAGAAAACTTTTTTACGACTGACGTGAATGGACATTTTGTGACTCCATGAAGTGCGTGGCAGTCTATAAATTCAATGAACTCTGTTCTCCAGAAGGAACACAGAAGGTTGGGCTATGTCAATTCCCGATGTTTACACGCACACGCACCGAGAGACAACTTTCACATTTTACGAGTTTTATATGGGCGATGATGACGATGACGATGATGATATTTTCACTTGAGAATTTTACGAGCAACAAATTGCGCTACAAATTACACGATAAATAGAAAATTATGACGGAAGAGACACAACCCCGGAGGATAACCCTCGGCGGGAAGGGGTCGTCGTAAAAATGTCCGAGTTTTCGGTCACCGATATTTTCCTGTGTTTGGTGTAAATTCAATTGTTGCTCCCTCTTTTTATTGATATTTTATTTGGGCCGTGATTTCTATCCAAAGGAGTTTTCCTCTCTCTCTCTCAGCCACTTGGAAAGTCGTAAAGTTGCGAAACACCGAAACGCCGAAACAATGGGAAAGTTTTTACGAGCGGAACTAAAAACAACAACAGCGGCGAGATTTTTACCTTTTTTTGTGTTTCGAGAACTAGAAGAAATCGAAGGATGGTTAATTTATTGGGCCCTGGCCTTGTGGCCTCTCCAAGGACCTTCTCCAGTCCATAGCAGGTTATTTATATTTTTGGCCTGGCAATGGGTTAAGCATCGTAAATTTTGTGTTAATTGAACATTTCACACCTAGTCACTAGTGCAGCGTGCAACGTGCGGCATTAACGAACCTGTCAAAACTGACAAGTATTCCGCTTAAAGTTGAGCAACTTATCGGCCATTTCGTAAAGCGGGTTATCTATGGCCTTAGTTCTGTTGGCTGCTGGCTTAGTACCGAAAATGCATCCTTGGACACGTGGTCAAAACTGACAACTCACCCGAAAATGTTCCCCTAATTGATGGGCTTCTTTTTCTTGGGGGGAGGGGCGGGGGTGGAGACAGGTATTTTGTAATTAAGCCACTTGATCCCTCTCCAGATTGAGAGCACTGGGCCAAATGGTTGGGGGACAGGGGACATGTCAAGCTACCAATCGAAATATATTGCAGGTGGAGCGGGCCAAAACAAACAGGGACAAATATCAGACAAAAATTCTATCGCAGAGGTAAATGCTTTTTTTGACACTGCCTAATGCGACTTAATGTCGCTGTTACGCATTCTGGGTGTACGTACAGTAAGGAACATCAATGTAAGTCCGATTTTGTATAAGAACAATTTAATTAAAGTGGCTAAAATTGCTGAATTTCGGAATTCGGAAGCTAAGAGGAAGGTCATACAGACATAACAATAATAATAAATATGGATTTAATAAAAGTTAATTTTAAACTATATTAAACTAGAATGTTATCAATCAATATAATCAATCAAATCTCCATTCTATAGTGTGTTCAATTGTCCCTACTTTATGGGTTAGCACTGTACAATTTTTATCTTTTTTCGCTGGAGCTCCACAAAATAATCATGGGAAATACCTTTCATGGCGATTGGAATGGAACATGCAGGTCGCTCTATGAAATCCACTCAATCATTCTACTTCACTTACGGAAAAAAAAAACAAAAAAACAATAAAATAAAATAAGAAAGAAAGAAACATTTTAACTGATCGCTCAATCACTGATATACATGTGTCCGTGTATGGAGATATATATTTTGTATTTGGTAGGAAAGACAACAACAACGACGATCGCTGGGTGGCAGACGCTGCCTGAATTGAATTCATTGTTGAGGAGCGATTTGGTTAAGTCACCCACGTGATTGTTTGTATTTTGGCCAGATATGTGACTACCCCCCATACCGGAGTTCTCCTTCTCCTCCAACCTGAGGCCAAAGGGCAATCAACAGGTGACGAGGCAAGGCCTGGGGCTTTTTTTTGGCTTCTGTGGGAAGATTCCAAAAATTGATTCTTCAGGGGAGGTTTATATTCAATATAATTTGATAACCTTTTCCTTGAATTTTATTGGCATGCAAAATTTTATTACCAATTTTAATGGTTAATGGGTATAAAAGGTTTCTCATGGTTAAGGAGAGAATAAAGTTGAATCAAAAAACACACTGATAAAGGAAGAACTTTAGTTAAATATTGAATTTTAATTATTATTTTAATGTATTCATGTATGAGTCAAATTTTTGTACTAATATCTAAGAAGATATGGCCTCATAATTCGCATTTTCTTGAGATATCTATAAGTCATTGTCCACAATAACTGAACTAAATTAAGAAATGCATCGAATCAATATTAATATTGTACCATTTACCCCTCTTAAAGCTCTCTCCAGATGAATGTAAAATCTAATCAACTAAGTTAATTGAATATTTAATGGCTCCGCGCCTCGTTTCGCTGAAAATAACTGACTCACTCAGTTCCTTTTGGGATTATCTGCGATCGAACTTCATTGCGGCCATAATATTAGCTATAAGACAATTCGCTATCTAAATGTCCAGCTCAAAACTACTGTTAAAACTAACCAGGCAAAAACTGAAAAACCTTGTCCGGGCCATTTCATCCAAAAGTTGCTGGAGGATGCCGAGGAGGAAGAAACTTCATTTTATTTTTACGATCATTCTCTGGGATCGTAAAAAAAAAAATGCTGGCTGACCGCGTGTGGAACGTTTAATTTGATGCTGAAATACTGATACTGATAGTCCCGGAGCGAAAACACTAAAACTGCAAACTGCATATAAAAGTGGCTTTTATGATTGGCCTTCTATTAGCGAAATAAACTATTATGTGTTAAATCGCGTGATCCGTCCGCCCAAATACCAAGACCCGCAAAATGATCGTAAAATCTTTGCCAGTTGTTAAAGTTGGAGTTGGACTCCTTTTCTATAAAGAGTCCAGAACGTAGGAAACCAAAGGATGCTCTATATCTAGTTCCAATCTGCACTTCAAAATGGGTTTCCTTTTTATGAATTACCATTTTTTAAAAATAAAATGCATACAAATTAATTGGATTTTTGTGTGGTAATTGCTTAATAAATTAGATTATTCTCTGATTAAATTCAAGCTTTAAAAAACCCATAGTAAATTAATTTAATTAAATTTTTCTCGCAGTGTTCCCGGTCATAGTTCGTTAGGCAAGGTGTCGTCTTACATGTGCAGCAGTGGATGCAGAATGGAAACGAAATGGAGTACTTGGCCTGTGGCAACTGTGGAGTGGTTGGAATTTTTTTTGGAAGGCAGGACGAGATCCCTCCGATCTCTGAATCTAGTCTGGTGAAAGCGAAAGTGAGTTTTCAGGGTAAATGAAATTAACAACGCATCCTTTGCTGCGCATCGCTGATTGTTTTGTTTCAATTTCTGGTTGCGCCCCTCGCTCGATCCAGAAACCAAAAGGAAAAGGACTCACGAAGGACCTTTAACCTTTGGATGGATGTGTAAGTGTTGCTGCTATTTCCCCGAAGGCTGCCTCTTTTCGGGGGAAAATTGTATAGTCGCGTCTACCTGAATCTTCTTGGTGGTGGTTGTTTCTTTTTTTTTTTTCTGCCTCCTTTTGACGACAAGAAGTCAAATTCTCGATTTACGACCATTTTGTTTGAGTAATTTCTGTCCTTCGTCGTTCGTCCTTCGTCCTCTGTGCTCCTTTAGCCACATGCTCGGCAGTTGTGTAAATTGTACAGTTTTACTTTCAGCTGTCGATCCGGAGTCGACACTGGGAGTGTATAACAAGACCAGATCCAGATCCCATGGTGTGACTCAATCCCGCAATCCCATTCCAAATTTTAATTGCTACTCATAATGGTATTAATTCAATTTTTGTTTCAGCTCGCCCTTTACGAGTTGTCGATGTAAATATTTAATGCTCTACAGATCGTAACCATATTTCATTGCCTCATTTGCCTGATCATTTCCCCAATCGAATAGTTGGTTAAAAACAAAAACAAACACAAACAAGTTGGGGAAATCAAACCGATAGAAATGGTTACGATTCAATTAAATGATCGTAAAAAGTTCTTCTGAATGGCGGAAAATAAAAGTGGCGCGGAACAGAGTTGTTTGCTTTCAAAGTTATATTGTCGTTAAATTTCCTCAAATTGTTGTTAGAACATAAAAATCACATAAAAATCGGTAATAAAGTCAATCGTAACCCTATTCTCCCCCGCATGTTTGTTTTTTTTTTTTTTGATTGTTAGGAAGACAAACCCGTTGAAATAATAAAACCAACCGCAATAAAAAATTCAATGAATGTCGGATTGATAAGATCTATATATTCTGGGGTGTGCTAAGGATGAAGAATATGTCAATAACAAATACATAAAATTCATTTGTAAAATTCAAATAAAATATAAAGCTAATATAAAGAATATGTCGCAGTAAAAAAATAATATAAAATTATTCATCACATTTTAGTTTTTTACTACATTTTTGATCCACAGAAAAATAAGTATAAAGTTATGATTTTGATATATCACAAAATGCTTTATGTATCTTATACCTAAAAGTAATAATGATCTATGAAATTAGCCCATTTCCATTTCGTCAACTTTCAATTAGCGAAGTAACTCAACCCGGAAAACCTGCCAAACCAACCAAATAGCGATGAAAATTGAAAAACCGCACGCAACAGTTGAACAGTGCATTTTGGAGAGGACAAATCAACATCAAAATCAAATGCATTGCTTGTTCGTGCCACACACACAGATACTTACACACAGATACTAACAACTACCAATGCATACATGGAGAAACCGTCAGAAGTGGAACTCTAAATGCGGCGAGAACGCGAAAAACCGTTAAGCATCAATTTTGACGCATCATAAAACTGCAATGAAGTGATAAGTGCCGCTGCTGCAACGCAAATATGCAACAGGAATCCACGCTCGATAGATATATCACCAGAGAGAGAGAGGGAGAGAGATGGGGCTATTGAGTGCGACAGAGACGGAGACAGAGACCAGAACCAGCAGCAGAATCTGCGAATGGATTGACGAACTTCCCGGCTGAATGGTACCCGTATCTGGGCGATAACAATGCAAATGCAATGGCACCCCGCTCCATCCATGAGTTCGTGTATCTGTGAGTTCGTGTATCTGTGAGCTGGTGCATTTGCCTGTGTGTGCGTGTGTGTTTGTCAGGCAGCAATCAAACAAAACAAGACTTTTATGAACACCGCGGGAAGTTGACAGCTTGCATCATTGTCGTGATATGCGAAAAAAAAACAAACTGTGAAACTTCTCCCCCCCCCTGCCACGCCCCCTTTTGGCCCGTATGTTGGCCAATTTTATAGCATCGCGTGCGCAATTATGTTTATGGATATTGGTAGCGTATAAATGACAAAAAACAAAAACCTTTTTTCAGCTCGAATGGAAGTTGTTGTATTTTGGCAGTTAAAAAGTTACCAAGGAAAAAGTTTTTAATTTGAATTTGACTCTTGATGGTATTTATATATTTTTTTAAATGTATTTATTGTATTAAATATGCATTGAAAAATATACGAGGGAATTATTAAAGGCTTATTTATTATACTTCTTTGGTAGAATTTAAAATTTCCACAAATAAGTAGGTAGATTTTGTTAAGTTATAAAAATTATATATGTTAATTTAGACATGTTTGTACTTTTGTTCTTTGTACTTTCTTTAATATTTACAAAATGTTGAATATATTTCTTTGGTAGTATTTACCATTTACCTAAATAGGTAATTCAATTTACTTAAGATCCTTATATATATATATATTTTTACCTTTTGTGTACTTTATTTAATATTCAAAAATAAATTCCAGCTAGTCCCCAATAAACTTGTATTATTTTTGCAACTTTTCTTAAGCCCATATTAATTGTATCTTATTGGCCAATCTTATCGTTAAAGATCCGGGGACTAATTGACTTATAGCCACAGACCAGCCGGGTCAGGGACTAATCAGTGCGGCCAGAACCATAAGCCAAAACCAACAACCAACAACCGACAATCAGCAATCAAACAATCGGCTAACCAGCCACACACACCCATCACACTTTTGGATGTACATAAATTATGTTTATTGGCAGGTGGAAGGAGCTCCGTTTCCAGTCTCCAGTTACCAGTCTCCAGTCTGCAGTCTGCAGCTTGTGGCAGCCAACACCTGAAACGAGGCTCGTTAATTGTTGCCCCATTCCCTCCGCTCCCCTCCTCCTCCGAACGCGATCGTAAATCACGGGAATCCATCAAAATGCGATCATTGTATTGAGATTGCAACTAAGCCAGCATAATTTCAATATTTTTGCACTCGAATCCAACTGCTCCAAGGGGGAGCAAAGAGCAGGGAGCAGGTCTGGTCTGGCCTGGTCTGGGGCTGGGGCTGGGCGGACTTCGGTTGAACCAATTGACAACTTAATCCTGCGACATGTCAGTGGAGGCTCAAATGAGATTTACAGTCCCAGTCAGTTAGCCTGGCCCATTTGTGTTGACTCAGTGAAATGTTGTACCGATTTTTCAACATGTTGTCTGCCGTCTCTGTCTCTGTGTGTGTGCAAGTGTATGTGTGAGAGTGCGTCCCTGTATCTGTGTGAGTGCCGTGTTCACTTTGATTGACAAAGTACAAAGGTGTAATTATTTTTCATAAAAATTGTTCGTTCGTTGCATGTCGCTCCGAAAAAGTTTTCGTTCTTGCTCGCAGTTTTTTGTTGTTTTTTTTTTTGGTTTTAGCTCAGTTGATTTTGTTGTAAGTTTTCAATCAATTTGACTATGTGGAGCAGGGGGTGGTGCTGGAAGGGGCAGGGGAAAACCCCCTCCCATTGCAATTATGTCAACGATCTGAGCGCATAAATTACGCGAGCGAGCGCCCATGCCCAGAGCAAAGCTATGAGCGGCAAGATCTTTCGGACATCGCCAGTGTCGCCCAATCTGCACTTAATGCACTTAAAAAAAAACTTCCTTTAAATAGGAGTCTTCAGCTGCCTATTGCCCAAAGAATGTCTGAAGAATGCTTTTAATTTTAGGATGCATAGAACAAAGAATGGGAATTTGGGAAAAATGTATTTGAAAAATATACAAATATTTTTAATAATATTTATAAAATTTTATAAATCACAAATTCACACTTAGATATTAGAAACATACAATTTTATTAAATTCCAAGTGTAGTCCTTCTACAGCTGCTAGGCCTGGGCCCATTCCCAGTCCCCTTTCCCAGTTGGAGACCCATTCCAGAGTTCCCCCCAGAGAACGTCGGCCCATAAATCTTGAGTCAGCGGCGCGTTACTCATGCGCAGTGTCCTCCACGATTGGGAGACTCCAATCTCCAGTCTGCAGCCTCCAGTCCCCAAGTCCGGACTCCTGCCCTGGTCTGGGAAATGTTTTATAATCGCATTGCGACTAATTATCGTATCGGAGGAATTATTATGGTGCGATCATGAAGGCGATTTGCAAATTGCGTGCCTGCAATTCATCCTCTAAGTGATTAGATTTGATTTGGGGCGTGGCCAAGTCATATGGATATGAATATATTAAGCACCCTGCTCGGGAGATTACTACTGCTTCGAGTCTTATATAGGATCTTTCAATTTTGTAGGGATATATGTATTTAGTTGATATTTTTAGGGGTTTTGTGGGAGGAACTTTTTTGAAAATGTCGAAATTTGTGTCAATTTCTTTAAAATTAATTTATGAAATGAATACTATATTTTATTGTAATGATTATTGTGAATAATATATGTTATGGAACTATGAGATATCCAATGATAATGTCATCGAAATTGATTGAACAGAAACCAATATGCCCAACAGTTTATGGGGCTACTATATATCGTAAATGATCGTGTTTTACTGCACTCTTTTTCGCATTTACTATTTGATTAACCAGCTGCCCCTGCAGCTTATTCCCCTCACCCCACCCCCTTTTGGGCTGCTGTTTGCAGCAAATAATAAAAATAAAACCCGAAACCAACACCAAATACCAAATCCGAAGCCTGGTCTTGAGGCATTTTATTTGGCGCCATAAATCTATCAGCGAACTCGAACGCGTGCGCATGCGCAAACACTGGACCTCTCAGATCCGTATCTCCTCCTCTCTCTGCGGTTCTCCGCTTCTCCGATTCTCCTCTTCTCCGTTTCTCTGGAGATGCTGATAGGCTGGGATGTGGATGCCGGCGAAGATTTACGGCTGGCACAAAGCCAATGTTCGGATATCTCGACTCTGGCCCGGCTAGGAGAGAGATCATTTGAAGTTTATGATACGAAAATCAGA
The DNA here is from genome assembly GCA_021224005.1 of Drosophila setifemur. Classification (NCBI taxonomy): domain Eukaryota; kingdom Metazoa; phylum Arthropoda; class Insecta; order Diptera; family Drosophilidae; genus Drosophila; species Drosophila setifemur. The sequence continues at coordinate 9,011,884 of JAJJHY010008598.1, read as the reverse complement.
TTGCTTTATTGTACGCGAAATCCGATCGACGACTCGATCGACGACTCGATCACGAAATTCATTTATATTTATGATTTGTGAATTGCTTTTTATGATGATGTTACCCGCGTATATTTTTCCCTCCGCAATTACATTTTTACTGCCTTTGCCGAGAGAGTGTGAATTTGCCACTTCATTTGGGAGCTTGTAAAGACATAAATTACTTTCGTGGTCGCTGCGAGGCGGGAGCCTCGTTTTTTTTTTTTAGGCCCAGTTTTTATGGCCATGTGAATGGGAACAAACGAAAGTGTTTCGGACTCCCCAAAAGTCAAATGCCGGAATCGAAAATGGATATGGAAATGGTAATGGGAATGGTCCCGAGCAGAGGGTATGCCAAGAAGTTGAGGACGCAAAACGAGGGGTGTTGCTGCTCTCTGCCAAAACAAAACAAACAAAATATATTAATGACTTATCAAGGATAATTTGACAATGGGCCATAAATCAAATCGCGTAGCCCGCTCGTTGGCTCAAAGCAGGGCGAGTGGTTCGTTCACTCCGCTGGTGGCTCTCCTCTTATCCATATTTTAGCCACACCGGAAATAAATTTGTGTATATATTTGAATACTCAAAAAAAAATTAGAGAATGTATTTTCTTAGTTTTTTTTAAATTGTTTATTTAGTAGTCAAAATAAATATGTGTTAACATAACTACATACATCGAAATTCATTTAATATTATTCTTTTTCGATTTTAATTTTGATTTTGGTAAACTATTTTCTTCCTTAATTTTTTTTAGTTGCATAAAGGTTCCTTATTTAGTTTGCAAAAATATTTAGTTGAAAATTGGAGGTAGAACAATTCCAGATTTGAATAATTAACCGAATGTTGGTCAAGATAGACATTCTTTTAAATGATTCTTTTGAATTCCTTTATTCGCTGGATCATTATTTGGGTCCCCAAATTTTCTCTCTCTGTATAATGTGACAGAGATTGGAACCACCCAGAGCCATTGGAATGTCCCTTGTACATACACACACGCCACAAATGGCAAATGCGAAATGTGATGCTGATGCTTAATTTCTACCCAAGAAGGAGGTGGAGGTGGACAGCCCGGCAAAGGGAGGATTGAGGGGGGTGAAGGGGTTAAGGGGCAGCAGCCTGTGGTGGGCCAAATTGGATGCCCAGCTGTGTGGCTACAGACTGTGCCATAACTTAACACCTTCGCTGTTGTCTTCGCTGGAGTCTTCATGACCATTGCAGGCAAATGCGTTCGCAAAAAAAAAAAAAACGCGCCCCAACAGAACACCAGCAGGGTGAGTCATGATAAATATTATAGAAATATAAGAAAAGGGATTTAACTTAATAAAATAATTGGAAGAAAAACGTTAAGTTTTAAGAGAAGAAATAAAAAGTTACAGAACCTCAATTAGGGACAACCTAAGGTTCTAGGATAAACATCAAAATCAAATCAAAATTTTCAATGATTTTAGTGCCATATTATAATTAAATTAGGTACTTAATTTAGATTGTATTTTTTATATTCACACTCTTTGTTTTATATATGGTTTTTTGTAATAGTTTTTGGTAAAACATGCCATTAGCTCCCACTCACTTAAGTTGGACAACTCATTTTGGAGGTAAAATTCGCCTGCTGCGACTCCTCGAACTTACATTATGACATCAGCTGGTAATTGTGATTAATGCTCTTACACATCGAGACACCCTCCCCGAAAATGGCCAAAACATCTGTGGCCACCAATCCAATCCCGAATCCCGAATCCCCAACCTAAAACCTCAAACCTCAACCACACATGAGATGCTGGGGACTCAATTCGGTTTATTGTATTTCGCATGTTTTTCGCGTTGATTTTCCTCTTGTTTGCTTGTTTTTTTTTGTTTTTTTTTTTTTGTTGTCAGGCTCATACATAAAATATGATTGCGTTTTCATTTGTATCTAGCAGATTGAGTTTCTTTTGAGGCGCGAGCCCATGAGTTTATGAGCTTGTCAATTTCTCCCCTACCCCCTCCTGCCCTCGGTTTCTTATTTATTTATTTGCATATCATGGTCGAGAGCTGACCAATAATAATAATGGGAGTATGGGTATGGGTATGGGTATGGGTATGGGAAGAGTGCTCCTTCAGATCAAAGTGAGACCGAATCGAAGTCGTTTGCTTGCGGCCTCACCTCAGTTCACCTGGGCTCACCTTCGGTGTTTCGTTGTAATTAAGAACATGTTAGTTGTAAAGAGGAGGTTGTCTCTGCCGTTGCAGTTGCAGCGGCTGCTGCTGCTGCTGCTCTTGTTGGCCCCACCTTATATGGCTGTCGAAGTTGTCCCTAAGGCCCGAAAACCCCTCTCTTAACTACCTTGCCACACTCCGCAAATAAATCGCACCTAAATTGGGTAAATCACTTTGAAAGTAAAGGTGATATTCCAAGGGTGAAGTCTACTAAATAAAACATTTATCAAAATCTTTTTTGAAGTTGTTTTATAAAAATTAATAAATACAATTTAAAAGTCATTCAATTTGGGTTCTAAAAATACTGAAAACAATTCTCATATTTGATTAGACTTAATTTTATAAGTACTTTATCAAACTAAGAGCTGTTTTTCGCTGAGTGCACCACGAAAACCTCGACTCGTGTCTCGTTGCATTTGCAAATTTGTGGCGGCCGTGTGAAGTCAAGAGGGCGAGCCAAAGTCAATTGCATTCTTAACCCTTTTGAGGCTGATCAGCCTGCCAGACAACAACAACAACACTAACCACAACAACAACACCAACAACAACAAATAACAGTACAACTCTAATTAAAAATTAACACACTTCCACGGGCGTTGGGAGGGAGGGAGGGCGGTACTGAAGGGGGGTTAGCACAAACATTCGTTTAATCAGACAAAAATCAAGTCTATTATGGCCCAGGCCTTTTGGCCAAAACTGCCCAGATTGGCTGTATCTGCATGAAAAACGTATAAACAGCGTCTCATTTGAAGTCATCATTAAAAACGACGACGACGAGGACTCCGGTCCTCGATCTGTGGAACCCCAGATCCACAGATCCACCGATCCTCTGATCCCCCCCCAATACCCAATTCCCGATCCGCCAACCGCAATCCTCTCTTGGAGGCGCACACTTGAGGCCATGTAATCAACGTTTGCTTACTTCATTTAGCGCGCGGCGAAAAGAAAAGCGAAACATGCATACAATCAGCGTGGCATGCAACTCTGAAAACTGAAAACTGGCACTGGACACCGGACATCGGGACACGCGGACAGGGAATGCAGATGGAGCTGCTTAAGCTGGACTCCAACTAGAAGGCGATTGCACTTGGAGGAAAAAAGGATTTAAGAAAAAGAATTTACAAAAAAAATGTGCCTTAAAAAATTAAATATATATAACACAATAATTGAACTTTATAAAAATTATTTATAAAACATTGTTCACTTTTTCAACCATTTTTTTTTACATTTTAGAAACCTTTAATAAAACGATTTCCATCATGATCCTTTTACAACAAATTCTTCTTAACGAAAATAATTCCAATTTCTAGTAGACTTTTTTTTTCAGTGTCTTGACTCCGTCCAAAACTGCGGCTGTAGCCTCCGCAGTCTTTGCTTGTTGGCAATGATGTATTTTTGATTTCGTATCTTATATTACCAACAACAAGCTGCAGCAGCAACAACAGCAACAACAACAACTGCAACATCACCGCCAAATGCCAAGTGTGAGGCACCACCAACTGCAGGTTTAAGCCACGACCAACAACCAACGACCAACGACCAACAACCAAATCCAAATCCAAGTCCAAGGGAAGGGGAGATGCAGCAAAAGTTGATTTCAGAATTTTTATTTTTTGATTGTGATGATTGTGCATTGAAATTTGATACATTTCAGCCTGGTCGGGGGGGATGTTGCCTTTTGCCTGTTTTGTTGTTGTTTGTTGTTTGTGTTGCATGCAAAAATGTTGGCTAGTCGACAAGGCATTGGCATGGCCTGAAACTACTAACAACATTAATAAGATTGGCATCTGCTGCTCGCAGCAGTTCAAATGTAATTTCTCATCAGCCAAAGTGGGCTGACTCTCTGTGGGACAACGGGGTGTGGTCGAGAGTCGTCTCCTCTGTTTGCATTTCAGCCCCAAACGATTGCATTCTGGCCATAAAGATAACTTTCGGAGTTGGCTCCCAAGGTGGTGCCGGTGCCTCTGCCGGTTGTCGTGTTTTGTGGTAGCTGGTTAGGCTTGTTAGTTGCAATTGATAAGCCAGAGATTGGAAAAGTCAAATGAACAGAGCCAAATCATCCTGAAGTTGATCGAACTGTGATGGGAAGCCAAGTCAAGTTTAATTCGAAAAAACAATTACTATTCATAGAACACACTTTTATTGTAAATTTTAAATTCGCAACTCTATTGTTAAATTAATGAAAATTCTTGAATTAAAGTACTGATTTTATAAATGACTTATGTTGCTTTTGAAGTAACAAGATCGTTTCTTTTCCTGCCTAAGACCATCTCCAATTACTTTTCTCTCTCCATGTCAGCACCGAAGAAGCTCCAAAAAACCATAAATCTAAAAACAAGAAGAAATGCAATCTCTTCTGAATTGGAAAACCCAAATCTCTACAGAAATGTCGTCTATCTTGTGCTGGTGAATGCCTAAGCCCTTAGATGCTTATGTAAATGCTTACCCCCAAAAAATGTCCCCAGGGGAATCATTTCCCTCCTCCTCCTCCACCTCCTCCTCCTTAGACAAACATGTGTAGAATGCCATGCGATATGGGATCCATATCCCATGGATGGGCGGATGGAGACAATGCGTTCGAACAATATTTTCAACACAATATGAAAGAGGGGAATAAATCAAATTGATTAAATTCGAACAACGAACAATCTGAGGCTCCGGGGCGAACGAAACAAAAGCCAACTTCCAACTTCCAACATCCAAAATCCAAAAACCCCGAAAAAACTCATTTAAATAATAAACCACTAAAATCGTAGAATAGACAACGACGACGACGAATTTAAATAAAAAACCGTTCACAGCCTCCGCGAACAAAAAAACCGAAAAGTAAACCATTAAAAATTACTACTAATGTGCACCTTACACAAAAAAACCCTAAGAGGCGATCCCATTGGGGGGATCTTCGTCTGCGTCTTCCAGCGGAGGAGACAAAGGCCACAAAAGTCACGAGTCCCCAGCTATAATGCCCAATATCGGTCCGGAATCGGTTCGACCCACTGCAGAGACAGTGGATTCCAAACAAACGAGCATCGATTCATCTTCGGGAAAACCTCTTTGGTGACGCCGACTTGGAGGCATTGCACTCGGAAAAATATTTTATTATTAAGTTCGAAAATATTTCAATACTTTCTTTATTTACTTTGGCATTTATTTTGGAATATTTGAAAGAGGTTTGGGGAAAATAAATCAAAGTATTGGAGAAAATCGTTTTTTTTCTGGCATACAAAATATTTAAACATTTTCAGAACATAAACATATTATTTATTTGAATGAATATACAATTTAATGTTGTTGAATATTATTTTATTAACGAATACTTTTAATTTCAATAAGAATTCAGACCGTGTTTATTTGAAGTGCAGAACCTTGTATCCCCGAATCCCCAATGGGAGGAAAACTGCGAACTACATAAATTGCAGGAGGGGAGGAGTGGGGAGGGGAGAGTGCTGGGGGGAGGAAAAACTAAAACCACTTAACTTAATGAGCATCAAATATCTGACTTCCATGTATTTGCAGCCATATCGTTTTGGCCGCAATTCTCGATACAAATCTATTATTTAAGACTACTCTCCAGCTACTTTGGCCGCCGCACTAACATTTCAATTAATAAACCGGCACGCAGAACTCCCAGTTCCCAGTTCCCTGCTCCCACTGCCCATCTCCCATTTCCCAGTGCCCATCTCTCCCAGCGCCCAGCTCACCTTTCGAGGAGTCGGAACAATAGCTAAGTATAATCACTTTGTTTGCACCTTTGGGAATATTCAGTGACAGACCTCCCTCAGCACCTCACCACCGCACCACCGGTGGGTCAGTGGGTGGAGGAGGAATAGTGTCTGGATAATGGATCTACGGATAGGGGGGTGGGGGTAGCGTTCTGTCCCACGGAATGTTGCATGCCACGTGCAGCAGACAGCAAACGGCAAAACAGAAAGTTGGATGTCGCCACTGGCGTTGCATTTATGAAAATGAGCTCCCCGCTCTGGACGGAGCGGAGCAATTTGTAAACTACACAATTGACCAAGTGCTCATTGTGACTCCTCTTTTTTTTTTTGTGCTCCACCCATTGTGTCTTGATTGCCTGGCCAGAGAGTTGGAACAGGTGACACATCGCCAACATCACAGACGTCAGATTTAATGGTGACAGGAAAACATATTTAGTAATAGAAATTTTTAGATTTAATTAAAGAGCTTAAATAGCCAAAATTAAACTTAGTTCACCTTCTGCGATCTACCAAATCTGTTGGTAATCCATTTTGGTTATCACCCACTGAAAATGGCACACAGACAATGCTCGAAATGCCCCGCTGAACCTGCCAATCTCTGGCCAAAACAGGCCCCCCTTGGCCAAAACTGCAACTGAGAGTCAACCAAACGGAGGCAACCTGAACTCCATGCCCATTTAGAGCGATTTTGAGCGACTTTGGCGACCTGCCACCGGAGGTCCTTTTGCGAGGCTCTAAAGCGGCAAAATCGGCAACAAAAGACAAAGCCACCGACAATTGGCCAATGGCGGACAATGTGGCGATCTGCAATCATGGCGGTGGTAGCAGCAGCAACATCAAACAACAACAAAAACTGGAACTGCAATTGCAACTGCAACTGCAACTGCAGCGGCAACCGCGATGGCGTGGTAATAAAAGTGAAATTAACAATCAACGGACGCTTTACGGTTGACATTTCACATGACAGGCTGGTAATGCGATTTAGCAGGATAAAAGGACGGACAGAAGGCCCAAACCATTTGCAGTTGGCTGTTTTTGGCCATGGAATGGTTTTGTTTCGGATCTAGTGCAGAAATTGGAGTGAATGAAAATCGGGGAAAACAAAACAACAGCGATTTCGATGGTTGGATTTCAGGCTGATTCCTTTTTTTTTTTTTGGTTCATTTTTGTGAAGAGAAAGTTAATTAAAATAATGAATTTTCCGTTGACAAATGTCTCGGCTGTCAGGGAAACATTTTTCCCATCCCTCTTTTCCTTTTTTCCACCAGCAAAACTGTCACATTGCATACTTAATAAATGCTAATAATAGAGTTTTAATTAAATAGATTATGTATGTATGTGTGTGAGGGTTTGTGTTGGCCATTTGGCATTCTGCATTTGGGCTTTCTGCAGCATTTGCATATTTGCGTGTGCCTTGGGATCTGCGATGGCATTTTGTAATAAGCAAATTGATTTAAAATTGTCAGCATGGAGCAGTCGTGGTCCGGCCAAATTAGATTGTGTTGGCTGGGTTTTTGATAAATAATGGATAATGTGGGTGGTCCACAGTCCACCGACTTGAACTATTATTATTTTTGGGAGCTATTAAGCCGGGGGCAGGCAGTGATGGCAGGCAGTGAGTTGTAATGGCATTTGGAAACTTAATAATTAAATGTCAATGGACACAAGAATTTTAATGGGATTTTCTGGCATCTTTTAAGCAAACATTGCAGGAAAGGTAAAGTTGAGACATTGAGATAATAAAGCAAATTCAATAAATATTTGTTTTAAAGATTAATTAATAACTACTTTAACAACCACTTTTAAGAGGTAAGGTAAGGTAAACTTTATTTTCTGGAGAATATTAATAGAAATTCATTAATATATGAAGACATCCCATAAAAAAAATTATTGTAAAATTGTTATTCTGAAAATACCTTCAGACAGTGGATCAAAAATATATAGTTCTCCATATATTTACGCATATTTTATTATGTCTCGTAATCTCAGTAAACCAAATGTTAATTACTATATAATATCGATCCTTCTTCTATTCAATTCTAATTTATATAAATCTTAAAAAGTTAAAAAGTGAACTTACCAAACAATTTACCAATCCACCGCCCGTGCTCCAGAGTTAATCCTCTTCGTTCTCCGCTTTTGTAATTAGTTTAGTATCAACTAGGAACCATTAAGTTAGTCTCGCATTTGTCCATTTCCCTTCCCCGTTTCACCACATGTCGTCACTGTTTGTCAACAGAGTTTTTGCGCGCAATTATCGCGATTTGCACCACTGTGCTCTGACAGTTCGGGCTGTCAAATTTGGCAACTGAGAGCGCCGCTTGTGGCCAAAACATAAACATGTCACCCAAAGGAGAGTCCGAGAGAGCGAGAGAGTTTGAGAGAGTTCTGCGGAGAGAGTGACAGCGCGCGCGGTAGAGAGAGGAGAGTTGGAGAGATGGGGAGAGAGAGAGAGAGACCAACCGAGCGAGCGAGCGAGCGAGCGAGAGCGTGCAACTAAAACACTGGGGGAATTTCCGGGGGACCGGGGATTTTCCGGGGGCTTGGGGGGCGGGCGGGGAGGAGAGGGCTAAAGGATAACGTCTACGTCTAACGGGGCTCCCGCTATCCTCCGCTGGCGTGTTTTTCCTTCAACGCTTTTCGTGGCAATTACGGAGTGGACTTCAGTTTCAGCATCAGCTTCAGCTCCATCTTCCGATTCCAATCCTCCGGCTGAGGATGGGATTTGGTTTGGTTCGGATCTAGGAGCATCCAGGACAACCAGGCCGGGATGACAACGTGGCGGCGACAACGACAACAACAAACACGTCTAACATGGCGACGCGATGTCCTTTCACACACACACTCGCACTCGCACTCACACGCACGCACACTCTCGCACAAAAATTTCTAATCTCGCGACTCTTTCGATTTTCCAGGATTCCTGGTTGGAGCAGGATAATATTGTTTTCGGCACCGCTGCTACTTGTAAAAATTCATACAAAAATCCCAATCGATTTCACATTTTATTCAGTTATCGGTTGTGCTATTATTATTTTTTGTTATTTTTGTTATTTTTTTGTTTTTTGTTTTATTTGGGGGAACAACAAAAGTTCACTCGCGTCGCGTCGCGTTCCGTTGCGTTTGTCAAAGAGCAGAGTAACGGAGACTGCGGCAGAGCGCGGACAGAGGCAGCGGCAGCGGCAGAGGCGGAGGCAGTGGCAGCGACTGAGGCAGAGGCTGAGCGACAAAAGCCAAAATCTCACAGCATCTCCCAGCGAGGACCAAACCGAAATCAAGGACCAAAAACGTTGCCGCCATCGAACAACGCCGCACACACACTCACACACACACTCACACACACGAAAGCCGTTCTAAAAGTTCGCCCAAAGAAAATGGAAAAAAGTGGAAAAGTGAAGTGAGCACCAAAGCGCACGGGACAGAATAGTTTTCAACCCGACCAGCACGGTGCACGGGTGGCTTTGGGTGGCTCGGGGTGGTGCGCCCCACCCGGCATCACCCCGCAACCCCCAACCGAATCGCACGGCCAAAACATTCTCTCCTTTTGGCAGCGGCTGCTGCGTCTAAAACCGAAAACAATAAAAAGCTCCAAGCGGAAAGTTGCCCAATTCCAAAACCGACTAGGAAAGGGCTCTAACTATAATAATATTCTTTTGGTATAATATTTAAAATTAATTAATTAAAATTAAATAGAATAAAAATAGAAGGGTAATTAATGTTATCCTAAAATTCAGTTTATTCTTAGTATATTAAATACCCCCAAAATAAAGTGATGTATTTTTTGTTAATATTTCCAAATTCAATTTTTCTTGAATTAAAATTTATAGAGTAACTAAAATAAGCTTATTCTGATATGTAAACAGAAAGTCTAGGATGCATTAAAAATGTAACACTTTCCCGGATACCCTTCAAATATTTATGGAACTTCGTCCTTACCTCGCAAGACCCGCAATAAAATGTAATGATACAATTGCAACCCTCGCTGATAAAAAGGAATCCCACGCACAGCGAACCCTTCGTTGATAAGAAGGCAACTCCACCACCCCCTCAGAACCCCAGCTCCCACCGCATCCTGCGAAGGTACAACAGATGGAAATTTTGCATAAATAAAATATTTATACAACTGAGCGTTGCCAATCCGACCATCGATTGCCATATGCCCGGCTTGACTTCGACTCCGGCCAAACTGGGGGAAACCAAAAAAAAAAAAAAAAAACAGAAGAAAAAAAATAGGAAAAGCCGTAGAAGAATGCCAAAGCACGCGTTGACACTTTGCGCTCAACACACTCGCACACACACTCGCACACACTCACACGCATTCCGGAGCATGGAAGGACTCTCCTCTCCGGAGAGTTCGCTCCGGGGCCATCATCAGCGTATGTCCTGCAGCCCCAGAGCATCGGCAGCAGAAGCACCAGGAGCAGCAGCCTCCCACAATGCGGAGTTGTTCATTGTAAACAAAGGACTCGCAAATTCTCTCCTCTCTCCAACAGGAGATGCTGAGCGGAAGCTTCGCGTGCTCACTGCGCAGATATCGGAGGAAAGCGGAGGAAAGCGATGGAAAGCGTTGGGAAAAGCTCGCGAAAAGCCAAAACCAAAGCCAAAGGCCGGGCAACTGGTAGTCCGCCAATCGATTTTGCTCACGGCGCCAGCGCCGCTCATCTGACAGCTGTCAACGCGGCGGATGACACTTTGGGCACACTCTGGTCATCCTTTTGGACAGACACCCTTTGGGTATCCTTTTGGCTACAACGCACCATGGAGAGAAGAAGGTAAACAAATTGAAACGCAAACTGCCGGCCCAATCATTTATCAAATGTCCATCGGCCGATAAGCAAGGGCAAGCAAGGATCGGTAATATGCCCGAAAACCAGGAGTCCATGGCCAACAAAAAAACCAGGAGCTGGGCCATGGCCATGGCAATTAAACAATGTCAGAAAGCATTTAGCCGGCAAATGAATGTCACCGAAGGCGGCCGAAGGATGAGCTAAAACTACATGGGAATTAATGAGCTGCTCCTCGACACAGGACACTGGGATAAATGTCTACATATTGGAAAATATATACAATTTAGAGAATAAAATCCCTTAATGATTATCTTCATGAAGAACTAATTATTTAAACATAATATATTTATCTTATAATTATTATTATTTGTACTATTTCATGAGATATTCACAAAATTAAGGAAAGAAAAAGTTTTATTAGTTTAAACGGAATATTATTTTTGGATATATATTGGATTGTTGATGTAATATAATACCAATGAATTTTAAATATTTATCTGGTATTAATAAGACTTAATAATATGTTTTAAGTTGCTAAAGAAATTTCCTAAGATATCGCTAAATATTAATATTTGTATCAAAGAAATAATAGAAACAAGAGCTCCGAATTTTCTGATAAAAATTTTCCCATTAAAAATATTAGCAGCAGATTTTGACATATCATATATATTTTTAATGACTGATTTTTCTCAGTGCAACCAGGTCAATATGGGGGTATCCCCCCCGGCTCCCTGCCTCTGCCCGCTGTCAGTATGAATTTTTGATAATTTAATTAGAGTGCCGCTGGTCGGACGTATGGACGATTGGATGGACAGATGGTTGATGGTTCCGACCACTGGCAATTGCTTGTAAAAATGCGGCTGACCACGGGCCCGGCCCGGCCCCTTTTTTTTGTTTTTTTGATGTTACCAGTTCTCCGGCCCCGGTTTTCCGGCCCTCACGCACAAAGGGAATTTTCATAATTAAGCAATTACCCATTTTCCGAACAAAGTCAAAAATAAGTTGGGTCCTTCGAATTTCGTGGGCGTTGCGGTCACTTAGCTGAATGGTTCCACTTTTTTTTTGTTGGTTGGTTGGTCTTTTGGTGTTACTCCCGGCCAAATGTCATAACTGTTCAGGTTCTGGGAGGGAGATTTGGCGGATCGCTGGCCACCGGTCTAACGAAGATGAATTGGTTTTTTATTCAAATTTAATTTATGCCCAGCCTAGGCTAGTCCCGCCCCCCGCCCCCCGCCCCTATTTCTGGGCCCATTAAAATCGCCAAAAACAATTGAGACACGTGATTTCACTGGCCTCCAATGTGTCTCTTCATGGTGCGTGTCTGTCCGTCATAACCAAGGCCAAAAGGGCGGCCCAGAGTGTGGCAGAGTGTGGCAAAGTGGCAGGCTGATGTCAACTAAATATCATCACCTAAGCAGATGGCCCAGAGCAGATATAGCCAGACTGGGCGTTGGGGATATTTGTTAGGTGCAAAAAATTATGTTTACGGAGTCGAGGATGGGACAGGGCCACTTCGTCATTGGCGACATTGGACATTCGTATCTGTTAACTGATTAGGATCTCAAATAGCTCCGGTTGAGTGTGTGTGGGTGGAGCTGCACGGAAAAATTGTGGCACGGAAATTGGAGTTCGGGGATAAATTTAGATGTGGATATTTGGAATTAATGAAATGTGTCAAAGCTGACCCGAAAATTTCTATATTTAGAATGCGTGGATATGTTAGCCAAATTAATCGGGTTGGCAATAAAATGTGTTAAAATCTTTAAAAAGCAAATATGTCAACGATGGAAAAATTAATAAATTTCCTACATTGAAATGAGAGATGATGATTTTTTTTTTTTAGGATTTTTGAAAGTATTTGGTAAAGTGGTAAATTAAAGATGAATGAATAAACCCTTTAAAAATAGTACAAATAAATAAAGTTCATTTATTGAAATGTCGGATGATGATTTTTTTAATGATTTTTAAAACTTTTTGGTAAAATGTTATATTATATTTGTAATTTATTAAGCAGATATTCTTGTTTATTATTAAAAATATTCAGCATTAAGGATAAATACTTTAAATATTTGTCTTATTACAATAAATGTTAATTTATTCAAATGAATGGATATTCAGCAATCAGAATAAATACTAAAAACCTTTCAGAATTTTAATCATATTTTTTATGATATATCACTGAATAAGTCGTGGATTAATAGTTAAGTTTACTCTATAAATATATTTCTTGTTAAAAAAAAGTTAATTTATTGTAATGAATGGAATTGGTTCATTTTCCTTCTACCACTCCCGGCTAATCGTAGTCCCTAATCGGAGTTCCCACGCCACATGATCCACTTTCCACTTTTCCGCCAGGTAAAAGAGCGCACTTGTACCCATGATTTCATCATCTGGGACGAGGAGTGGGTGGCTCCATTGTATAATTACCAGGCTAAACAATCACTGCACATTCATGGCGCTGGCTGTCGTCATTGACATAATGCGACAACGCGACCCAACGTCATGGCTCTTTCGGGGTATGGGTTATTTTCAGCGATATCTCATAGATAGCGACTCCCGTTTCCATTTCCATGTCCATGTCCACTCCCCCCGAAGGGTACATACTAGTAGTCTGTATAAATAGGTGGACGTGTCGTACACTGGCCTGACAAGATAACGAAATTACTGCCTTCTAAACATTCCCGCACAGATATTGTGATAAAAAATATATACGAGTATAGTGAGCCCGGGGCGCAACCAACAGTGGGAGAAAATAGTAAACCAACCGAGATTTATTGCCCCGCAAATCTGTCAACGCACTGAGCCGTGCGGCAAACACGAAAATATTTGAGTTTGAGGTCTTTTTTCATTTTCATTTTCATTTCCAGAGTCGAGCACTCGGAGGGATCTGTTTTTAGGAGCACATATTTGCATAGTGCCAGAACAGTAGCGATAAAATGTTAACTCGCCGATTAGCGTTGCAGCCGGGTAGCATGGGTAGCGGCCGAGTATCTGTATCTGCGGCCGAGTATCTGTATCTGCGCAAACAATTGCAGTCGGTCTGCTGCTGCTGTTGCCGCTTTTTCTCCTAACTGCTTTGCTGCTTCTGAAACAGTTGATAAGATAGCCTTTGGCTGGAGCCGAAAATCATAAATTACAAATCATTACGCAGACGGCGGGACAGGAATCCCTTCTGTCCATCCCGTCGGCATCTTCACTTAAGCCCGGGAACTCATAATGCAAGACCAATTTTTGACATGTACATGAATTAGACGAGAGTCTCGAAGGAGCCCCGAAAATCCAGGGGACAGGCCATAAAAAGGGTAGTATAACGATTAATTTTTTCCACGTTGACATTTTAGCTTAATTGCACTTCAATAATCCCGAAAAAATACACAGCCCGAGGAAAAAGAGCTTAAGGAACACAAGAACAGATACAACACGGCTAAAGCAAAATGGCAAAAATGCGTAAAAGGGCATGAAAAGCGGCAGCCGACAGGGCAGATACAATTTTAATCCCACGGACTTTTGCTGCATAAGCACTGGCCGAGAAAAAAGCCAGCAGAAACAGAACAGAAAGCCAACTAGCTTTATTAAGCCGACATTTTGTATACCCTATCTGTGACAAAAGGGTTTTCTATTGACTTTTTCCTTAGCTGAATAGTTATAGATAGTTTCTGGAGCAGCTAAATCAAAAAGATTCCAGTTCATTTCACATAGTGCCAGCTAAAGGATATAGTTGTCTGATTCTTTAAACCTTGTTCCCTAAAAATATCTCCCATTGCACATTGCCCTTAGCAAGGGTATCGAAATAAAAAGTATCTGGTGGGTTCAGCCGGGGTATCCAACGGGTCCAAGGTACGTTGTCAGCAGAATCAGCCCGAGTTGCAAGTGGGCCGCTGATGTTGTTGTTGTTGTTGATCTCCTTATTGTTGTTGTTGCTGTTGCCCCTGGGGCAGCAGTACCGCTAACAAAGTTGACAAGAAGTAAAATGTCCGACGGACTAATTGGCTTAAACGCTGGCAAAATTTATTTAAGCACATTAGTGGGATTTGGTTTTTGCCATCGCCAGCGTACATGTCGCTCTTCTCTGTGTATCTTTCGCTGGACATAAGTATCTCCGCGTTGATTCACTTGACCAGCTGCTCAAACTCAAATTTGAGGTCTCTTTTTGCTTCTGGCCATGGTTCGTCCCACAAGTTAAGTAAGTAGATTGAACGATATTGATTTAAACACTCTTCGGTTTTAACGGGGTTCATTAAGAGAGGTTAACTTAGAGTCGGGAATTTTTTTAAAATGGTAAAAGTTGATATAATATATTAACAAGAAAATAACCCTTTAATTAAATACATTCAAATCGATTTTGTAGAATTTATTTTTACTTTTTACTATATAAGAAGTTCAAGAAAAAATGGACCTAATCCTATTTAAAAGACATTTAAATAAAAGTTGTATCTTTCAGTTCCACTGATTTTGAAATCCCCCATTGAAAAAAATATAACCCAAATGAATTTTGGGTCTATCCATTTTAATTAACCCCGTAGCAATTGTCACTTCTGCAGTGAATCCGGACAAAGCATAAATCATTCAGCCCCAAGATTCTCCAACACATTTTTGAACCCCACGAACCCGTCAGATACCTTTTCCTATTTTCCCATTTTCCCAATGTTCCCCCCCGGTTACGCAACTTTTTGTCACATGCACAAAATATCCGGACTTTACCTTTTTATTTAATTAGCTAATTTCCACTGACCTCAGTAATTGGTGGAGATATAAATAATTAATGCGGCTGATGGAGAGTGCAAAGTGCAAATGTATCTCACGGCTACGCAGCTGGGTCCGATACATTTTTAATAAAGTCGAGAACGTAGAGAGTGGAAAGAGAGCATTTGCCGTTGTTCAATTATTCAAAATGTTCAGCTGGTACCTACACCCCACTACTCCCCCTCTTAACTTCTCATTGAAATTGCTTTTCCGACGGATTTTCCCCCGCCCCACAACTGATCCCGAAAATATTGTGATCTATTACCAGGATGCTCCTTCCCCCAAACCAAAAAATCGTCGCATCCATACAAAGGAAATTAAAACAAGAAAGGAAGGCTAGCTTCGGTACCCGAAGCTTAGAATACCCTTGCAGGCTAGTTGCTTTTAAACCGTTCAATCGTTTGTATGTCAGCTATAGGATATAGTAATCCGATTTTTGGGTTTTTAAATTTCTAAAAAGGCTTTACTGTCTATGAAAACTGTTTTTATCAAAAATGAATTAATTGTCTTGAAAAACACCAGAGTTATGCTCAATGACCCATTTTTTCCCATAGTTCCTATGGCAGCTATAGGATATAGTAGTCCGATTTCAATGAAACTTTTAGGATATGTTAAAATTGCTATTCAATAGAGTTTACCGAGAAATAAATAAAAAACCTTAAAGAATGGCGAATTTATGGCTGTTTTTCCCAATCGTTCCTATGGCAGCTACGTGATCTAGTGTTCCGATTCCGGCCGTTCCGACTTATATAGTAACTGCAACAGATTGAAGGGTCGGTGCAAAGTTTCAGCCTGATAGCTTTAAAACTGAGGGACTAGTTTACATAGCAACCGACAGACGGACAGACAGACGGACAGACGGACAGACGGACAGACAGACGGACATGGCTAGATCGACTCGGCTGGTGATGCTGATCAAGAATATATATACTTTATAGGGTCGGAAATGTCTCCTTCACTGCGTTACAAACTTCTGGTCAAAATTATAATACCCTCTGCAAGGGTATAAAAATATAAACAACAACAAATTTCTCACGCTGCTTCGATGCAGAGATTTAAAGATTCGAATTTCGATTGCGACTTCGATTCCATCTCAGAGTCTATCTATATCTTCCGACCCCAAAAGACACTTTCTCTTTCTTTTTCTCGGTGTGTGTGTGTGTGTGTGTGTATACATTTCACACCCTCGAAAATAGAAATTATCAGTGTGCATTTACGCAAGTTTTTAATGCTATTAGTTCCATCTTAGCATCTCGGGCCTTTCAGATACCATCCTCCCTTTCTTCCCTTCTGCCTGCCATTTGAAGTGAACCAAATTGTCTGATTCTGATTCTGTGTCTCTTACTGTTCCTTCGGATGTATCTGTATCTCCAGCTCTCGCTCTGTGTGTCCTGCTGCTGCCTGTGTGCCTTTTATTTCAATTCTATTTTCTACGCGTTGCACTCAACAAGAGAGCCCTGGCCTGGACGCAATTTTGTTGGCAATAAATCACCCAAAGTCGACATTAAATCTTTTTTTCCCTTCTTCGCTTCTTTTATATTATTTTCTTTTCGGGTTTTCGGTTTTCCTCCTTGGCATTTGCTTTCCCTACTTTGCGTTTGACTTTCACACAAACGCACAGAGCAATGCACATGTCTCGGGGATTACGATTGGACCAAAAACCGGGGGGTAACAGTGTCCTTTCGATTTGTTTCTTGATGTTTTTGTTTTGGTTACACTGGGAAATAGGAAGGGTGACAATACAATAAACCATTTTAATTTCGTACCTCATACTGTAGATACTCTATGTGGTAAAAGGAACCAAAAATTGGTTTTAAATCCTTATAAATTAAAATTCATCTTTTGCAGACAAAACTGTTCAACAAAGTGAGATTATAAAATCATTTCTTAATTCTATTTCAATCACTTCACAAAATCCAACAAATTCAAATGTGTTTTCCCTCAGTGTACCCGATAAATAAAGCAAAACCCAGGCGCATTTTCAATTTGCAAATATTTCCAAAAATTTGAATTTCAATAGAGGCAGGAAAATCGCTCTCGGGGCAACTGATTAACAATTTCGTTTAGGCCACAGAATCCGTTTGGCCAGGCCGAGCAGAAAATGAAACATTTCCGCAGCGCGGCCAGCACATTAGCACTTGCCGAACAATGGCCCAAGTGGCATCCGTCAGATACGAGAGCTGTAGCTGGAGATGGAGAGCTGTAGCTGGAGCCCTCCGCCTGTCACAGATCTGTCAGCCGGGCGAGACTGTGAACAATCGCAGGAAGTTCGAACAAAAACAGCCTTACAATCACAAAACAGCTTTCCAGGCGACCCGCTCTTCCTGCATTTCAATTGACGAACAAACAAACAACAACAACAACAACAGCAACAAACAATTTCGCGCTTGGAAAAACAAATGGAAGGCGGCCAAAAGAGCAAAACTCAACATGCGTTCAACTAATAATTGTCAAAGAGTCAAAGTCAATTTTTGAATTTGAATGCTGCAACAGGAGGAGTCACACAGTGCAGACGGGTTGGCTGTTTTATAGCTGAAAAATAGCTATATTAAAGTTTGGAAATTTAACTAAATATTACAATTTAAAGAACGGATTTAATTACAAAGAAGGGTAATACAAAACTTAATTTTTGGTTTAAATAAATAAACATAATATAATATCCCGGTTTTTAATTGGTTCAAAAAACTTGCTTGAAAATGTTACCTAAATTATAGAAAAATACAATTGAAGAAACGGATTTAATTACATAGAAGGGTAAAAAAATAACGTAATTCTTTGTTTAAATAAATAAAGGAAAAATAAAGGAAATGAGGAAAATGAAAGGAATAATATCCTTGATTTCAATGGGTTCAAAAACTTGCTTGAAAATGTTACAAAAATTATAGAAAAATACAATGTTTAAATATTATTCTATGTCAAAATAATTACTTTTTATAAATATTTTTTAAATTTTAATTTATTTTTAATAAACCCTACTCCTTATTGCAATCGAAATAAATGTCATCACTGAAACGTCAAAAGGAGTCAGGAGTCAGGAGTCGAGTGGAAGGGTAAGTTAAGGATAAACCTGAAATTTGTGACGAGTTAGGCGGCTCAATGTCAACCAACCACCAACTGCCGGGGTATCCTTTTCACATATATCCTTGTGATCCCGTTTTTTTTTTGCCGGCCAGCGATCTCAATCAAATGTGTTTTGTTGTAGATTGACATTCATGCGCTTTGCCGCTTGTCTGTCAACAATTAGCACGCTATTCATCACGTCACTTGGCTGCTTTTTGTCGTGGAGGCTTGGGTTAGATCGGAGAAGGGTCAAACATCCGCAGCTGCAGGAGTGGATAATGTGGTTGCCATAGATTGTAACTAATCTCTATGCATAGGCCACGATTTACATAATTAATCCCGGTACGATTTCACAGGATCTTGACTAATTTGTCTGTCAATGTCGCAAAGTGATCTTCCCGATTCCCATATGCATACGTAATGTGGAACCCCTTAAAGTCAATAACCCAAATCGAAATCGATATCCAATTCGAACTAAATTTAATACATTAGCTCATTTTGACCGCAACGAAGATTTTTCGGTGGCATTTAAAAGTCAAATTTGGTTAACATGACTTTCTTACAACAGCCGAGAATCCCATGAACTTGATTTTGGACTATTCAGATGGGGCATTATTTACGGATGATAATGCTGACCTTTGTTTAGCCAAATAATACTTGATACAGCTCGTTTCGAAATTGTAGGTCAAATTCAGGATTATGGAGCAGTTTTTTTTAGAAATCTATTTTAGCTTATTAATTAATGATGTTAACCTCCTTTCAATTATTGCCTCTAAAACTGAACCAATTTAATGGCCATCAAGGAAAATTTCACACTTGATAAATGTTTTGTTGGTTTTGCCTGCATTAATTAATTAAAATTATATATAATAACCAAACCGCTTTATAATTCCGGAACGGGGTGTACAAAAAAAAGTGTTGCCTATATATTTTGGCCTGAAATGTTTGCATTTAAAATATTTAATTTTTGACTATTTTTGCAAATTGAGTTTTTGCAAAAATCGTTTGTAAACACGCTGCGTCAGCGCTCAGAAATAGCTCAGATCGGTGTTCATTATTTTTTTTTTGGTTGCTATCGGATTAATTTAACAGAATCAACAAAAAACAATTTAGCTTAGTTTTGTGAACTTTGCAGCTTCATTTAAATTTTTGATTGGCTTCCCTCCCGCCAAAAAACCTAAAATCGAAACAAAAAGAAACAAATATTATAAGGCGCCGAGGCGAGCTCGTTTTGCTCAAAAGTTCCGAGAGATCCGTCTGCTTTTTGTGGACCTGGCTAATGAGCAAATGGCGTTCATTGATCGCTTTAAATTAATCTTTTTTTAATTTTTTCAGGGGGTTACAGATTAGACGCTGTCGAAGCAAAAGTTCAGCGCAGTTCAGTCAGCAGCCGCAGCAACGTAATTAATATGCAAATTATAATCCAAACCCATTCGGCTGGCTCCTCAACCGAAAACTCAAAATAACAAAATCAACGAAAAAGTTCAAGATGAAGATGGACATGGTCCATCCAAATGCGCTTAAAGATACATCTACCCTTCCCCCTGTTCCCCTCCGTTCCGTATCTTTGCACGTGTTATCGGTGGCGGTCCAAAAATATTTCGAATAACTAATTGCCGACTCTCAGGTAGCCAAAAACCGGGCGGAACGTTCGATGCTGGATGCTGGGATGCTGGGTTGCTGGATACTGGGATGCCGGGATACTGGATGCTCGATATGTGCAATCAAATTTGATTTAGCCGCCTCGACCGATATTTATTTATGGGCACCTACTTGGCTCTGATATTCAGCTGGCGCAGCAGCGTGGCGCATAAATTTCCTTTGCTGGATGTACTTGGAAAAATATCACATCAATTGTGGACTAACTCCGGAATTTGGTTTTAAGAAAATAACTTGAGTTACTTGCTCAAAAAATCGAAATTTAACCTGGTCAAATATTCTTGTAAATCATATTTGTAATGAGGGCTCGGAATAAAAACTGTAGAATTTAAAACAAATTATCCTCAACATATTTTTTTTTAAATGTAGCATTACTTTATATTCTTAAAATATGAATTTGTTTTAAATAGTTTCGATGACATTTAAAATGTAACTAAATTATAAGAGCTTATTTAATCAATTTGACATTTGAAATATATTGTTTTAGTTAAATTAATAAACTTCTAAAGATTCTTAAGATCAATATAACTTGAATTGTTTTACTCCCGAAATTTATACAATTTGCATTTATGAATTATGTACAATTTTAATTTATTAGTTTAATAAAAATATACATTAAAAAATACCAATATTAAATAGTTAATCATTTTATCAATTTGATATTTTAAATGGATCTTTTTAATTGGCTCAATAAACTTCTAAATATTTGGAATATAATATATTATGGTGTTCCTTTAAATGTTTTCAACCCCATATTAATAAGATTTCACATATATAAATTATGGTCAATCTTAATTAATCTTTTTAGTTTCATCAATTAACTAAAAATCCTGAATATATTACTTTCCTTCAAATGATTTTAACCCCATATGAATTAATTTTTACATTTTTCAATTATGTACAATTTGAATTGATTACCACACTAACTAAACGATATTTCTGGATGAGATCTAGACCTGGTTTTCTCTCTGTGTCTTCTGACTGGTTGAGAGGTGGATCCGCCGCCATCGGAGCCGTAAATAAGTCTGATGGCTGCACTTTTTGGCATGTCGGCAGCCCCATTGCGGAACGCCCCGAATTTGCGCTAATGAAAATGGATCTGCTTGCACGGAGGCCGCTCAATTGAGTGTGCCTGAATTTATGCTGTGGCGACAGGTGCCCCCGATGCCCGATGCCCGATGCCCGGAATCCCAATCCCCAATACCAATCCCCATACTCAATCCCTGCACTTCAGGGCACTTCGTGTGCGTAAGCAGCTCGCAAATATTAATAGGGATTTATTAGGGGGGGAGTCTGGGCGCCGAAAGTTTGGCGGCGGAGTCATCCGTTGTCCAATGTCCATGTTGTGGCAGGCACGGTAAGAAGTATTTAAGGCACGAACTTCGAGTTTAGAGGTAAGTAAATGATGGATTTATTGCTCTACTTTTAGAGAATGCAGTTTGCACAAAAGCCAAAATTAATAAAATAAAATGACTAATAAATAAACTAATCTTTAAATTAATTGCCAATTGCTTTTAAGGCGGCTTCTATTAAATACCCAAAAGTTAACATATTTAATTGCTGTCTTTAGTATTTAAATGAGTATTTGAATAACTAACCAAAACAAACAACTATTTCGGTTAGAAATTCCTTGGCCAAAACCCACCGCCACACCCCAGTTTTTTTGTTTTTGGGGTCAGTGGGGATTGCAGATTTATAATCCCCAGTTTGTTGATTTTTCTCTTACACCAAAAAGCTGTCAGTTCTGTATGCGCATACTTTTCACGAAAATTGTTTTTCAAATAAATTTTCCACCCACCACAGCCACCACATGCTCCTCCATCCATCGATCGGGCCACAAATTCGGTTTTGGGATGGATGTGCTCGATGGATCGACGGATCGACGAAGTTTCTCGTCTGGTTTACTATTTGTTTATTTAGACATAATGCGCGAATAGTTTCACTCACTGGGATCGAATCTGGAGATCCCGGGAAGATCTCTCTCCCTTTGATCTCCGGCCAGGGCCAGGGTGTGTGTGAAATATTCGGTTGCTGGTGTGATTAATCAAATGTTTAGAGTCCAAGTGGCAGGAGGCTGGCCGTGCTGAGGGATGGAATAGGATGGGATGTGATGGTATAAAAAGCGGATCGGGTCGATGCAAAATGGATACAAAAATATAATTAAATATTTATCAAATTGTGTACGGTAACAGCAATCCGAACACTTGTCGGCAATGGCAGGCTCTTTCCCATTCCCATTCCTCCCTTCTTTTTTGTGCCCGCCTGTCAAAAAGTGACATTTCCCACATCAACGGACGGTCAGGGGCCGTTCGAGTCGGATCCGGGAGGAATCCGGGCGGAATCCTCATTTTCGGTACAGAAATTTAACATTAATTCGCAGTCAAATAATGTTGCATTTTTTATGCGCAAATGTCGTCGTTGTCAAGTGGCAGCGGAAGGATCTGGATATGTGGGGTTGAGTTGCGCGGAGAGACTGAACTCCGGGCAAACAAAATGGAACTCTAACGGATGTATTAACGCATTGAGTGCCTCCCTCCGATACGTCCAACCCTGCTGCTCCTGCTGCTGCTCCTGCTGGTGTGTATATTCATTCGCATATTAAAAAAACAAACAGGGCCTGCACTCAAGCTGCTGCTGGTGGTTGGCAGTCAGTTGCTCATCCAACCAGGCGGGCGACCCAGGAGCAGGGAGCAGGGAGGATGAGTGCGAGGATGAGTACGAAGGCAGGATGAAGCGGCGGCGTCGGCGTCGGCGGCGTCGTCAGTCGGCGGGTCTGGCAAAATGTCAAATGTCAGAATTTGACATGCGTGTGACATATCAGTGGCAGCTTTTACATTAATCAAACTCCCTTTTTCTTCGGGCCCACTGGAAGCGGCAACTGTAACTGAAACAGAAACTCAACCAGAACCACAGCAGCACTGAGAGAAAAGTCAGGTATCAAATTCATTAAGACAAAAAAACTTTAGCTTAAGAAAGTTTCTAAAATCAGTTTTGCGGGGAATTATTTGGCAACCAAATAATATCATTTATTTAATTAAAAAAAATATATTTTTTGCAGTGCTTGGCGAAAGCCAGTGCCAGAAACCACCGCCAACGATGACGATGACGGGACTGAGCCACTGAGAACCAGAACGAGTAACCAGACCCAGGGAACGGGAACGGGAACGGGATCGAGGCTGACGAAGATGCTACAGAATTGACACATTGAATTAGGGACATGACGCCTTCTGTTGCTAAAAAAACACACAAACCATCCAAACATCCCAACATCCACTCCACCACAATCCGGAGAACTCACATCGCCATTTAGCCAAGAGTGTGCGTAGATCTCTTCATGCATTTCACCGTCGTAATCGAATAATCGAATCATGTGAAACTTATTTTTGGAAATGCGGTTTTCCCTCGTTACGCTCTATTATAGATTTCGATATGGATTTGGATTTGCATTTGACTACGGGGAAAATTGAAGACCGTGAAAATGCATTGGCATTGCAGCAGGGCAATTCGAATTGAAAGGATTACAATGGGTTCGATGGGTGTGAAGCACGGAAAGAGGGAGTTATGGATGTTGAATTTCAATTGGGAAATTAGAAATATTTAATTTCATTTCAACAATGGAGGTTTATATTGTAATAGATTGGTTTTATTGAAAACGGTTTGGTGGTGGGTTCAGTTCATTGCATTTTGTCTTCTGGGTTTTATTGATAGTTACATATGTAATATTATAATGTGAATAATTTTTATTAGAACTAGTATTGTGTTCATTTAATTTCAATTTGGTATTTTAGTTGCTTGGTAAGAGTCGATAAATATTTATTTTATTAAAGAAAATATTAACTACCCAGTCAGCACTTATTAATTTTAATGAGTCTTCTATTTAATTTGAGAATGGCATTTAATTTGTGAGTTAGCTCTTCATTAGAGCCGCGCTTTGTCTTCATCATCCGTCCGGTGGCAATTGTTGTCAATCTATGGTCCATCAAATGTCATTATAGCAGCTACTTATCTCCCGGTTGGAACATATATGATTTTCCCAGAGCTGGCCCGCATGCGCTGTCATCAGGAGCGTTATTCGGAATTAAATCCTGAGTATTACGAGGGACCCACGTCAATGAAAGTGAAAACGTTTTGCCCATTTGCCTAAATGAAAATGTCAAATCATTTGTCAAACGTTTTTATTAGCCCGGTGACATTGTGCATGTCTGGGAGAGGGGGTTCTCCTCCTTCTCCCCTCCTTAATGATGGGAGTGGCATCTCCAGCTGTGGGGGCCTGGATTGGATTGGATGGGGCCTCGGTGCTGGCTGCGGAGCGGAACGATCCATCTTGAACTCGTCAGATTGCGAGACGCCATGTATCTCGATCCCCCAGAAGGCGTAACGAAATGGCGCGCACAGTGGAATGCGTGGCGAATTTAACAATAATAAAACTATGCCAGTGGATACACTTGAAGGAATATTATAGGGGTTAGTATATAGTATATATAGCCATCCAAAGAAATTAAAACTAAATAAATCACTAAAAGGAACTCACAAAATTAAGCCATTTAATTTATGATGAATCTAACATAATTTGTTATTTAATGAACTTCTAAAACAAACAACTTTAAATAAAAGTAATTTGTTCATTGCCAAATTATTGAAACATTTAAAATCCATTTAATTTAAAGTGTACCAATTTGTATCTGAAAAGAAAAGGCAGGGAAATTAGATAAAGATTGGCGCACATGCGTGAAAAGCAACAGGAGGCGCCACAGAAAATCGAGACAATGGACTTGGAATC
The DNA here is from genome assembly GCA_021224005.1 of Drosophila setifemur. Taxonomy (NCBI): domain Eukaryota; kingdom Metazoa; phylum Arthropoda; class Insecta; order Diptera; family Drosophilidae; genus Drosophila; species Drosophila setifemur. Next base: position 8,986,916 of record JAJJHY010008598.1, on the reverse strand, counting down.
AATATAAAATAATAATAAATAATCACCCAGACCCAGACCCAGACCCAGACACAGAGGCTTCTTGGGCAGCCGAATAAACGAAACTCCCAATAGACATAAATCATGGGCCAGTCTCAGATACATTTTGAGATTCATCAGTTTCCTCATCTTTCCTCATCTTTTTCGGCCAGCAGCGGCAACCTTCAAATGGTGTGTGCTCGCAGACATGTAGAACATGACGTGGGACAACAACAATCATCCACATCAACCTGAGCAACTTCATCTCGAAATCCCAGCTCTACTTGAGATTCAAGATTCGAGGGATTCGGATCGAGATCGGGGCTTGATCAGGTTGCGTTTGCCTTTTGCCTTTTGCGAGTTACGATGAAATTGAAAACACACTTAATGCGCCTTGATTTATTATCATCTTGGCCGTGCGTCTGCGGTTTCTTTAGTTTCCCATTTGTATACCCATTTTGGCACACAAGTGTTGTGTGGATCAACCCGTCGCATTCAAGGATCTTTCAAAGGAAATTTCATCCCATTTTTATGGCCAGTCATCGCCGATCACCGCGTGGCGCGTGTGATCATGAGAATTGTACATTTTTGACATATTCATTTTGAGACGACACCCGAAAGGTGTTACATATCCATCCATCTGAATGCAATGACATGCATTTATGCATTCGATGCCAGATCTTCCATCTCCCATCTCCGATCCATCGATCCCCACCAGAATCCCCGAGCTAATTTGCTATGCCAAAGGCCATCAAAATATTGTTAAACATTTGTCGGCCGCGCGTCTTGTCTTAAGCAAATATCGAAATATGGTATGGTATGGTATATCGGGGTTGAATAAATTTCAGGGCGGAAATATTTAGTTTATTGCCGGGACGGATCTCTCGGATCGCTCGGGATCAGGTGCAAGGCGGGCCAGCTGCAGTTTCGGTTGCAAATTATAAAACAATTCGCTCGAAATGCGCATTGGCGGGTGCATTTAATTATAATAATTTTGCACTGGCCTCCTGTCCGCTTCTGCCGTTTCGCTGGTGCATTTAATTATAACGAAAATTGCTCGAAACATTGCCATTTTCGTTCCTCTTGCCCCTTGCCTCTTGCCTCATGCCTCTTGCCAGCCTTGCATCTCGATTTGAGGATCCTTTTGTTGCCGCTCCAGTGGCTCATCTCATCGGATCTGATGGTCACATCTGTGCCGGTTGTGCGGCTCTCAGTGGGGCGCTTCTTTTGTGGCTCCTTGGCCAAGATCCAATTGGCCAGCCTTATAATTTAGAGACGATTTACATGGCAGGAATTATACAAATCTACTAGAGAGGGTAAGAAAAAGAAAAGAAGGTGGTTGACTTATAAACTGGTTTTTGCTAAATTACTTCAGTTGATGGGGCTTGGGATTGGGATTAGGCTTAGAAATCTGTAATCGGTTTCTCGAGATTCTTTATGGAAGGAATAATTACTTTTTATATGGATTATTACAAGCTATTAAAGATTTATCATCAGAATTCAGTAGATAACTCTAATAATTAAATTTTCCAAAAGATTATTGAATTTCATTTGTGGAAATATTTCATTCTGGAAGGAGGAACTTGTATTTAATATAATCAATTTGTAGATTAAGTGTTTTTGATTTTGAATTCTAATAATAATACCTGTAGTATTTTGTACTTTATCAAAAACAGTATTAAGTGCACTTTGCCAGTGGTTATAATTTAATATATTGTTTATTATGCGAAAGGTTGGATTTAATTTGTGGAAGTTTTTATTTGAGGAAGGTTAAGTTTTTACTTCAGAAACTTGTATTTAATATAATCAATTTTTATACATTAGGTATTTGATATCATATAAATAAATTAGATATTATTAAAAATAATAAAAACCTGTTGCATTTTGTATTTTATTAAGAAGATGGCTAAGTGCAATTTGCCTGACATTTGATTGTATCTAAGCCTCCATCTCCGTGGCGTTTCTCATGAAAACTGATTTGTAATTTGACACAAAAAACACATACTGGCTGCAGCATCCTCTCTAGGCAGTTCCCCCTTGGATCCCCTGGATCCCCTGACTCCCCAATCCTCGGACAAACATAAACTTAATGCGAAAAGTTTTCAATTTTACAAACGCCGAGAATGCATGCTGAGTCGAACCCGGAGTTCCAAGTGGCCAAGTTGGACGAAACTATTGTGCAGAGAGGGAAAATGTGTACTAAAACAGATGCATATTTTTTACCATGAACAGATGCATATTTAACATATCTTAGATAAAATATAGGTATGTGAAATATTATAATAGCAAGTCAAAATAATTTTTAAAATTTTCAATTTATTTTAAGTAATTTTGTAACAACTTGGTAATTTATTTAAGTGTACTGGTCAAAGTATCTGACTCAGAGCCAGCCGCAGTAGCCATGTAGTTGTGGATAGTGGATGAGCTACTGGATACTGGGCGGCCGTCTGGCTGATAAATCACGAATGCATTTAAGCGCATATCAATGGGTGCGGGTTGGGGGATTGCGGGGGGATCAGGGAGAACCAGGGGGGATGTGTGTTTAGTTAGCAATTATTTGTACGCTCTTTGCGCGAAATTTGAAATTCATTTCATAACTCAATGTAATGGCGACCGCAAAAGCTCAGCTAAACGCGCCTCAACTCAACTCAGCTGGCTGGCAATGAGTGATGGGCCAATAAACTAAATGATTTTATGTCCCCGACTCCGGCAACGCGACAGGCCGGGGTAATGAAAAATAATTAGAAAAGCGTTTGGACGACCTGGCAGCCAGTAAAAGATCTCTCCTCCCCCTCTCGCCCGCCCCGCCCATGTTGGGTTTTCAAATCAGCATTATCCCCGCTAATTGCTTGTTAAGTGTTGGCGGTAATGTTCAGGCCAGAATGGGAATTAGGTCCGCAAATTAAATCCAAGTGCTCAGTGATTTGATGGGCAAATGCCAATGCAAAATGCAGTCACTGGAATTGATCTTGAAGTATGCTCGGATAAATGACAAATATCAATTGCATGCGATTGATTCCGTGGAATTTATCGATTAGATACGAGAAAATTTGCATCTGACCTTTAGCCTTTGTATCTTTACTGACTGAAATCCATTTTTAATCCGCCATAATTCCATTTGTCAAACGCTTAACTCAATCAAAATCTCCTCAAAATTTCAATTCCCAAAATTCAATCGAAAAAAATGTAAAGCGCAACAAATCGAATAAAACGCTTTTTGCCGGCACTGGGGGCCAAAACGAAACTAAACATCTATTAGAGTTTAATGCCAAACAAAAAGGTCCATAAACAATGGTCGAAACAAGAGATGCCAGTAATAATGGGCATGGCAGGGCAAGATACAACACAACAAAATCAATTACAAAGCGATTTCTCTTTTTGATAACATCCAGCGTATGCAAAAGGCCAAAGTTGGTAATTGAATAGGTGCACTGGGAGAAAAGTATGGGTCTTTTATAGAGAACATATATGTATAGTAATTTAGAGGGTAAAAATGACTTGGTTTCATGAATCTCCCACAGCAAGAATAGTACATTTATATGCACTCCACAAATTCTTAATAAAATCGTTAAATGTATGACAGTGTAGAAATTCATTTGAATAAGGAGTACTTCTCGTCAAGATTGCCGTGGATATGGCACTTTCTGCACATTCACGCCACAGACGCGGCCACAAAAGCCACAGAAAACAAAAAAAAACAGGCACCAAAAGCACCGCACCGCCTCTGACAAAAGTTACATCAAACATCAGGCCAACTAATTGAGTGCCGATCACAATGAGCCATAGAGATCGCTATGGCCCAGTGAGACCTGCTCTGCGATCGGACTGGCATCGATTGCCAGCGGGCTGGGCCTTTAATGTGAGCACCTATGACGCTTTTTACAGAAAGTATCTCTCCAGCCCAAATCAATCTTATCAGGGGCACACGAAGCACCACGCCAGAGTTCTGGACAAGCCAACCGCACATACAACACATCCACAACACTAGCGGCTGTCACCTAAGCTATTAACCTGATTTTCTAGATTTTCAATCAAGTCCCAAAAGAAAAAAAAAAATAAAAGACAAAAACCCCAAAAACACAAAACCAAAAAACCAAAAAAAAAAAAAAACGAAAAAGAGACACGCACACAAAAGGGAGGCAGGAGATGGAGATTTAAAAGAATGCCCACAAAGAGTCGCAGAGCTTCAAGCCGACATCGCCATATATGCACAGGGAGAAAAAAAGTAGTCTTAAGTTATGAATTTATTTATAAACAAAGAAATTCTGGCCTAAGCACATTTTTATTAAAGAATATTGGACCATGATTCTTGTATAAAAAATATATTTAAGATATTCATACTTCAACTTTTTATTTACAACTTCAAGAACATTCAAAAGAATGCCAAACCTATCTTCTCCCAGTGTACATACCGTACGGCAACACCAACAGAACAGAACGACAAAAGGCACATAATCCGGTATTGTATCTCGTGGATCGTTTGGCCGACTGGATCTGGATATGCTGGCTTAGACATCCCCGGCATTATTATAAAGTCAAATTTTGTTTCGTTTAAATGCGATCTTTACGCCGAAAGCGTGTGTCCCTTTTTCCCGAAAACTGAAAACCGAAAACTGAAAACCAAAATCCCAATCCCAGCAATCCCAGGGAGATGGACACACACCACACAAAATTGAAAACACAAATCCCTGAAAACAAAAAGGCCATTTTTTGATTGAAATCAATTTAAATTGTTCTCTAGAAAAGCCGCTCCAACAAAAGGCAACGGGGTAACCCACAGATAGTATCCATCGGATTTAGATACATGTGCGGGTCCGGTACACAGGTACATTGGATCTTTTTTTTCTGGATGTCGGGGTGGGGAAATCAATCCTTCTCGCATCGGGCAAATATAGTCGTGGATGTGTCCAAACTGTTGGCAGCTATTTAGATGGATTAACATAAATCCAAATGCACGAAAATCCATGTGAGAATTATGGTTCTGCTTGGGATGGGGATAATGTGTGGGAGATATCACAGTCAGAACCAGAACCGAAAAGGGGGAAACACTTTTGGGTGCATCATGAGTTATGGGCATCAAAGAAGGTGATTATAATCACTGGGAAGAACATGAGTATCTGTAGCTAGCTGGAGGGGGTTAGGAAGGTGAATTGGTGGACATTTAATCCCCGAGTTGAGTCCACAGACTACATTGAGAAAAGGAGGTGTACAATATGTAACTTAGGATAAATATTGTTATTATTTATTTGCTGCTTAATGATTTCAGTAATTTGAAGTTATTTTCTCTGTTTCACATTTATTGGTATTGTATTTAAATATTATTTCCTTTTCAAGTTAACAGATTTTATATCTTTGAATTTAATTTACCTATTTGTCACTTTAAGTATTTGGTTTAGGCACCTACACAACCAGTTTGGTATCTTTGAAATCTATCATAGCCAACATCCATCTGTCTAATTATGAATGCCAGCTCCCACAGTAAATTCAATCAAATTCCTTTAAAAATCTAATAAAAGCCAGTGAACAAGAAAAGACGGCCGAGACAATGGTTATGGCTTTTGGCCAAAAGCGACGCCCTCGTGTCTCTGACTATTTGGGAACTATTTGTGTGTGTGCGACCCTGATGGCCATAACTCGGCCGATTAGTATCTTTGTTGAGAAGTACTGCCATTATAATGCCAATTCGAAAAAGAGCTTTCCGTGGAAGCAGTCCATATAAACCGGGCATAAATGTCGCCATGACTCAGATCGGATGAGTTGGGAACTGGGAACTGGAACTGGACCTAGACCAATGACCACACACACACCAACTTTTCCGTTTGCCGGAAACGCAACTTAAATGGCAATTAAAACCATAACTATTAGATAATGGTCACCGAAAAAATCTGGCCGAGCGGAAACACGGCGTAATGATGCTTGTAAAAACCGAAGGGCCAACCCGAAACCCATCTGAACTTTTAACCCGAAAAAAAAAACACGGGGCCACAGGTGCAGGGGCCGTAAACTGACAACTTTCTGGACAAGTGTCAGTCCGTGTGATTTATGCGAGTGCTTCTCCAGAACTCGAGCGTAGACCCAATGGCAATGGCAATGTCTCAGGTGAAGCCTCTCAAAACTGAAAGGAAACGGAGGAAGGCGCATGCGCAACGACCTGCAGGTCGCAAATGGACATTGGACATGGGACATTGGACATTGGACGGTGGACGGTGGACAGTGGACTGTGGACAGTGGGGTGGGATCTGCGGACATGGAACAAATGTTAATCGCTTTAATCTCTCAAGTGCGCCGAAAACATGCTGCCAAATGTCCCATCGCAGAGACACGGCAACGTTTCCGTCACATTGACGCTCTTGTCCACTGAAGAAAAATGGTAATGAGTTTCATTTCTCATTTTATTTACTCTTAATAATATTACAATGTATTGTGAATACTAACTTACAAAGTAGATTAAGAGTATAAGTTAATTATATGGCCTTTCTTTTTAGCCTTTAATACTAAAGTATGACTATTAGTAGAACAATTTTGCTAAGTTTCTTTGGTAGATAAATTTTAAGAAGTAAGAAAAATCACGATATAGGGAAATGGTAGTATAATTATTTAGGACATACTAAAAAACTTTTGTGTTCTTTTTTAAATAGCTGTAGATAACTTTTAAGCCATGATTATAGTAGAATAATTATGATGAGTTTCTTTGGTTTTTGCTTTTGCTTTATCTACCTTTTTATCTACCTTTTTAACCATGATTTTATTAGATCAAAATTTCTAATTTTACAATTTAGTTTTACCTTAAGGGGCACATAATTGTTTTCAGTGTCCAAATGGCCGTTGCGCAATTTTCGTGCTGGCCATTGGTCATGTGGATTTGTAGTATGTCACCCGAAGACAGCGGGGAGCGTTCGAGAATTGCCGAAAAACAGCTAAGAACAGCAGCAGGTTGTCCGATTGCGATTGCGAGGGAATGCCGACATTCCAATGCCGATAGGCCAAATCGAAAAAATGCATTATCTGAATTTTTCAGGGTCAACAGATGTTTGCTTTTTTGTCGGTCTTTATTGGCCAAGTGGGTGGGAGGTGGTCGACGTCGAAGTGGAGGTGGAGGTGGAGTCGGGGGAACCCATAACTTATCCCTGGATATGTTTGAAATATTAATGACCTCCTCCTGGCCGGGGGGCAATCAAAAGTCATCGACAGCCAACACTTAAAACGAAAACAAAACCAGGGAAAATGCAAGTATTAAAATTCTGAGCGAGGAAATCCCCAACTCAGCGCTGGAAAAGGAAAATTGTAGATTGAAGATTGAAGAGTTATGGACGGTCTGATTGCACAGGGAATATCTGATTTAGATGCAAATCAAATCGAGAGCTGCTTGCCAGAAACGAACTATGAATGTGGTATTGAATGGCTTATGGATTTCAGATTTCAGTCTTCAGATTTAAATTTAAGACCTTACACATTGAGTATTTTAATGTGGCGGCACAAACGAAATTCAAATTGGCCGCCGACCCAAAAGATTCCCATTCCGATTCCCATCCGAAGAAGTCTGATCGCATTTGGCTTGACCCGTCGACCGACCCCTTTTTGTGTGTGGCATTGTCAGATACAGATACACATACTCTCCAGATACGCATCTGAATTGTGTGTAAGACTATCAACGGACACATTTATTTCATGTTTATGTTGATATTTTCAAATTTGATAAAAACAAAAAACAATGCCCAGCCAAAGATCTTTCGTTTCGTTTGGTTTCGTTATGTTTTTTCTTTTATTTATGTTAATGCCGCCCCAGTGGAGAGCGATTGTGGCTCATTATCATCATTCTTCGGGCAGTTTAGCTACATCTACTATATGTATCCAAGGAACTTCGATTTTGAGTCATTTGTGTCACTTTATTTGGCAGGAGTGGCGCTGTTCGATAACCTGCGATTGATGGATGCTTATTGATACCGGACTACTAACTTGTATATTTAATAGTTAAACTAAGTTAAGTTAAAGTGGGGCAAAGTAGAGGCAAAAAATTACTTAGAGATTGGTAGATACACAACAAGATTAATGGAGTGGCAGCAAGAAAATCAAACTGAAAGTTTCATCTGTTTTACATTTTGTTTTTCACTAGGTATACAGAATATTCAGAGCAAATTAATATATATTGAAATGATGGCTTAGATACATTTTAGTGGTTCTTTTGAGTTCCAACAATTCCTCAAACTAAAGCCTCCTGTGATCCTCCCAACCGATTCATTCGACTGTTACGGGCAATCAACTCTCTGTAAGGTGGGGCGCGGAATAAAAGAAACTTATTTAAATCGAAAAGCGCATATGCATAAATATTATTTAAGTTGATTTTTCGCGCACAATTAAAAAAAGGGGAAAAAAAGGAGGCCGGCGAGGGTGCAGGGGAAATCCCAGGGATCAGAGGATTGGGGGGACCGGGACGCACTATTCAAATTAAAAATCGAACGTAAATGCGGCTCACAGCAGGATGCGCGATTTTGAGAGAGCCTCCAAAGCCTCGGAGCTGGAATGGAAATGGGGATGAGGATGAGGATGGAGATGGGGCAGGGGGCAGGGAATGGGACTGATTGTTGTTGGACGGACGGCGACTGCTGGGGCATATGATAATTTAAGGCTGCACAACGTCATGCTGTTGCCTCATTGCCATTTATACAAAAGAGGAAACGCGAGGGGCCAGATCCAGAGCCACAACCATGGCCATAGCAGAACCGAACGATTGGAGCCGCGGGATTGCGTGTTTGTATCTTGCGAGTATGAGTGACTGCTGCCCGCGCCGCATGGGATGGATCCGATCCGATTCGAGCGATCCGAGAGATCCCAGTTCCAAGTGGCCGGCCTCCATTTGGGGGCCGCCGACTGTGCCGAGCATCCTTTGATGTGGCCAGCCCGAGAAGCTACCAAAAGGTGCACGGGACACAACGAGAAAAAAGGTGGAACTATTCCGAATATGTCGTGATCAAGTATAAGTATATAGTTTATAAATTTTTTCTGAAATATATAGATTTTCATAAAAGCATAAAATACAAATTGTATATTTCGAAGCCCTCAAATAACAAATATAAACAAATAAAATTTAACAATTTAATAAAAGAAGACTATTTTAATGTTTCAAGAATTCCCCACCACATTCCCTTTGATCTTTTTCTCTCAGTGCATTGCAGAGACTGCCCCCTTTTGGAATTCCCTCCCTGCGCCTTTGATGCGATAAAAAATTAAGGCGATAATGGAATTGAAGCAAATGAGCTGGCCAACATTTGTAAGATTGCCCTTGCCCCGCCCCAGACTCTTACCCCTCCT
>JAJJHY010008598.1:8921035-8977572 GCA_021224005.1 Drosophila setifemur | reverse complement strand
CTGAGAGGACCCCCCTTAGACCCCCCTCCCCCCGGAATGGCCAGCAACTATGCAGCTGTGCGACAAGCAAAAATTGGACAAGCGACACGCAATTTATGTCAATGTGCGCACCCAGCGCCGGCCCACACGGAAAATTCGATGTAATTAATAAAGAAAACGGATCGCAACAGCGGCCAAAAAAAAAATAAGCATTAAAAAAAATAAAAAACAGCATTATGAGGAGAAGGAAAAAATAAGAGAGTGGAAAACTTTCGACATGTCGCTGTGTGTTCAATTTACAAGCCACCTACGTTGCGCTTGACAAACGGGCGGTCATAAAAATTAAAGAAAAATAAAATCGTATATTATGTGTGTGTGGGGTGGGGGATAAGGGGGGGATTGCCCCTCTGCCCCCCTCTTGCCATAATAATGTTGGCCCGGCTAACAACTTCATTTCAGGCGACGCAAGGCGACACTCATAAGGCATAAATTTGCTAGACTTAAGCCTAATTTATGCCGCGTTTCGAGCCTGGCCAGAAAGGGTCGCCAAGTGTATGTGTATGGACATTGCAACAAGTATCCGACAGATCCCTATCCCTGTCCCTGTCCCCCCATCCCCCATCTCCTTCACCCCAGCGACTGCATCTGCATTCACAATTAAACAATTTCCACTAAATCTCGTTACTTCCTTGGCAATTTGTTACGCGCGGAGGCAAAGTTATGTGACGCTGTGCCATAAATTAATGCGCCAACCGAGCTCCCCTCCCTTCTGCTCCTCCGCCCCTCCGCCCCTGCCTGCCCCTTGTAGCCCCCCCACTCGATTGTGGCTGTGAATTCTCCTTGCAAGCGGCACTTAAATCGATGGATTTATGTAGCCGGGCACGCCTGCGCAGAAGGAACTGCATCCGAATCCGCTGGAATCCCAGGGAATCTGTGGGCAAAGCGACTGGTCAGTGAGCTGCAGGCGGGCATAAACTCCGATTAGAGGACACTCGGCAACGGGTCATCACCTGGCTATCCCCTCCTCTGGGGATAACTGACCCAATGCCCAGGGAAATAAAATATCATGGCCGGGTGGGTGGAGCCATGATGTAGTTGTGGCTAATTCAAGTTCAATTGCCAGCTCAAGTGTGGCATTAGATTGCATAACGCTTATTAGTTGTGAGCCCTGTTCGATGGCTGGAATAATGATGATGATGATGAATTGAGGTGACAATTAAGGGAGAAACCAATAAAATAGTAGTTGAAAGATTGTTATCTATCTTGAATGATTGGCCTCATAAAAATGTTGCTAAATAATAATTAATTGTTTGTAATACTATTTTAAAGGTGCAAGATATACCTTTCATTTACCAATTTAACTCCCCATTTTACTTTGTTTTCTAACTCCGACTTTAATTAAATCAAATTTGCATTGCTATTTCTAGAGCTATGCTATCCAACCGATATCTTTCCACATCGAAATTGTTTTTTGCAAAATTTGCGTACTCTCTTTGCAGTACAGCTCAGCAATTTCCAAATTCCGAAATTTCTGGGCAAAGTTTCTCGGCACCGCACCCAAAACGGACGGAAAAGCGGTTCAAGCAGGCGGAAAAACAAAAAGGAAAAACCAACACACAATACTGTTCCATTGGTCAGGCGGCGTTTCTGTGCGACAGTGCATAAAAATATTTCAGAAATGTTGCATGCAACACACGCAACAACTGCGAAACGGGGCAAAACCGAAAAGCATTTCGTTCTGTTATCAAATCAAAGCGGCTCGAATGCTTTTTGCCAAGTTGAGGCAAAAACTTTGCCTTCGCCTTTTGATTGGGGGAAAATCTTGCGAAAAATAATTTTAATTTATCACTTCCGCCGGCCATTGTGTCGTTCCATTCTACGTTTGCTCTGGGGGCCCCCCTTGAAGCGCCTCTGCTCCCTCACTTTTCAAAAAAACCAGACGTTACTCGGCCGATTGCAATCTTTGCATTTCCTATATGCATGCATGCATGCTACTCGTACTCGTAGTCGTACTCGTAGTACCATTACCATTACCACTCTGCCATTAGGCCCCGCCATTATCCCCGATGTCTCGGCCTCCATTACCATTACTATTGCCACTGCCATTCGGCATATAGCATTGCCAACTGCCGATTGCCGCAGCAAACTGGGTGCAGTATGCAGTATACACTATACAGTATGGTGCCACAAAGTAGCACTACTATTACCCCTCCTTAGTTCGACGTTTTTTTTTTTGTGTGCCACATTTACTATTCGTCTGTCTATGCTTTGTTTGCGCCCATATGCAAATGCAATTTTCGCAGCTAACGGTGTGCGCGCTCTTTTGAGTTATGCCAGTGGGGTGCTGGACCCCCTCCACCCCCACTGGAGTCCCTTGGAGCCCCCTCCATGCAGGGCTGGGCTTTGGGCCTGGGCCTGGGCTTCGACTTGGGCCAATGAGCCTTCGCCACGCAACAATGGCCACAAGTCTTGGCTTACAGGAGCGGAATGGCTTAGACAACATATCAAAAACTAAATGTATTTTGAAGAATCAAAAAGATAAGCTAATTTGTTAATAATATAAATCTGAAAACATTTGTTTGTTTTTTTTTTCGAAATGATATAAATGCAAATTTTTACTAAACTGATATGTGCTATTTTTGGCAATGAAATAACTCTGTTAGCACACATAAATAACAAAAGTAGACCAAATATATCAACAAATTTAATTTAAATTAAGTGAATCAACCAAACCTGAATATGTTAGAAAGAACGTTTGTGGTTCTACTCCAAAGAATATGCTTTAATAAAATATTTATATATCACCTATGTTCATTAAACATATTATGAAAATGTTATTGGAAGATATTCTTTTAAAGTTATCATTCAACCAATTTAACTCCCTTTTTACTTTGTTTTATAGCTTCGAATTTAATTAAATCAATTTTGCATTGCAATTTCTAGAGCAATGCTATCCGTAAATTTTTTAAAACTTAATTTAGAACCAAAAACAAATTAAATTTTTTCAAATAAATGGTTTCCCTGCTTCCCTGTTGTATGAAATAAAATATTATGATCATTAAAATTTCAATTTTTCAATACATTATTTTATTTAATGTTTGTATATAATACTGTAATACCAAGAATACTATTTAATTTTCTAATTAGTTGGCCTTACTCTTTGCAACCGTCACATACCGGGCCTGATCTCATCGCCTTTTCGACTTAAAAGCAAAGTGTTGACCCTATTTTTTCGGGGTGGTTACAGCTCCGGGGGCCCCTCCTGTAAATGGCGTAACATTTTTTGCATGTTTCGAGTGCCGCCCCTCCATCCCCAACCCTGCCCCTTTAGAAGTACCCTCCCCGGACTGGTCACCGGTGGGCCCTTAGCGTTGTCGTCGTTGTTTGCCAAAGACATTATGCCTGCAATGCACTGCACTCGGCTCTTGGCTCTCTGCTGTTGGCTAGCAAGTTAATTTAGACGGGAAAAGAACAACAAAAGAACAACAAAAAAAAACACAGCTGCCTGCCATATTGTTTTTGTTGCCGCCGGGGTAATTAATCATCGGGCTGGTAAGCATTCGTGTAAGCGCTCTTATCGCTCAAAACACATCTCAAGTAGTTAATTTTAAAATGCCCCACGTAACAGGCTGCAATTTTTCAGTTTTTTTTCGAAGGTTGGGGGGCAGAGTGAATAGCAGCGAAGACGACTTGTCAACGCTTTTGATTGACAGCACTTAAATATTTTCGCCAGGTTCTTTCTTTTAAAGGCCACACCCCCGCTAGTAACTGGTAACTGGTAACTGGTAACCAGCAACACCCACGATAATTGTTTGTTTTTTCCACTGATTTTTTTTTCTCTGGGGTTAATTGACGAGCAGCGCCCCCAAGCGGCCAGTGGCTGTAGTCGAGAGGCCACCAGGCTAGCAAAGGAGGAAAAACTCATCTGAAATTCACCCACTGCATTCGGTGGTGGCTCTGCTCTGCTCTCCCTCTCTCCCTCTCTCTCTACCGGCTATCTGTCTGTCTCTTTTCAAATATGGCGACGGCTGCCATTGGTGGATTGGCGCTGGCCAGGGGCGGGGCCAAGTTGGATACCACTGCGCAAGTTGGCCAACGAATGGGGGCCAAATCAATCGCGTGAAATAATGAAGTAATGGAAAAACGCAATGCAGGGCAACAAGTGGGTCTCCGATATTCGCAACAAATCAAATCAAATCAAATGTGCTGCATCGAGTACTGGAGTGTACTTTGGGATCAATTTGAATTGCCTTTGACAGTAGCTTGGGGCAACCAGCAGAAAAATGGAATATATATATATATATATATATGGATAAAGACCGACTGCAATGCGATATGGCAATTTAGCTGTCAGTTAGCCGCTCTCTGGGCCAATTAACTCGCTTGTTCTTGCCCATTGTTGTTGCAATTTCGTTTGCCCCAAGTAAGAACTGATGATTTTGCGGTTTTCTCTGTCGTTGGCCAACATTTTCCCCTTGTTGTTGCTGTGTTTTGTGTGTGTGCAAACAGCAATTATCTGATAAATGCCCTGGCGCTGAAAAATTGATAAATTGCTCATATAAACGTTACGCTATGATTATGGCATTTTACCAGTAAAGTAGAGTGGAATTCTTAATTCTTTATGTTTTTTTTTTTTTTAATTTTTAGTATCAAGTACATCGACTGACAGTTAATTGCTGTCAAAAGTTGATGGAGCCTGGCAAAAAGTCGGCTGAACTTCAAGTGGCGATGGGTGTCGATGAAGAGAGGCCTTGGGAACTTTTGTGGTTGGCAACTGGGAAGTGGACTTGGAGCTGTGAAATGAAAGGTTTTGGAACTGAGCTTAGGCTATGAAGATGTTAAATTAACAATTAAATTACTCAGCTTAAATCGAATTCATTGAAGCTTTCAGTGATACTAAGAAATGTCTTTATTAAATATGGGTAATACTAAAGAAAAGACAAATTAAATATATTTTTTTTATAATTCTGCTGGAGTATATATCATATATATTAGCTTGTCATGATAGTTTAGTGTTAATAAATAAACTAAGATTAACTTGTTAGTGGTAAATGTAAGCCAAGGTCAAGGGGCTTAATGCGAATTTGCATACAATAAAATAACTTATAGTTCATGGGAAAATAAAATATCAGCTGCCGCATAATATGTGTATAAATTATTTTAATAAGCTAAAACAATTTATTTATTGGCGATATTTTACAATATTTAAAATTCACAATATTAATTAATTTTTATTGATAGGCCTATTGTGTTTCTTGCTGATTTAAAATTTCTTTCCTCCATTCCTTGACTGTTTTAGATGTTAATCATTAAACCGTATTTTTTCTAATCGATTCGAAGTCAATTCGTTGTTGACCCCATGACAAATCGGCTCTTGACAACCATAAACTAAACACCTAGAGAAACCCAACTCTTTGGGAGATATATGAGGCTGGCATTTAGGCATTGTGACTGTCAGACTAGGAGATGTGGCAGTCGGGTCTCATCAGTTGATCAGCAAATCCATCATGGATTGTTTTTCTTTGGCTCTGGCTCTGGATCTTTGGCTAATTTGTGGCAGTCGTGTGTGTGTGTTTATGTTTGCCACAAGACCACGAGAGAAAATAGAGAAGCGATGATGACGAGCAGGCACAGAATCCAGAATCGTTCGGGATTTGTTTATTTATATAATTTCAGTCAAGCTCAATTAGAAACACAAATACACAGCCAGTCCGGGAGTGGTGTGGTATAAATATCATTTCATTTCGTGGCGTTGTTTGGCCCCGGATTTGTATCTGTATCTGTTTCTGGCTCTGGCGCTTTTAGCTTTATTGATTCAAAAAAATGAAAAATTTATGTTTAAACAAAGCAGGGCGTTCGATGCGAGGGAGGAATCGAATTCGAATGCCTATCCCCCAGTATCCACTACCCATTCCCTTCGATTTGGCCATTGGCGCCACCACTTAAAATCAACATGAGCCACAAACAGGCAAAACAGCGAGCAAGAAGCTTGGCGGACTTCAAATGTAAATAAATAAACAAACAAACGGCCACCAACGCCAAATCGAAGCAACAATTTCTTTCGTTCCTCTAGCGAAGGGATATGGAAATATATATATACATACTCGTATATCGGAGCGGATCGGTGTGTACGATCGTATATGTGTTTTGCATTGTCGGCAAAATGCCTTTTGATGGTCTATATAGTCGGCGGAAATAAGTTCACATAATCAAAAATGCAATTGGCGATGAATGCCAGCAATGCAACAATACAAATAAATTGCAATCATTCATCAAAAACAAAAGACTTGCCGGCCGCAGAGTGGGTCTTGAGTTTCAGTTGCAATTTTTTGTTGCAGTTGCCGCTGCAGTTGCAACTTGCTACTCGGCTACTTGGCTACTTGCAACAGCGGCACCTTATTTGGGCAACTGGATGATTCGCATCCAGGGGGAGCTTATGGAAGTCCTTTAGCGAATTACAGTGATTTAAATGCAGGCGAAATATTTCTGAAATAATTTTGTTGGTTTTGGAAAATATATTCATGAATAAGTTATTAAAATTAATTCATTATAAATTGGATTTTAATAGTGTTCATAGTATTTTCCTTATTATCCTATTAATTGTTTGAATATAATTCTACTTATTACAATTTTTAAAATCCTTAAATTTGAAAAACATATAATTCATATTCAAATTTAAGCACCCCAATTCTCTCTTTTTTATCACCTGTTTAGAACTGGAACCTTAAACCACAAGGGACATTTGACATTTGACTAAAATCCTCTTATGGCCCTAAGAAGATTTCTGGCAACAATGCCACATCTCAATCTTTTGTTTTGGCCCGAACACCTTTTCGTGGCTATTGACTGGGGTAATCGGCTAATAACGCCCGGCCAGACCTGATCTCGTTTCGTGATTTTTCGGCAACCACTGTGCGGAGATGTGACGAAAATGGTCGGTCTTGTGGCGTTTCCTACGAATTCCAGGAGTCGGCCTCCGGCCAGATCAGCCGATCATAAAAGGAGGCACTCAACAATCAAGCATGACGAAATGGCCAAGCGGCTTTTCGCTTTTGGCCTTTTTACTTTCCGCTGGCCACAATAAGCCGTTTTCCGTTTGCTGTATGCAAATGCAAAACGCCGGAGACGGAGAAGGAAAAGGAGACGGATCCTGAGCGGAGAGTGAAATAATGCGCTAAAGGCCGCTGGACGTCTGTCATTGTTGATGTCGCAGTTGTCGCCGAGGATTTGCCTTTGTTCCCCAGCCGCAGAAGTCAATTGTGAGGCAGCGAGGATCGGAGTGTATCTCTGGGATACTTTCGAGAACAGCGAAGCCTGCCTCGGATGGATTAGTTGGCTCCTGCTGGGAGGCTCTAAAAATTTGACTACCGCTTTCACTTCTCCTGCGACCCTGACAATCTGCTGCCCTCCGCCTTTCTCCGCCTTTCTCTAAATATTTTGATAGCCTTCGGCGGCTGTGTTTATCCGTATCTGTGTGCCTGTGTATGTGTGTGTGTGACATTTAACACGAGTGGCAGGCTGTGTGGTCCAAATACGATTCCAAATCCAAAAGTGAAAGCATTTTCCTGGCCACTTGAGCCCAGCCATTAACCTACCGCAGTTTGTATAAAGAACTGAAGGGAAGAAAAAAAAAACACAAGACCATGCTAGTCCCAAATTAATATCAATAAAATCGCAGAGAAGGGGCCGGGGGTGGGATGGGGGCCAACTGTTACCCGATTTACGACTTCCTCAACATCCTGCCTACCATCCCGCCTCCCCAACGCCAAATTCCAAGACCAATTCCCTGCTCCCGAAGGAAACTCCCTAGACAGATAGACATCTTGAGAAGGGTTTGAAGGCTTTCAGTCAAATGCTTTTAATTGATGCGAACTCTTGCCATCAACAAATTAGTTCCAGGCCAGGCCAAAAGTCGCCAAATAATTTAGTCGCCACGAACCACCGAGAATCCCAGGCTAAATACAAATAAAATAAAATAACGCAAAAAAAAAGAGAGAAAAAAAAAACAAAGGACAAGATCTCCTGGCGGAGAAACAAAGGCAGCGGAGAGCCGATCAGATTAAGTGCTTATAACATGGACATGACTCCATTGACCAGCATCCCAGCATCCATTCCATTGCATCCTGGCAGCCACCGCGGTGGTTTTGGGGAGCCCTAAAAAAGAACAACAAAAACAACAGCAAAATAAATCGATGGCTGCCGATGATGCCCCAAGTTCCCTAGCCATCGAAGTGCTCCTGTCCTTTTGTCGGCAATTGCACTGGATGTACTCTACCACCATTCGTGGGAAGCCTATTAATTATGTAAACTAGGAAGTCTTTATGTCGCCAAAGATGAATTTGTATTTGAAGAACTTTCAAAAGTACTTTACGTTTTGCTAAGCAAAAAAAAAGGTATAAATGATGGTATAAAGATACAATTTGATTATAAGGAGTTATTAAAAATAAATAAATTGGCAAGGTGAATTTTTAAAAAGTCATAAACCATTTGCATAAAACAAGTTCGAATTAAATGCCATAATATCTCATGGAATTTAGAAGTGGAGAAGTGCATCACCTCTCCACAAAATTCAGAATCCCCATTGCCAGAACTAGTAGCTCATTCCATGAGCTACTACAGCTGGATCAGAAACTATCCACCAAAAAACACAGACCCACACACCTGATGGGGACACTTACAGGAGCAGGAGGAACACAGATCTCGCCAGTTCCATCTCTGTCGCTCCCCCAATCCTGGCTAAAAAAAACTTCCCTCAATTGGCGGCATTAAACGAGGCCGAAAGCGGAACCAAAACCCCAAGTGCTTTCGGAGATCGAATGGAGGAGTAGGTTGCAGTATCCAGGGGACACCAGGGGACACAAAGGGACTGCAGGCTGATTCGATTGTCGTCGCCACATGATGCCTGCCCACTCTGGCACATCTTGGCCATTGTTCTCGCTCTTCTGGCCGAGAAGAGAATCGAACAACAACAACAACAACTGCATCCGATCCGAACACTGGAAGCCAGCAAAATGTAGCAAATGTTCGCCCCGCTGTTGTTGTCGCCGTTGAAAAAATGTCAATATTCTGATTCCACGAATAAAAAAAAAAAGAAGAGCCCGAACGCAGAGCCGCTGCCCGATCCGAGATCTCCAACCAAATCCCAGCCTGATGTCGCAGCTCCTCTGACGTTCAGTCCATCTTGGTGAGCAGCTTAGTTGCATCCACCTTCCCGGGGACACTGCAAAATAAGATGGGTAACCAGGGAATTTAATAGATATCAGTACTATTTCAAATATTTAGAATTATGATTAATTAATAATATAACCCTTTTCTTTCCAAACTTAAAACTTTTTCATATTCCATATAGGTTATTGTAGAGAAAAACAAAATAAGCATCAATATTTTATATGGAAAGTGAGGCTCCTCGGATTCCTATAGAAGAATATTATATTCTTTGACCATTCCATCTAGAGATATACCAAATAAATATTAAAATATCCTTCACAATTACCAAGAATACCAGTTTCGCTGCAGTGCACAGATGCCCCATCTCCTGGCCTGATCCATTCTGCGTAATTCAGTTGCAGTTGAGATTGAGCCGGGCGGCAAGATGGCGGGCATCAGGACACAAAGGCGGCCGACTGCGGCCAAAGCTGGCTAAAACTTAAAACTGGCGGCACATCAAAAGCCCGGAATGGCCCACAGTTCAATAGGCTTTGTGCTGGAGTTGGAGCTGTGGCTGGAGATGGAGCCGGGACTGGAGCTGGGATGCTGGGAAGTAAGTTGGCAAGCGGCTATAATGCGCTTGGATATGCAAAATTGCATTGAAATTTGAATTCAATTCAACGGGGCCATTGGCCGGGAAGGGGCCATCGCTTGGCCTTTATTTCGGCCTTTTCGCTTAGCCCGCTTGATTGTGCGATGCTTGCCAATTTGAAGGAAATCAAAAAAGCCCTGCCGCTCTCCAGCAAATTACGCAACTCCCTCCCTCGGGTTACAGTCGTTACAGCTGCAGCAGCTGAATATCGGAATAGCTGGATCCCCAATCCCCATCCCCATTCCCATCCGCATCGCAATCCCATTCGGAGTCGGAGTCCGAGTCGGAGCAATCGGTAGCCAGTGGGGCATTTGCATGCCCACATAGTGCACCGCGTCGAAAAATGAGTCGCTTAATGGCCGCCGACAGTTACAAAGTGCCAGGCAATTGTGGCAAATACCAAGCTCCCAGATTCCCACACAGAAAAAAAAAACAAATATACTTGTCATGGCAAAGAATATTATTACCTAGGGTTGGATCTTGCAGGAATATATAAGATATTCCAGTCTTTTTTGCTTAAATGTACATAAAATGGTTTCTTTATTAAACTTTTTTAGAAGGTCAAATTTGATACCTAATTTTGATGTTTATTATATAAATTTTATATAAATATTGCTAACATTTAATGTGTTATTTTTGAATACATTTATAAAAAAATTCTGTATTTGCTTAATTAACTAAACAATTTATTCATGGTCGGAGAACTCCATTTCCATGAATTTTTATTCAATTAATTAAATGATAGAATTGTTGTCAAGATTATAATTTTCATAAATAAAAACTCTAATAAAATTTGTAAAAAAAAAACAAGCTCCGTTTGAATTGATTTTAAAGATTTCTTTCTGTGTCCCTTGGATCTGGAAGATTTTTGCATGGGCGTGCTGCTTGGGGGCGTCTTTGCAGTTGCATTTGGCTTTCAATTTGCCACCGAGCTGGCTACACCTCTGGGCGTTGCAAGTTCACCAACTCCCAGGCAGCTGGCCACCGAAACCGAAACTTGGGGCGCAATCATAATTGCAACAAGTAGTCGGCGACGACGACTCGCTGCAGCATTATCTAAATCAAGGCTGCAACTTGAAACGATATTTTGTTGTATTTTTAATTTTTCGGGGCAGAGCGAATCGGTTGGGGTCGGCCGATCTTGATATGTTAATTCATTCATGGTCAGATTTATGCTGGCTGCAGGAAATAAAAGAGCTTTGAAAGGGGACGGGAAAAATATATAAGAAATGCAACCTTCTTGCAGATTCGGATATCTTTCATTCACTTCTAGGAATTATCTGACAATGTTGTTAGTATGGTAAAATTATTTCAATTTTATTTGTACGATTATTTTGAATATATATATTTTTAGTTCACTTATTCCTTGGTAAGCTCTTGACCAATTCTGAATTCTGATGTTTTAAATCAATATATACATATATTATTTCATTCCTTCCTCCATCTCCCAGAAGATTTTCCAATTTCTTGGCTTGCAGCAACTGTGAATGATCCCCACGGAACAATAAGCCTTGGCCCAAAGCCGGCAATTGCAGCATTTCAGTTAATAATTGCACTTGGCCAGCGGGCGAAAAGGCGGCAACTTTGACTTTGAACACATTTGGCAACGCTTCGGCGGCGGACAATTATTAATGGCCATGTTAACAGCGGCAGCAGAGCCGCTGGAATCACTGGAATCAAAAGGGGGGATTTAGGTACGTGTATATGGTGGTGGGGATAAGTTGGAGGCTGTCAGGCGGATTGAAGGACATGCCAATGGAAAAGCCCGCCTCAATCAGACGTGTCGTGGCATTATCTGGATGGAAACCCTTTCGGTTTAGGACTAGGGAAACTCGATGCTCGATGGGGAAACAAACAAATCTTGGCTGTCACAGGTCCTCAGATGCGGATTGAATGGGAATCCGAATGTGGTGGGTGTGGGTGGGGGAGTGGGAGATGGGAGTGGGAATCCTGAATTGCAGTGCGAAAATCTCGCACGTTAGTTGGTCAGCGTGTTGCGGATATGAAACATATCTCCGGTTGGCAGGCAGGACATTTCCGTTGGCCCACCTCCACTCGCTGCTCTGCTGCTGCTCCATTCAGCTGTCATAAATCCCATGTTCGAGAGTTGGGATTTGCGGCAGGATATTGCCCAAAAGGATGCGCGCTGCCCGCTCGACTGTATAACAACTTGATGGGCATTTGAATGCAGCCTCGTGTCATTTAGTTGCCACAAAGAACAGAACCCTCTACCCACTCCCATTTCCATTCCCACTTCCATTCCCACTCCCAATTACAATCCCTATCAATCCCTGCCCGTCTTCCCGGAGGCCAGCCCTCGAATTACCCGCCAGAACATTTCAATTGAGTGGCCCAAAGTCCGAAGTGAGACACCTGACACTTAAGCGCCAGCCAGGAATGATTTGGGATGATGAACATCCCGGCATCCGCCGTTGCGGCCGAAGGCGTTCGTCTGACAAATGAGACAAAGTGACACAAGTCAATCAAAGGCCACGAAAATGCGCCGCATATAAATTCCATTCGATTGGCTCTCAAGCGGCCCAATTTACTGGCCCCCCAATGCACTGCAAGAAAATCAAGTGGGGACTTGGAAATTGTACATTCCAGTTGCCGGACTTTGATTTTGTTACGAAAATCGAGCTTAATAAATAATTGATCAAGCATAATTTAATTAATCCTAATGGTTAGCCCATTTAATTTGTGAAATTTGTTATATTTAAAAATATATCACCGATTGTAACTTATTTGGTAATTCAAAATGTGAATTTCCCTTATCTTCAAATACATATTCAGCTCTTTTCCTGTTTTTAAATCAATCTTTTTCATACAAAACTAAACACTGCTCGAAACTATACCCTGTTATTCCCGATTTCGAATGGCTTTCCCGGAATTGAGAACTACCTCGTATTTTCTGGCAGTGTCCTAAACCTTGGAGGCAACAATGCGAGCGGCCTGTCTGGCCCCTTGGGGCCGAAATGTATTTAAATGAATTCCGTCAGCGTCAGCGTCAGCGTCAGCCAGGCCGAGTTCAGCCAAAGTGAAGTGATGGACGCATTTAAACTGTCAATACGCATCCAGCTCAGCATCCCAAGGATGCTCCAGACGCTGGAGGAGCCAACCCAAGCCCAAGCCCAAGCCCAAGGATGGGCGCGTAAGCTTGAAGTCACTGAAGTGGCGGAGACAATGAATCCTGTCAAATCAAGGCGAAGGCGAAGGCTTCGGAGGTCGGCGTGGCGAAAAACGCGCGAATCAAGCCGGGCACCAGATCCAGACCCAGTATCCGTCAGATACCGATAAGGAGGTCCACTTTCGGTGGGGTTGGGGGCAACCACTCAGCTTGCCAGATCCATTAGAGTTAAATAAATTTTGATTTTGGATTCAATTTGCGAGTTAACTAGAGGGAGATGCCGCCGCGATGAGGGGTTTCAAAAGTTATCAACAAAGGTAGGAATACACAAATGGTAAAGGTTAATAAATAAGTTAAATTTCACAAGAACTAATATTAATGCATTTCCATTTATGTACTTAAACTGCAGTTTTGTAAGTTAAACTTGTTTTGGTTAGGATTAAGAAAACTTTACCATTTAAACGCGTTACCAACTTCTATATTTTAGGATTTTGTTTGCTATTCACGTTTGGACTTCCGCCAGGAAACTTTCTTTCGATCAACCCTCGTCAGGTATTTCGTTTCCCATTATTTTGCAGCTCAGCGATTCAAAAGTTCAAAGCATTCGTCGCTTTTCAGAGGCGTAGATACAAAATCTGTTTTTGAGAAGGGATTTTCAGGAGTCACCAATTGGGCTCTGGTTTCTCAACGATCTAATCTTTAAATTGGGAATGGAAATATTTATCTGTAGATTTAGAAAATAAAAACTATTATCGAAATAAAACATTGATTTATTTCTCTGTTAATTGCTCATTTTTAACAGCCAAGTTTCTAGAGTAGTTAATTTAAGTACTCTAATTTTATTTGTAATACTGTTAATTATTCTAGCAACCCACTTTACTCAATTTGTTGAAATGCAATGGATATTTATCACCAAAAAGCGCACCCCTTTTGAGCACGCCCATGGCCGATATCCCATGGACATTGAGGACAGGCGGCGAGCCAACGACAAGTGATGAGTGAATGCAAAGAATTTGAATATTGTGCCGCGGCGGCAGTTGACATAAATCGTCAATGACAGCAACATCGCCTCCTTTTGGCCTTAAACACGCAACCAGGCCCAGGGCCAGGGCCTCCAGATGGAAAAGGGATGAGCATGGAATGGGTATCGGGCGGAGTGGAGCGGAGTCCATAGAGCGCAAAACACGACAGACAACTGTAATCCGCGCTATTGTATCGCGAGTATCGAGGATGATTGCTCGCGGGTCCGTTTGGAGCTGTCAGCGGCCTTTCAAAACCAATTCTAATCGATTTGGGGCACTTTGACAGCGCTTATTGGCAGCATGCGCGTGGCCGCGATACCGAAAACACCTTCCCGAATCGCCAATCCAGCAAAATGTCAACAGCACTTTGGCTTAAACGGCCACTAGCCAACAGACAACAGACAACAACATAAAATGAACAGAGGCTGGGGCTCAGGTCAGGGATGCGGAACAAAAACAGGAACAAGCTGAAGCGGCAGCATTATCATTATCTCAATGGAAGCTGATTGGAAACAGATAATTAAAATCTTCTAATTAGGCGGCATGTTCACGCACACACTCACACAGACGCATGTGTGTGCCTGTGTGTGTGTGTCACCTTAACCACTGTCGGCTGTCAGGGGAAACAAGTTCATAAATCTTGCGTCCAACAAATCGTTTTGCAACATGAGAGAACATTACACACAAGAGCCGGGCTCCGGCAGCGAAAGCCACAACAACAACAAAAGCGGAAAAAAACGTAGCACAAAGTTTGCAAACTGCCGATTGTCGGCAAAGTTTGTCGGTGGCCAAATTATGGCTGAGATTCTGCAAAGGGGACGCTGATTTGGCTTTTCAAGCTGGGGGATTATTGGGTTCTTAATACTTTAGTTTAACTAAAAGTGTACAAAGAGCCATTGATTTGGTCTTCGTTCATAAATGTAAATAGATATTACAATATATTGAAGAATGCAATAAAGCCTGTTCTTAAGCATCATTCAATACCGAAAACTATATTTAAAAATATATATATATATATGGCCATCGAAAGTTGTAAGCTGAATATAATTCTCAAACCGAACAATATGATTTTTGTTTGGCAAATAAATGTTTAAGTAATGGAACTATGAGTGTAAATAAAACTTTAATTTATTTCAATGCTTCCAAAAGGAATTTTGAATTAAATGTACCTTAAAATGTATTTAAAAAAATTGCTATCAGGAATTTTGATGATTATCTTTAGCTTTATAGCTTACTAATTTTGTTTGAAAGGTTTTTTAAAAATTTAAATTGATTTATCTACAATTAACTGTGGCGCCATCTGGTAGATGAATTGTGAAACTATTTACCGAGCTTATGTACTCCATATATTTTATATATACATTTTACATGTAGTACTTACATACTTACATGAACTTCCACTGACAGCCAATGGGGGGCGCAATAGAGCAAGGCACATTGGAAAATTTTCATTTACTAATTAATAAAAACAAAGTATTTACTTTCACATTTCACATATATTCAACTTCTAAAGAATCAATGATAAAACTGCATTGATTTCAAGCATTAGCCAGATTGCGGATAATTTTCTGGTATATCTCTACCCCCTTCAAATAGGTTTCCGCATGCAGGAATTCATCGTGATCGTGTAGAAGAACAGGAGTTTTGTTAATTGGGGAAAAGCCCAAGGCAGGGATGCCCACACCGCGTATGTAGCGACTGTCCGTGCCACCGGGAAATACGGTCAGTTTGATGGAAAGACCCCTGGGAATTAAAAAAGACATTAATGTTAAATAGTATGTTAATATATTTCAGAACCTACAGATCATCCGTTGCACTTTTAAAAGCAACCCAGAATGGATTTGATTCGTCTGTAGCCGTGGGTGGAATGTGTTTTTTCATTCTTTTGTTAACGTACTCAAACTCCACGTTCTCTCCAGCCTCTTTGGCCCATTTGCGTAGCTATGGAGAGATAATAATAATTAATATATGAAGGTCCTCTCCTAATAGAGACGACCCACATTGGCGTCCAATTCGGAGAATTCCATATCCAATGAGAGGCGAATATCAAAACAAGCCATCAGCATTGGGGGAACCACATTGCTCTGGACTCCTCCTTCGATTTTGGTCAAGTTAATGGTGGTCACATCGCCGATCTGCAGTTCCGGATTATCCTGCAGACGCTTCACCTGAGTCCTCCGAAACGCCATTATCCTGCTCAGAATGTGGCTCAATTTCTCACCCGCCGTATTTGGCATCAAGAGCAAACCATGACCGGCTGGACCGCCAATTTTAAATATTATATCTAATGGGAGGGGATTTAATAAATGATTAACTATTAAAATGTATTTTTACGTACGTCTTCCTGATCGCTCGGCATAGAATACTGGAAATTCCGGCAGTGGGCGAGGCGATTCCCTCATCCAGGCTAAATCCAATATTTAGAGATCGAAACTCCTTCGATGCGACAAAAGGTTGCATACCCTGTCTGCCGCCCATTTCTTCATCTAATTCGAAATTGCCTCAGTTTGAATGGTTTTTTGAAGGTAATCCCTGGAACTCACCAGCCACAAAGGATATGTGAATCGTTCTCTTGAATCTTTCGCCACTTCTCTTGATTGCCCTGATGGCTGCTAGATACTGCATACCCACACATTTCATGTCCTGCGATCCTCTGGCAAAAATACGACCCTCTTCATCTATTTCGGCCCCGAATGGAGGATGTGTCCACTTTTCGGGAAACACAGGAACCACATCCATGTGGGAGTTGAGCAGAATGCTGGGTAGTTCCGGTTGGAGACCCTCCCAGGTCAGAACCACCACGGGATTCTGTTCATTCGCAGGATAGTAAACCTCAATGGGAAGATCCAATCCCTTAGCCTGCTCCCTCAGAAACTCAACACAGGGTTCTAACAATAATTGAAGGTAATTGAAAACTAACAAAAGAATATAGTACTTTAAGATACCCACCATAATCCGGTTGGGGATGAACACTGGGAATGCGCAGATACTTCCTAAAATATTGTATCTCCTCGTTAGTTTCCCAGTTTTTAGCGCTCATTGTTACTCTTTCGGAAGCTGAGATACAACTGGATACATATAGAGCTAGACTACCCACTTTATCTCCAGAACAATCTGTTTTATCTCAATGCAATTTGATCGTAAAAAATCGTAAAGGGGTCACTACTAAACAAAGTCATATAGGAATTTATTCATATCATATCTACCACATATATACCATATATATAAAACTGTTATCAAGCAGAGAAGATAAGGAGAAGCACAACTAAACACTTGCAATGTTGCTTATGATTTTCTGATATATCTCCACACCCCTGAGATATATGTCCGCCTGAAGGAACTCATCGTGATCGTGGAGTAGAACGGGAGTCCTATTCATGGGCGAGAAGCCCAAAGCTGGGATTCCCACCTGGCGGATGTATCTGCTGTCGGTGCCGCCCGTGAAGATTTGCGGCTTTATGGAGAGTCCGCTGAAAGAAATAAAATAAGTATATATTTGGGGGATTTGGTGAGATATACTAACAGCTCATCGGTGGCTTCCTTGAAGGCCAACCAAAAGGGATTACTGCTGTCTATGGCAGTGGGCAAGACTCTCGGTTGTTTTTGCTCATATGTAAGCTCGATGCCTCCACCTGCCTCCATGCACCATCGCTGGAGCTTTAAAAATAAAATCATATTAATTATTAAATTTAAATTACGATATATAATTAAAGCACCCACCTGGTCTTCGAACTCCTGATGCTCCACATCGAGGGCCAGTCGGCAGTCGAAGCAAACTGTCAGCAAAGGCGGCACCACATTGCTCTGAACTCCGCCACTCAATTTGGTCAGATTGATGGTGGTCACATCGCCAATGACCATCTCAGGATTGTTCTCCAATCTCTGGACCTGCTCCCTTCTCAATCCCATCATCTTTGCCACTATAAAGTTGAGCTTTTCCCCCGGCGTGTTGGGTAGCAAAAGAGATCCGTGACCGGAGGTGCCACTTATATTGAAATACACACCTGTTGGTTTTTAGATACATTAAATAGTTTTACATTCCCTTTGTTAATCATTAATTTATTTTACGCCACACTGCTCTCTCGGCGTAATAAACGGGAAACTCTTCGGTGGGCGAGGCCAGGCCCTCATCCATGCCGAATCCCACATTTAGGGCACGGAAGTCATTGGTGGTTACAAAGGGACGCATTCCCAGTCGCCCTCCCAGCTCCTCATCTTATCGGGAAGTATATTAAATAAGATTTTTTTTTTTTTTAATAATTTCCACTAACCTGCCACAAATGAGATGTGAATAGTTCGCTTGAATTTGGCATTATTCCGCTTTAAGGCCCTGATGGCGGCCAAATACTGCATACCCACACATTTCATATCCTGAGTTCCTCGGGCAAAGATGCGACCCTTTTCATCGATCTCCGCTCCGAACGGTGGATGGGTCCAGTTCTCAGGGAACACGGGAACCACATCCATATGGGAGTTTAGCAGGATGCTAGGCAGATCCGGTTGGAGACCCTCCCAGGTCAGAACCACCACGGGATTTTGTTCATTCGCAGGATAGAACACCTTCATTGGGAGCTCAAGTTGCTCTGCCTGGCGCTGGAGAAATTCCAGACATGGTTCTATGAAAGTGAGAAAAACAAAATGATCAGCCTAATTTGAGACATATCTCCCAGTCACTCACTATAGTCCGGATTGGGATGCACACTGGGAATGCGCAGGTACTCCCGGAAGTACTGAATCTCCTCGTTGGACTCCCACTTGATGGCCGCCATTCCGTTGGATCCAAAGTGTCTGTCTATCTGCGATCCGCCGTGATCGAGAGCTCGAGCCACACTGTTTTGTGTTAGCTAGTGTCGGACGTCGGTTGCAGTCCCCTAGGGCTAATGGAGATAAGTATCTCTCTATCGCGGCGATCGTAGTGCAAACGAGTAACTGCGATACGCGAGTATCTGACGGACACCGATAAATGTGTAAAATTTAAAATGTGTGCCATGAGCGAGAATTTTGGATGGTGGATAAACATGTTTACACCAGAGTAGATGGGGGGGATTACTTGATTTGGTCTATGACGAGAGTGATAGGGAAACAACAGTGGACTCTCGTCGAATGAACACTTTTAGGTTTCCCGGACTTTTGCTGATCAT
Source organism: Drosophila setifemur (assembly GCA_021224005.1). Classification (NCBI taxonomy): domain Eukaryota; kingdom Metazoa; phylum Arthropoda; class Insecta; order Diptera; family Drosophilidae; genus Drosophila; species Drosophila setifemur. The sequence continues at coordinate 8,958,504 of JAJJHY010008598.1, read as the reverse complement.
CTTAATAAAAGTTTATTTATTTTCCAGCTTTTGTTTCCAAGTGCTCGGTTATTTTGTTTATGATGTGCATTTGCTTTTCTGTTAGCTATGCAAAACAGTAGGGGAATGTTCAATGGACACTTTTTTCGTTGATACTTTTATTTGTTTACAGTGCAATTCGATTGAGTGTCAACCAACATTGGTCTTAATTTCAGCTAACTTTATTACTAGAATTACTCTATGATAATTTGAGAAATCGATTTAACAGTACATACCAGATTTGATAAATGTTTTTTAAATGTTGTTGCTTTTATTGGGTATCCACTGCATTCATTTAACCCCTTTGACTCGGTTATCATTTCGAATTCGTTTGTGAATGTGTTCTAAGGTCAGTCGTTAGCTTCGGATTATCTGTGTCAGCAACTGCTTAGGTGCTGCTTATTCAGCACCACTGGTCAACTGCCTGAGCACCACTTTATTCGCTCTGCTTTGCACTCATTGAACTCGTTGGGTTTCCACTGCTTATATACTTCTTGCGAACCTCTTATGCTGAACTTCAGCCTGTATTCAAACTGCTTGACAAACTTATGAAACCCTACAACAGATTTCCGAGAATTTTCAAACATTTTCAGAAATTAACAAACTTTAAGATATATTGACAAACAGCGGCAAACATATTGACAAACATTTTGAAATATTGATATATTAATATACTGATATATATAGATATATTGACAAACATATTGACAAACATATTGACAAACATATTGACAAACATATTGACAAACATATTGACAAACATATTGACAAACATATTGACAAACATATTGACAAACATATTGACAAGCATATTGACAAACATATTGACAAACATATTAACAAACATATTCCCAAACATATTGATAAACATATCGACAAACATATTGACAAACATGTTCGACATGAAACATGTTCGACATCAAACATGTTCGACATCAAACATGTTCGACATCAAACATGTTTAACAACAAACATGTTGACAACAAACATGTTGCCAACAAACATGTTGCCAACAAACATGTTGCCACCAAACATGTTGCAACAAACTTTTTGCCACCATACATGTTGCAACAAACTTGTTGCCAACAAACATGTTGCCACCAATCATGTTGCCACCAAACATGTTGAAACAAACATGTTGCAACAAACATGTTGCACAAACATGGTGCAACAAACATGTTGCAACAAACATGTTGCAACAAACATGTTGCAACAAACATGTTGCAACAAACACGTTGCAACAAAGACGTTGCAACAAACATGTTGCAACAAACATGTTGCAACAATCATGTTGCAACAAACATGTTGCCACCAAACATGTTGCAACAAACATGTTGCAACAAACACGTTGCAACTAACATGTTGCCACCAAACATGTTGCCACCAATCATGTTGCCACCAAACATGTTGGCACCAAACATGTTGCACAAACATGTTGGCACCAAACATGTTGCACAAACATGTTGGCACCAAACATGTTGCACAAACATGTTGCAACAAACATGTTGCAACAAACATGTTGCAACAAACATGTTGCAACAAACGTGTGTTGCCACCAATCATGTTGTTGGCACCAAACATGTTGCAACAAACATGTTGCGACAAACATGTTGCAACAAACATGTTGCAACAAACATGTTGCCACCAAACATGTTGCAACAAACATGTTGCAACAAACATGTTGGCACCAAATATGTTGCAACAAACATGTTGCCACCAAACATGTTGGCACCAAACATGTTGCAACAAACATGTTTCAACAAACATGTTGCAACAAACATGTTGAAACAAACATGTTGCAACAAACATGTTGCAACAATAATGTTGCAACAAACATGTTGCAATAAACATGTTGCAACAAACATGTTTCAACAAACATGTTGCAGCAAACATGTTGCCACCAAACATGTTGAAACAAACATGTTGCAACAAACATGTTGCAACAAACGTGTTGCCACCAAACATGTTGTAACAATCATGTTGCAACAAACATGTTGCCACCAAACATGTTGCAACAAACATGTTGCAACAAACATGTTGCAACAAACACGATGCAACAAACATGTTGCCACCAAACATGTTTGTTGCAACAAACATGTTGCAACAAACATGTTGCAACAAACATGTTGCAACAAACATGTTGCCACCAAACATGTTGCAACAAACACGTTGCAACAAACATGTTGCCACCAAACACGTTGCAACAAACATGTTGCAACAAACATGTTGCAACAAACATGTTGCAACAAACACGATGCAACAAACATGTTGCCACCAAACATGTTTGTTGCAACAAACATGTTGCAACAAACATGTTGCCACCAAAAATGTTGCAACAAACATGTTGCAACAAACATGTTTCAACAAACATGTTGCAACAAACATGTTGAAACAAACATGTTGCAACAAACATGTTGCAACAATAATGTTGCAACAAACATGTTGCAATAAACATGTTGCAACAAACATGTTTCAACAAACATGTTGCAGCAAACATGTTGCCACCAAACATGTTGAAACAAACATGTTGCAACAAACATGTTGCAACAAACATGTTGCAACAAACGTGTTGCCACCAAACATGTTGTAACAATCATGTTGCAACAAACATGTTGCCACCAAACATGTTGCAACAAACATGTCGCAACAAACATGTTGCAACAAACACGATGCAACAAACATGTTGCCACCAAACATGTTTGTTGCAACAAACATGTTTGTTGCAACAAACATGTTGCAACAAACATGTTGCAACAAACATGTTGCAACAAACATGTTGCAACAAACACGTTGCAACAAACATGTTGCCACCAAAAATGTTGCAACAAACATGTTGCAACAAACATGTTGCAACAAACATGTTGCCACCAAACATGTTGCAACAAACACGTTGCAACAAACACGTTGCAACAAACATGTTGCCACCAAACATGTTGCAACAAACATGTTGCAACAAACATGTTGCAACAAACACGTTGCAACAAACATGTTGCAACAAACATGTTGCCACCAAACATGTTGCAACAAACACGTTGCAACAAACATGTTGCAACAAACATGTTGCCACCAAACATGTTGCAACAAACATGTTGCAACAAACATGTTGCAACAAACACGATGCAACAAACATGTTGCCACCAAACATGTTTGTTGCAACAAACATGTTGCAACAAACATGTTGCAACAAACATGTTGCAACAAACATGTTGCAACAAACATGTTGCCACCAAACATGTTGCAACAAACACGTTGCAACAAACATGTTGCCACCAAACACGTTGCAACAAACATGTTGCCACCAAACATGTTGCAACAAACACGTTGCAACAAACATGTTGCAACAAACATGTTGCCACCAAACATGTTGCAACAAACACGTTGCAACAAACATGTTGCCACCAAACATGTTGCAACAAACATGTTGCAACAAACATGTTGCAACAAACATGTTGCAACAAACACGATGCAACAAACATGTTGCCACCAAACATGTTTGTTGCAACAAACATGTTGCAACAAACATGTTGCCACCAAAAATGTTGCAACAAACATGTTGCAACAAACATGTTGCAACAAACATGTTGCCACCAAACATGTTGCAACAAACATGTTGCAACAAACATGTTGCGACAAACATGTTGCAACAAACATGTTGCCACCAAACATGTTGCAACAAACACGTTGCAACAAACGTGTTGCCACCAAACATGTTGTAACAATCATGTTGCAACAAACATGTTGCAACAAACACGTTGGAACAAACATGTTGCAACAAACATGTTGCAACAAACATGTTGCCACCAAACATGTTGCAACAAACATGTTGCAAATGTTTGCCCACAAACAAATGTTTGCCGACAAACAAATGTTTGCCAACAAGCAAATGTTTGCCGACAAACAAATGTTTGCCAACAAACAAATGTTTGCCAACAAACAAATGTTTGCCGACAAACAAATGTTTGCCAAAAAACAAATGTTTGCCGACGAACAAATGGTTGCCAACAAACAAAAGTTTGCCAACAAACAAATGTTTGCCGACAAACAAATGTTTGCCAGCAAACAAAGGTTTGCCAACAAACAAATGTTTGCCAACAAACAAATGTTTGCCAGCAAACAAAGGTTTGCCAGCAAACAAATGTTTGCCGACAAACAAATGTTTGCCAACAAACAAATGTTTGCCGACAAACAAATGTTTTCCGACAAACAAATGTTTGCCAACAAACAAATGTTTGCCAACAAACAAATGTTTGCCAACAAACAAATGTTTGCCAACAAACAAATGTTTGCCAACAAACATGTTCGACAACAAATATGTTCGACATCAAACATGTTCGACATCAAACATGTTCGACATCAAACATGTTCGACAACAAACATGTTCGACAGACATATGGACAAACATATTGACAATTAAATTGACATTTTGGTAGGTGGCTGGTAGTTAGTAGGTGGTTGGTGAATAGGAGGTGGCTGCTTATATACTTCTTGCGAACCGCTTATGCTTAACTTAAACTGCTTGACAAACTAACCACTATTCAAACACAGCTTGCTCTGCTTTGCAAGGGATTCCAACAGCTTTCCAACTGCTTTCCAACAGCTAATACTCAATTTAAATTCAAATATGAATTCATAAAAGATAATTGATTTCATTTATTTATTACATTTATATTTACATCATACATTTTGGCGTGTACAACAGAACTTAAGGATTCACTAAATTCAACTTATATGCGATAATACCGAATCACGATCGCTTTTACTTCAGGCCTTGCGCTCGAAGAGGACAGGGAATGGCTTGTCCTTCGGCGCCTGCAGCCAGTTGTCCTCCGAATACTTGACGTCATTCCCAGTCTCGATGACGTGGAACGTGTAGGCGTGACGGCTCTTCTGGGAGCGGTTCGGCTCACTTTTGTGCACCACATTGCCGTGTATCAGGATGCAGGTTCCTGTGAAATTAAAAACCACATATTTTTTCAGTTGATTCTATTATTAACACTAATTAAAGTCAGAAATGCTCACTAAAATATCACCAATATTTGAGAACTTTGTTTGGAAAACTGTGTAAATGTTAATGATGGGTTTAGCCCAAGGCAAACAATTAAATATCTTAGCTTAGGGAAAATCCTAAGAGCACAAAATGTGGTTGTTAAATTGGAACAAGTAAGAAAATATTTATTGTTTAGTTAATCTAGTATCTATTTAAAACTTCTACTTGAGTTGATTGCTTAAGAAATTGAATGAATTGAATTATTTATAAATACCATTTTAGATATCCGACTATTAATTTATATTTTAACTAACTAAAAAGATTAAATTACTTTATATTTAGAACTCACCCTTGCTGACTTGCATCGGTGTGAAGCTGGTCTGCGGGTAGATGGGAGTTGTAAAATCGTAGACCATCAGCTCGGTGGCGTTCTGGTCGGGATTGCGAAGGTATCGTTGATGGACGCCGCTCTTGTGCGATCCCTTGATGATCTGCAGGCAGCCGTTCTTCAGGGTGCAGTCCTCGAGCGCGATCCAGAAGCCCACCGCCGAGTTGGGTTCCGTGTACAGGAACCACGAGTCCTGATGCGGCGTCACCTCACCGCCCACTCCGGGATTCTTGTAGATGTACATGCTCTGGCATACGGCGGGTCGGTTGTAGTTCAACTGCCAGCACACCTCGCGCACCCGGTTGCTGAAGGTGATGGCATTGAAGGCGGGATGCTCCACATGCAGGGCGTGACCCACTTTGTTGAGGGCGATCATGGGATCCACCAGCAGCTGACCCTCCTCGCCCACCGCCCCCTTCTCGAAGAAGTAGCGCACCTTGTCGCCGGACTCCATGAAGTACAGTTCCTTGCTCTGGGCATCCCTATCCTTGACGGTGCTGAAGATCTTGCGGTTGGTCTGCGGGGCATCCATGCAAAAGGTCCTGCCCTCCTGGAATAAAGCGTCCACCTCCTCGGGCGTGAGGAAGTCCTCGATGACCGCGTAGCCATCCTCGTTCAGCTGGAAGTAGGGAAGTGGGTAAAGGTTTCCATTTAATCTCTGAGCCCTTGAGTTTTGCTTATCGCCTGCGCCGTCTCGTCTGGCGGTTCCGGCAAACTATTTCCCCTAATCTCCAGCCGGACTCTAAGGGGTCTGGGGGAGATAAGGATTCGGGGTGACCGATTGACCGACTGTGCAATGGGCACGCGCTTACAATTTTGAACCCTAAGGGAACTCTGCTCTTATCGCAAAAAAAAAAAACAACCTGGAAACAATTTAAGAATAATAAATGGAAAAAAAGAAAAATAATTCTTATATAGCAAATATAGATATATGGATGATAGCTCCAGACATGACTTGGGTAAATATTATTAAAAAATGAAATTTCAGTAACCAAATATAATATATATAATAATAAACAAAATAAAATTCTTCAATTTATTATCTTTCCCAGCTTGCAGTAATATCTTCCTCTAGATGCCACAGGATACAATTTCTCCCAGTGTAGTTGTCCGCTTTGTTCACCTTTTCAACATTTTGCTAATTAACAAATTCCCGTGCATGTCAAAATGATAATTCCGCCTGACATAAACCCACAGACCGAAATCCGTGCTCATTCACTGAAATCAGTCAACGTAAAATTGAAAATTCACACATTCTGTAGTTTTTATACCCTTGCAGAGGGTATTATAATTTTGAACCAGAAGTTTGCAACGCAGTGAAGGAGACATTTCCGACCCTATAAAGTATATATATTCTTGATCAGCATCACCAGCCGAGTCGATCTAGCCATGTCCGTCTGTCTGTCCGTCTGTCCGTCTGTCCGTCTGTCCGTCTGTCTGTCTGTCTGTCTGTCTGTCCGTCTGTCGGTTGCTATGTAAACTAGTCCCTCAGTTTTAAAGCTATCAGGCTGAAACTTGGCACCGACCCTTCAATCTGTTGCAGTTAGTATATAAGTCGGAACGGCCGGAATCGGAACACTACATCACATAGCTGCCATAGGAACGATTGGGAAAAAGTGCCAAAATTTCGCCATTTTTTAAGATAATTTATTTATTTCTTGGAAAACTCTATTTAATAGCAATTTTAACATATCCTGAAAGTTTCATTAAAATCGGACTACTATATCCTATAGCTGCCATAGGAACTATGGGAAAAAATGGGTCATTGAGCATAACTCTGGTGTTTTTCAAGACAATTAATTCATTCTTGATAAAAACTGTTTTCATAGACAGTAAAGCCTTTTTAGAAATTTAAAAACCCAAAAATCGGATTACTATATCCTATAGCTGCCATACAAACGATTGAACGGTTTAAAAGCAACTAGCCTGCAAGGGTATTCTAAGCTTCGGGAACCGAAGCTAGCCTTCCTTTCTTGTTGTGTTTGTTAAATCTCGAAGAGAGATAATGGTTTGGCCATTGTGAGTGCGTCTAATAGAGACTAAAACTCTCTACGGGCCAATATTGAAATAACATCAATTACTTGGACAAATCCCAAACATTTCGTTTCGTGACATTAGGGCAACACAATTTCCTTCGTGTTAAACAAAACATGAATATATAATTTTTGTGTTGTGGGTGCTCACTCTCGCTCCTCGCTCCTCGCTCTCCCCCAATTTATTTCAGTGTGAGTGGTTAAATTAAATAAATTTAAATTGCTTCAGCGAGAAAAATTTGCAGATGAAAAGCGAGAGTAAAAATAGTCGCCATGACTCAAAGGCAACCGACGACCGACGATCGAGCCCACCTGAAGTGATTGAAGAGATGGAAGGGATCGCTTCGGATCGGATCGGATCGGATTGGGTCAGCTGTCGAATGCGCTGGCGGACTCACAGATTGACCAAAATAAATCATCCGCCAGGGGGGAAACCGGCAATTGGGGTGTTCTCGGTTGGATTGCTGAGTGCAAATGATTCGGAGGCGTGTGCATGGAAAATTACCCTACACCCGGAGGGCCACTCGTCGCGTATGTTGCTCGTATTTCATAACGTGCTTAACCAGCTGATTTTGTAATCGTCGCCGTTCTGCTCGGCTTTGATAATGCCCTGGGCAATGGAGCTGTCTGCTGCTGAAAGCGTTGATTTGCATTTATTTTGTAAGCCATTTGTTAGGTCATCAACTGCTGAACTAGAACTTTGAATCAGTGTCTACGGAGCAAAAATAAAATAGATTTCGATCTAAAAGCCATTATAAATTGAAGTGCGTTAAAGAATTTTAAGAGATTTATGAGTTTAAAAGTAGAGTAATAATACCAAAAACCAACAAATTAAATTATTATTTAGTTTGATATGCCTAAATGAAATATAATCTATTTTCATTTGCCAATTCATGTGATTTAAGATTCTTATATCTTTAATTTAACAATGATTCACCATCTTATACATTGTATTGTTGAGTAACCAATTAAATTTAAGATTTTGACGCAGTTTTGTGGCTTAATCTGGAATATTTATAAGGTATTAAGATAAGAAATTTCCATCTGTTTAATGTTTAACTGAATATTCAATCAAAGTGTTGCCTATTTGCAAACCAGTTTGTCAACCAAAACCATTCTAAACCATAATTTGCCTCGTGCGGAGTTAATATCTAGATGGAGGGGAACAAGTCTGTTAATTGGCGTTCCCATTCGGCTTTGTGTTCTACCAAATTCGATTAAGAAGCAGCTAAAAACCGAAATGATTTCCTCAATCGGCGAAGATCGCCTTGTCTTTCTTTTCTTTGGTCTGCAGAGACAAAAGAATGCTTTTCCGCAGACGAACATTTTCCGAGCCGACGAAATGTTTATGACGTTGATGGGATGTAAATAAGGCGATGACACTAGGAAAACAACTCATCCCAGAATCGGGATGACTAACTAAGAGTTCTACCTCCTCAAATACTGTACATCGATGGGTTCCAAAATAGATATACACGATCGATCGATCGAATATGATTACTGAGCAATTGACCCACCTCCTCCAACAGTGTTCTGTCCATTTCGGCTTTGTGCGTTGTTTTAGTGAATTAATTAATTTTGACTTTTGTTTTCGATTCAAAGAACGCGATCGCTCGAACTTTTGTTTGGGTTCTGTGCTATTATTTCCTATTCACCGGGATCGAGATCGAGAACGTTTCGCACTGTTTGGCGTGTCTTTTGAAACTGAACGATAGAGAAATTTTCGAAAATGCTTGAAAAACTCAGCTGGCGGCCGGGGAGAGGGAGAGGGAGAGGGAGGGAGGGAGGGCGAGAGTGGGAGAGAGCGGGAGGCGGCAGGCAGCTCCCACGCGACGCTTAACCGCTACATATTCTAAACATATGTCTCTCCCTCTCCCGCTCTGTTAGATAACAGAGAGCGGCGCTGTTAATGCTCAGCGCGTGTCGTTTCTGTTTTTTACCCTTCCAAAAGGGAACTACGATTGTAGTGCAAAGAAGAGCTTTGTTATTATTTATGATCAGCTAGAAAATATACAAATAAATACTACAACACCTTCTTAAATTATGATTATATGAACATTCGTAAAATAACATTTTAATACACACTGGCCCTAACTAACTTGGCGGCTGAAATGTATGTCAAATTCGGTCCGAAAAGTTATTTCAGATTCGACATATAAGCAGGACAGAATTCAATCCCAATCCCGATCCCAAAATGGCTCATTACGTGATTGATCCAGTGCATCAGAACTACTACATCAAGGACTCGATTGCTTACACCGAGGATCACGTTCCCGTGCGTATGCTGTTTTTTTGCAATTTCCCCAAGGATCTGATCCCGTCCCTGGATGACCACTTCGGGATGTATGGCAAGATCGTGCGCTTGCATATCTTCAATCCCAAGAAGAACCACAGGATCAAGAGACGCCTAGTGACCGGCTACGTGTTTTTCGAAAACGCCAAAGATGCAGCCCAGGCCCTGCAATGTAGGACTCACCATGTGAACGGTCGGAAGTTCCATGTGAATGCAAGCGATAGCTGGAACCAGCCGGATGCCTACGGAGCCCCGGAGCTCCCCAATGGCGAGGAGGTCCCTCCGATGCCGCCCATATTCAGCTTGAACGACCATTGCCTGGCGTACATTCTGGAGTATTTGCCGTTGCCTGACCAGATGCGCTTTGCCAGGAGTTGTCTGCGCTTCACGGCGGTCTACCAGGAGGCCTCCCCCAGACTTAACAAAGTGCTAGACCTCTCCAAGTTCGACGACATGACCGTTTGGGAAATGCGCGACTTCTTCAGACTGTCTGGGCCGCATGTGCATTCTGTGCAGGGCATTGTGCCCGCGACTCGCTTGCACCGCCTGTGCGATTTCATGGGTGCCAACTGTTCGAACGTGAAGGTTGTTCAGTTGTTTAGAAGTCCACTAGACCCGCGCAACCTGGAGAAGATGTTAGCTAACATGCACACGCTGGAGACGCTGCAGCTGCCCATGTCAGATCTGACTGACGCCGCGCTGCTGTCGCTCAGATTGCTGGTCAATTTGAAGAAGCTGAACTTGGACGGCAACCCGTTGAAGGGCCATGCATTGCAAAATTTCAATTGCCCGGTCGAGATTTTGTCATTAAATGACTGTGCCCACTTAGAACCCATAAACCTAGTGAGGATTTGCAGAAACTTTAGCCACCTGAGGGAGTTGAGCATAAAGAACATACATACCAAAGTTTTGCCGGCCTTCCAGATTCTTGTCAAGATAAACGGCTGCCCAGCCCTTGAGATCCTGCGTATGACCGCCTTCGGTAACGTCAAGTACGAGTTTGTGGCCCAGTTTCCCAGTCTCAGGCAGTTGACCATCTACACCGTCCTGGTGGGCCGCAGGACGCTGCGCAACAAGCTCTTTGAGCAGCTTGTCGTTCACAAGTCGCAGCAGTTGGAGCAACTGGAGATCTATGGAGCCACACAGCTGTCTAGGACAATGATGACCCACATCGGCCAATTGCAAGGACTGCAGTACATTCTTCTGCCCCGCATTGAAGTGGATTCTGCGCTAAATGAGTTGGCCAGCCTGCACCACCTGGAGCGGATCATTATGAGGCACTCGGGCAATATCACCGGATCTTCGGTCCTGAAACTGTTCCGAGCCTGTCCAAAATTGAGCGAAATTCGGTTAGACGAATGCATTGATTCCTGTGAGAGTCTGGTACTGGGCATAGTTTCGAGAGTGCGCCAGGAGATCGCCAACAAAGAGATCCAGCGGCAACTGCCCGTCAAGCTGCATATCTTAATCCAGTTGGAGCTGCAAAAGCTTGTCGAGGATCGGGAGGCAGTGCCAAGGGGCATTATTGAAGTGACGTCCACCTCGAACTGGGAATACGATCTAAACAATACAGACTTTGAAAACTTGCCGTTCGACGAGGACGATTTTGATCCATCCGATTTAAGCCAGGACGATGAGTCGATATACAGCGACTTGGACATGTACGACATCGGCTCCCAGAGTGACTAACGAAATCGGATTGCTTCAATCAATAAACCTTTGTTTCTTAGTTGTATCGAATTGCTCAGCCAAATAAACCAGACCGCTCAAAGGAGGACAGCTTGAAAGCGGAGCATTTATTAAAAAAAAAAAAATAGACAGTATTTGAACATTCGTAAATTAACATTTTAATAGAAATCATTATCCATTATCCATTATTTATATTTCGCAATTTAATACAAGAGTATTCACTCTTCGGCTTGGCAAATTTAGCCTGTTTCTTCGTTTTATTCATATTTATTTTGCCAGTTTGCCTGTTTCTTTATCAGCTTTAATGTGTGTCAGTCTAGCCATTGACTTTGATAAATAAGTATGACTTTAGTTTGTCCACTATTGCGAGTTGATTTCCAGTGTTCAATGTTCAATGTGCATTGCACAAATTCCTACCCTCCCCACCCCCCTATCTCTATCTCTTTCTGCTTTCGCGGCACATATGCCGGCTGTGATCATCTGTCGGGGATCTCCCTTTGCACGCACGTCCTCTCCCACATGTCAATATGTCAATGTGTGCATCCATATGTACACATGTTCATCAGTCATGCTCCGGCCATATGCATAAATGTACCTTTGTACATTTTACGCTCATGTAAGTGCACTGGAAATATTTCAAGGCAGAAATTGCAAATATGTTATTTTAAAAAGGGGAAAACATTTCTTTTTCTTTTACTGAACAATTCATACAAGTATATATTCTCTAAAGCCAAAATCTATGAACTCCTAAATGTCAATATTTTGTTGTAAGCTTCAACAATAAAGTAGAGAATAAAATGTGAATTTCAGATTAATCTCACTACTAAATTATGATAAATAATTTTTTCTGAGTGCACTTATGTACATACCGATGCATGTGTATGTGTGCCAGTTAATTGCAGTCTGTGCGTGGGCCGCTGGTCGTTTGTTTCTCAGTTTTTTTCCCGCTATTGCTGTAACTGCGATTGCCTCATTCGGAGTTTTTCACGGCGCCCCAAGAAATGTATGCAAAACTATTGTTGCTCTGTGGCTAATTGCAGACGCTGCGAGACTTGGGCGTTTTTTTTTTTAATTTCAAGTAATTAAGAGATATTTGGCAACTAGGAAATTAATTTGCTTTATTTTTTGAATTGCGACTTTGCCCGATGAACAATGAGCCGCATAAATTTGAACTTAACTTCAGTCGAATGTGGGCTAAAAATTGATAATTATGAGTTACTAAAGCGAATGTTATCTTTATTAATTAAAAAGATATTGATGTACATATGTCAATTAAAATATATTGTGACAGTTTTCCAGGCATCAGCTTAAATTTGCTATAGATAATTTGTTTATTTGTTAAGTCATTGTTACAAAGCCTCTTCGTTTAATAAATCCTTGAGATTGACATTTTAGCATAGTCTCTTTAATATTCCCCCATGCTAATGCTAGTTCCGCTTACTTAATTCAAACTACATGGGTATTTATTTTGTTATAGATTTCCTTGACAACTTCATTCCGAACTTGTCGGCCGCAAACCAAATAAGCAAATATTAGCATCTCTTGAGTACGAGTAGTGTGTGGTATGTGTGCTGGGCATAAACAAAGGCTTTAAGTGCCACTTTTTGACTGCACCTCGACCCAGCCAGTCAGCCAGCCAGTCAGCCAGCCTGCCAGCATCCAATCCAAGCCACACACCCACTAAACTAGGCGCTCCGACCAACTGCCAAGCCAAATGCCATAAAGAGTCGCCAAACGAGCCAAAATGGCAAAATGATAAATAAGCATGCAGGAAATTTATGCCAGCCAGCAGAAATGAATGGCATGTGGCTTTGACTCAATGTTGGTAAGTACGAGTATGTACTTTCGATGCTGCATTTGTTGGACTCGGACTCAGACTCGGATTCGGATTCGCATTTATTGCCACTTCACAGAAGATTAATTGCACGAGCGCTGGCCATAAATAAGGCAACAACATACACAACAGCATTATTTGCAAATGCGAAGCATAAAAGTAAGTGCATGTTGTAAAATTCAAATTAGAAGCCACTGCGGTGGCATCCACCAGTGACCTTGAGGAACCGAAGAACTGAAGAAGTGATGAAGTGGTCGGACCGGGGGGCGACAAGGTGTTCGCAGCTGAACAATCGAGTCATAAACAATGTGCAGCCAAGATGTTGCTCCCACTCTGCGACCCATCACCCAACACCTCTGAAAGCACAAAGCCCCCAACCATCTCCCCCCCCAGAAAGACCATCCAAGCCAAGGTCATCTCTTGGTTCTTCTTGTCTCGGCGGGACTAATTAAATTAATTAACATTTCAGGCACGCGATTGGCCTGGCTAAGCAAACAACGCAAACTGATAACAAATTCAACTTTGCTTTGTTCGTTTTTTGTTTTTTATTAATACTTGTATTTTGTTTTTTTTTTCGGGCATAGAAGGTGAATGTTATTTTCGCTTCTGCTGATGACTCTGGGGGCTGATTAGAATGTGCCTCGTCAGCGGATCATAAATTAAGCTGAGCTGCCTTTCCAATTTGCATACCCTGTAAATATCTGACCAGATGAGAATATGCTCACTTTTATGGGTTGCCTAACGATTTGAGAACAAAAAAATGGCCATTAATTAAACGAGATTTGAAGATGAGGGATTAGGTAACATAGATTGAATCAAAGATACTTTTGACTTGATTTTAAACAGGAAGAACTTTTAATTTAAATGTAATTTATTTATTAGCAAAGATGATTCTATTATTTGTTGTATTTTAATAGGCTTGAAGTTGTTTTGCCTATTGTATTGCCTACAACTATTTAGGGTAACTTTGCTTCCCTGACTATTGCCTTGCTTTCTTTTCAAGATTACTTTTCAAATAGGATGTTAGCTTCAGTTCATAAAGTACACGCTTTATTTTTTTTGTATTAAATAGCTTTATTTATTTGGGACAGGCCCCCCATGCCGCCGATCCAAACGACTGAGCTTGACCTTAGACCAAGTTGAAAGCAGGCACCTTGATATCGATGTTCGACGATATTTAAAATGCATGATGCAAGTGAGAGGAAAGGCTGGCGGCTAGACAGGAAAGGGAAACGATATCGGACGAATAAAAAATGCACAGAGACAGATACAGATACAGATACAGAAACCGAAACCACTTTCTCCAAGGCAAGAGATGATGGACAGCTCAATTCTTCGGGCAATGATTTTTTGTTGTCTATCCCCAAGCCATACTTATTCCACCTCCAACTGTCAGATATAAATCAACGATTCCATGCCATAAAAGGTGGATCAAAGAGATTCGCATAACAAAGGCTAATTACGCGACACACTCCGACTCCATCATCATGGTCTTTGCATCTGTTGTTTGGCTTTGGGATTGGGGATCTTCTCGCGACGGATCTTGGGCTCTTGAATAATTTTCGGATCAATCAAGTGGCCGACGTCGACGGCGGCTTAGAGCCATAAATCCAATGGCTCCAGCCGAGCGGGGGTTAGCAATGCAAATGCGATGCGAAAGTGGCCAGAAGACCAGACCAGACCAGAGCTGGGCACCCAAAAGTGGTAGCTAAATTATAAATGCTCGTTCGTGTGCTGGCCGGCTTTATTCCCAATGTCAGTTGGGAAATTAAAAACTAATTTTATGGCAATTCAAATTACGCACGTTGAGGCAGGCCTACACTGGAAAAAGTTTGGCCTAGAACTGGGGATGTTATTGGGGAGAAGGGTATTTTAATTTTTACCTATACAAAATACAATTTACTATTGGTAAACTTTAAGTTCCAAAATATATAGTATTTGAATGAAAATATTTTTTAAAATGTTTTTTCTTTTACCACCACAGTCTGTGGTGAACCTCGATTTCTTTCGGAAAGAGAAGGGGATTGGGGGAGTGAATGGGTGAGTGGGGGACCTGGAAAAAGAAAAAGAGGTTCCACCTTCGCAGCCAGTTGGTTATGAAAGCGTTTTACAAAGGCAATATGACTTTTTGTTCGTCTGCCTGCGTTGGGTATTGGGTCTTCAAAGTGAAAGAAGCATTAAAAAAGCGACCTGAAACATGATGACTTGACTCTCGGTTGTTTACTATATACGAAATGTGCGTTTTGCCTCATTTCAGTGTGTTTCTGTGTGTGGGGCTGTATTTTCAGCATTTCCCTTATAATTACACGCTTCCCATGCATAATCAACGATCACGTTCGCAGCTGCTGCTCCAAACGCCAAATGGCGCGCGAAAAACAACAAAGTTTGCGAATCATTTAGGCAAAAAAGCTGTTGAAACCTAATTTGAATTTGGCAAAAATCATAACGCTGTTTTTTTTTTTTGGGATGATATAAAAATCATCAAAGATAATGTGAGGTTATTGATTCGTCGGTGGCTTTTGTGGCCAGCACAAAAGACGGACTTAAAGCCAAACGATATATGGCTGACAAAGCCGAAGCCAACAAAGGCGCCAAAGCCTTGGCCAAGAACAAAAGGATGCCCAAACCTAGAGTTGGGATTCGCCTTGACTCGGTTCAATGTCGCCGCTTTGTTTGGACCCCAGAAATGATCGTCGCTATGCCACAAAGCCCTAATTGAATTATGTAAGCGGGAAGCAAAGCAGTTAACAAGCTGCGGTAACAGTACACTTACAGCCTGACCTTTTGTATTTCTTCGTTTTGTGTTTTTTTGTTTTTGTTTTTAATTTTGTTTTTATTTGGAAGCCGCAGGCATACACAATGCGATCCAAAAGCCCTGCGCTGAACTTGGATGAACGGATCACGAATTGCCAATCTACTTTCTTTCACCTTCGAACCGGCGATTTAATCCATCACGGAAAATTAACCGCGATGGGTGGTTATCTAATCGCGGTAATCGCGGGAACAATCGAAAGCGCAATAAAAAGTAAAACCAATTTAATCCACTAACTGAGATAGGGTCCAACCATTGCAAAAAACAAAAACCCAAAGAAACCCGTCTGCAATCACCACACATGACCATCAAAGGGAAATAAAAATGCAATTTGTATTTAAGTTGTGTTTTGCAAATGGCCATCGACCATTCAATAGAGTTGCTATTGCAATTTTAATCAAAAATTATTACCCATTTTGGGAGAATTATTACTTTTGAGTAAATGACCTACAACATAGGTTTTTGTAAATTAAATATTATTTCCTCTCCCTCTGCAGTTAGCTAATGCAAATTGTTATAACAACTAGTTCCATTATTATTTATTAACGTATTTTACAAATAATTCAAGCTTAATTGAAATGCATTAATGTTGTTTGCAAAAATCCACTCCACTCTCGCGGAAATAGTGCAAAAGGGAATAAACAAATTAAGCGTGCAGGAAGTAACAAACTGCCTGTAATGCCAATGAGAAAATTACACAAAAGTGGGTATCGAGCATTCGATATACGACGACTCACTCTCCGACATAATTTGACTAAAATAAATTGCATTAGCAGCGAAACAAGTTCAACACGCAGAATAACATTTAAATCGGCAAAATCGCAAAACGCAAAAAACGAAGACGGGACAAGAAAAATGACAGAAGGTGTGCAAAAAAATGTATCTGACTGCCGAAAAGGCAACGCGGCGGAAAGACGTTTGAAGTTCGGAGTTTTGTAGATGAGGCTGCGACAGCAAACACCGCGAGATAATTATTGCCGACGCTGATGAGACAGGCCGAAGTGGCAACAATGCAACAACAGCGGGTTAAAACAGTGACTGCAAAAAGCTGACGCCAGCAGCGGCAGTGTCTTAACAACAAAAGCACGGCAATAGCAAACACTACATAAATAAACGAATTAGAATTTCAGTTGAACAAACAAAACAACATAATGAAAAGAGTCCCTGTGAAAATAAGTTAAGAAGCAACCTACAACAGCAACAATTATATATATTAAGGCAATATTAGCAGCAGTTACATATAAAATTCAAGAAGTATTATTAAATTCTGTTCTAACCATAACAATACATTATAAGAAGTACCCAAGTTAATATATGTAGGTATTCATATGTATCATTTATATTCTGTAAAATCAGTGAAATCTGTAATCCAGAAACAAAAGCTGCAGCAACTTGAAATTCCAACAATAGCTTTTTTATTTATTTAAGAAATACTTATGTACTTTTAAATACATGATATAAGCGGTATAGTTTATCTAAATGCAGCATCAACTATCGTTAAATTCATAGAAACGGTAGCCACATTGGTAATAACTTAAAAGCGATAACAGCAACATAAAGTTAACAAATGCAGAAAAGTAGCAACAAAAGCACGAATATCAATAACAGTAGCAGCAGCACTATCAAAAGCAGCAGCAAAGCGATTATCAATAGTAGTAGCAGCAACAGCAGGCAACAACAGCAACAACAACAGCAGCAACAACAGCAGTAACAACAGCAACACAAGATACACTGTAACAAACGGCAGCAACATACACTCCCAAATCAATATCAAAAGCAGCAACAACAAGATACAGATACATAAACAGAAGCAGAAGCAACATCAACAGAAATACTACTATTGACAGTAGCAACATTCAACGGAAAACCAGACTCCGAACTGCCGCTGCCTGCGCTGCAGTCGCAGTCGACGTCGACCGAGAGAGAGCGGGTGCGGAGAGCAAGGGAGGGGGAGACAGCGTCGGCGGCGACGGCGGGACCGAAAGTTTTTCAACTCTTCGCCGACGGCGCAGACGCAGCGATCAGTGCGGTTTTGGAGTTCGTAGCGTCCGGTCGCGAGATCCCAGGCACAGTGGAGCCCCCCCTAATAAGAGTCCCGGATCGATCCGAAACCGAATCTAAAAATCGAATCCGATTGCAATTCGATTCGAGTCGCGAGTGCTCTCCATCTCTCTATCGGAGATTTTTCCCAGTGTGCTTGTGATTTGCCGTAGTAAGCAAGGATACAAAAAAGGATTATAACCACAACCTACCACTCCTCAGTTTATTACACTATATAGTAGCAGATACTATATATTATATATATTGTACAAATTGTACAAAACCGAACGTTAGCCATGCTGGCAATGAAGGATAAACCTTGGCTGCTGCTATTTGGCCTATTGGCCGCATTAAGCTGTAAGTACCCCGGGCAATGATTTATAAGTGCCATTGTGATGCAAATTGAACGGATAGAGATGCAGACGGAGATACAGATACAAATACAGATACAAATACAGTGCTGCAGAGAGGCTGAAACTAGATTAGTGGCCAGTATTTATGGCCCAGACAATGAGCCCACACAGCTCAATGACACGCCGAACCCGAGTCCGAATCTGAATCTGAATCCGAATCCGAATCCGATACATATAAATATATCATCTTTTCTGAGTGCAAATGAATATTCATCAGCTTTTATGATCGCCGATCCGCTGACCGTTGAACTGGCCAACTGACTGACTGGCCAACTCCATCCAAAACCAACACCAACACCAAAACCACCTGACAATTGTCCCACTGACGGACTGCATTAGCATTTTCACCGGAGATTTGCATAAATTGCTGCCAAGTTTCCTTGATTCCATTTCGGAGACCTCCTAGCGACTGGAAAAGCCGCTGGGAAAGTAGGTCTCTGGGTTGGCCAGTCATCGCGAATATCTCGGGCGGGGGGGGGAGCGTTTTTATTAAAGAAATTTAATTGTTGGGTCTTCGGGTGGAGTGTTGTATCTCACAAAGTAAAGTAACAATATTTCAATTTTGCTAGTTTAAATAGCTTTACGAAATAAGTATGTAAATACATTTTTCATCTTAGTTAAATCAATTGAAATTCATAAATATTTATGCATATTGGCATTGTGGCAGAAATTAAAAAGATTTTATAAATTTAAAAGTTTTGATTTTGTTCGGCCTAGAAATCTGGCTTGCAAAAATGTTTATTTATAATAATAAATTCAATTTTTGTTTAAACAGATATCATTTCTATCTGAAAAACCTACGAAAATATAGATTGTTGTTTGCTTAGCTTTGTTTGATTGTGCGTAAAACTTCTACGAAAAAAACCCCCCTTCTGAAATTCAATGGAAAATAAAAATCAATTTAATTTCCAGCTACAGATAATATATATATAATTCCCATTCAATTGAATGATATTTGTGATATTGTGTGCGATCATATGCATTTGTATCTATTGATTTTGCAATCGGTGCCGCTTCAGATGATTGGCAATTGCCCCCAACCAGTCCGTTGGGTTCGCTTGGCCAATAGTTGAGTGCCAGCCTAATGGCTCCATCCCCGTCCCCGTCCGTCTCCATCTCCATCGCCATCTCCATCTCCAGCTCCATCCAACTTTGGCCCGATCATCATTAATAAGCCTGCGATTGCCCGGTGTGCGGTGCTTTTAATTACACCTTTGGCATTTTGCATACGATCTCGCAAGTGCCCCCAGTGAGCTTCTCGTTGGTGTCGTTGTTGGTGTCGTTGTTGGTGTAGTTGTCGGCGTGATCGGGATTCTGGGCCAGCTAGGCGGAAATTTAAATTTGAAATCGTCTGGGCAGAACCGTGGCCGACAAAACTGCTCGGATTCTGGCCGAAACGAGAAAGACTCGTCCGTGTCTGCGCAAAATTTGGAGCAGCCCCAGCCCCATCCACAGCCAGAGCCATGGCCACGGAAAAGTGAACCAGCGGCCAGCGGCCAGTGGGTAAAAAAAAAACCAATCGGGTTGTGTCAAAAAAATAATAAATAACTGCAGGCCATGGCGACCATGTCGCCCCGCAAACCATTTGATGGCAGTTAAAAAACCAAACGTGTTTATGGCCCATGCAAAAAAAAAAAAAACACAAAGCCAAAAACACCAACAAAGATTGTAATAAAACACAAATAAATTGAATTTGAACAACAACAACAGCAACAGCAACCACAATAACTTTGTGAAGGTGAAGTGGGAATTTTTCGTTCGAAAACGAAATTTGCCAGACCACAAAAGCAAACAATGTTGCCCCATTAAAGTCGGCTCAGAACCATTCATCTCCCCGAAACTCAGAATTAGTTCCCATTTACGGCCTGGCTCTTTGAATTTGGCAGCTTTTGGTGTTTTGGTGTTTGGTGTTTCGGTGGTGTTACACGCCCCACGGCTTTTCGGATTGTTCTCAAAAATTTATTTGCCGTAAATCCGAAAATCCGAAACTTCCTGTGGCCCCCAGAACAAAGGCGGCGATCGAGTTAATGCTGTGACGCACTGCCCAATGTAGATCTGAGTCTAGTTTGTTTGTTTTGGTTTATTTGTTTGGCTAGAACCCGTTGGTATGTAAATTTCCACTCTAACCAAAATTGTGCTTTAATAAAGCAGAGGTTCTTGGGAGATTGGAAAACAAACAATAATTGGAAGATTGGAAAACAAAGTTTTAAGTTTATGAAAGAATATTCATTTGTTTTGTTTTTTAATTATTAATTTATTTAATTTCATTTAATTTACAAAACAACTTACCAATATAAACTTAATTACATCTTAATTCAAGATCAAAAAGTAATACTACAAACTAAATAAATAAATGACTTCTTTCAAATGTAATACTTGAAATTTGTTAATAAATATACGAGTATACTTACAAATTCCAAATAAATTATACAAATGCTAAATTAATTCAAGTTATGAAATATTTTCTCAGTATATGACTAATTAAGTGGCCGCTAAGTGGCTGCGCGGCGATTTCGTTTTTGCATTCACGAACTCCACTGACTCAACGCGCGTCGAGTTTGTTGCCTAAGTCTTTTGTTTTTTTGCCGCCCGTCTCACCGATTCTTGGCGCTGTCGCCTTGCCGTTGCAGGTTTCAGCTTCGGAGATGCTGCCTACCCGTATTATGGCACCAAGATCGGGGCCCTGACCCGCCTGCACCACGGAGTCTCCGGTGATGTGTACGCTGTGGACTCGCGCACCATCTTCATCAAGAAGTTCAACTACGATGGAGAGGCGCCTGCTGCGTACTTCTATGTGGGTAACACCGCCAAGCCCAGCAATGAGGGTGGCGCACGGTTGAGGGACGAGCGTGGAGGAACTGCCTCGCTGACCCGTCGCTACCGAAACAAGGACGTGACATTGTCGCTGCCCGAGGGCAAGACGCTGCGCGACATCAAATGGTTCTCGGTGTGGTGCGATGAGTTTGCGGTGAACTTTGGCGATGTGGCCATTCCGGCCAACTTGGACTTTCCCCGCCCGCAGAAGGTTAACGCATTGAGAGGTGTCCATGGTGTGTCCTCCGACAACATTGTCATCGTGGATGCCCAGACGTTGCTGGTGCCCAATTTCAGCTACGATGGAGAGGCGCCAGGTGGGTCCTCCTTTTGCTTACATTATTGAGATTCAAAATACTGGAGAAAACCAATAATAAATAATAAATATTTACCTTGATTATTATAAAAATCTCTTACCCGATCTCTCCCTTGCAGATGCCAAATTCTGGGTGGGTCGGGGCCAGCGTCCCACGCCCGAGGGCCTGAGGATTCCGGACGAGAATGGAAAGGAGAACCCGCTGCGTCGCTATGAGCGCAAGACCATCGTCCTGACCCTGCCCGAGGACCTGACCATCTTCGACATCGGCCACTTTGGCGTGTGGTGCGAGGCCTTCACCGTGGACTTCGGCCACGTCCGCCTGCCCGAGGGTCTGAACGTTCCGCCCTCGCTGAAGATGCTCGGCATCAGTCCACAGGTAAAGAAGAACGCCAGCCAGATCCTAAGCGAGCTGCAGCGCTGAAAGCGCCGAGATCACTGATCACTGGTCACTCACTGGTCGCGGGGAGCGGGATGTGTGGGAAGTGTGTGTTTAATTCTATTTATGCAATCTATTTATTGTTGTGTACGAGCATATGCAAAATATTTATATTTATCGAACCGAGCGGAGCGAATTGCATCCGGCTCCACAGCACGTGGCCGGAAATTCCTAGACTATAAGCTGGCATTTCTTCTCGTGCGAGACGGATGTGAATGGATGGATGGATATATGGATGGAAGGATGGCGGAGGAGAGATCCGAAATATATAATATACTTATATACATATGTGCAACGCATTCTATAATATATATATATATATGTGTCTACGTAATACTCACCTGCTTGTTATTTGTGTTTTGTTGTCTTGATCGGCTTTTGCTTGAGCTTGAGCTCTGGGAGCGCCATATACAAAATGAAATCTGTGTGGGACCGAATCCTATATATTCCTCCACCTCGAACCCACCACACACCACACTCCACACACACACACACACACTACAGTACACAAGAAACTCCCTCTACCAACTAACCCAAGCCAAATCAAAAAAAAAAAAAACATTTTTCATTTTGTATATTGCTTCATAACGAACCAAAACCAAAATCAATAAATTTGGAACCATTTCAAAAAAAAGCAAAACTCTTTCGAAAACAGCAAAGCAAAAATGCAAACATTTCGGGTATGCACAAAATTCTGACTTTGGCAATGCTTTCTCCTCCCCCACCCAACTCCACCTTCAAACTCCAAACTCCAACTCCACCCTTACACCACACACACACCCGCACCTCCCCGATCCCATTCCCATTCCAATCCGTATCCGTTTCCGTATCAACACCAACCCAACCTTCCTTCAACGAATCTCTTCCAGTCGAAGCTCAACTGCGAGGTGCTCTACGACGATCTGGCCTTCGAGGTTCGCTGGGCGGTGGCCGGCGAGAGCATCGTGGTCCAGTTGGTGGCCAAATTGGGTAAGTTCCGGGGCTAATGGGGGTGCTAACAGCTAACTGTCCGGAAGATGCGGAAGCCATTCCGTTGCCGTTCTGACTTGATTGGCATTTAGCCGAGCGTGATTCATTTTCGCGATTCGCTTAGCATTCATTTTGGTTAATCTGTGCTTAGGCACTGAAAAAAATCTTATAGAAAACCTCAAATAATTCGTTGTAATTATTTTTATTGAACCACTTTATAAACTCTTTGTAAAAATATTTAAAGTCAGCGAATTTTTCCAAATTACTTTTATTTCCGTTAAATTATTTTATTAATACCCTAGAGCATTTCATGTTAGCGAAGTCTGACTGTATTTATTAACATGTATTTTCGAATGCTTGCCAATGAATGAGCTAAAGCCAGAGCCGGAGACAGAGGCAAAGCCCTTTTGCCTGACCTATCCCACTGCCATTTGGTGACAAGCCTTCGTCGGCTGAGATTCCCTGCCCGAAAGCTGCATCTGCTGCATCTGGTGCTGGTGCTGATGCTGATTTATGATGCTTTGACATTTTATCGAGTACAGTTAGCAGGGATGGGGGCTCAGATGGCAACAATAAAATCCAGTTAGCATCCAAATTGACCGATCAGCATCCACGGCAGCAGCAGCATCCACTCCACTCGGCGGCAGAATAACAAGTTGCGAATTATGACGACTGGTTTTATTGCGCAACTCGAGTGCTGGCTTTAATGGGTGGACAGATGGACTGGCGGTTGGTTGGTTGGATGGTTGGATGGATGGATGGTTGGATACACAGATTTGTTGCTTGCAGCATCTGCAATCAGGGGCCTTGGGCCCCGGCCATCATCCGAACCCATCCGATGGCTGTAGCTGCCACTGGTCTTACGCCAAGCTGGGAATTGGCAGTTTGCAACCGCTAAGAATGCCGACAGGAATTTCCACCGGGAAAATGCCTGCAAACGGGTTCTGTTGGCCATTCGAGAATTGGGGCGAGCGACTTTCGTTGATTGCGGGGATCGCAGCATTTCCCCCAGAACTTTAATGCACTCAAAAATATTAATTAGGGAAATTTTAATATATTTTATTTCGCAACAAACTTTATAAATTTGATAGCACCAAAATAAAGTAAATAATAAATTATAGATAGATAGATTTTGTTAAATGTTTAAAGTCATAAATAATATTATAAACTATAATTAAATCGGCGGATTCCAAATTTCCTAAGAATAGGCTCTCTGTCACCTCCTGCCATCCAACTTACATTGTGATTGTCTCCCAACAGAACCCAACCACTACATGTCCTTCGGCATCTCGCCGAACAGGAACATCAGCCAGATGATTGGAGCAGATGCAGTGGTTGCCTGGGTGGATCCCCAGACTGGAAATGGATTCGCGCTGGACTACTTCCTGGAGGGCAAGGCTCAATGCTCGGGTGGGCGAGGAGCCTGTCCGGATACGAAGATCTCCGAGAAGACCAACTCCATTCGGCTGCTGAACGCGGCCATGGTTAATGGATATTCGATTGTGACCTACCAACGTTCCTTGGCTGCTACGGATCGCTTGGATCTGCCGATTTCCGTGACGGATGCAGAGTCTGTGGTGTGGGCCATTGGACCGCTCAACGATTTCCGTGAGGTATCGTTCCACACCTTCTACAACAAGCATCTGCACCAGATCGAGTTTGGTCGCCAGCCCAAGTGGAATTGCCCCCTGCCCGAAGGTGCTCGTCCTGGCAGCAACTCCTCGGAGCAGGAAGATTCCCCTACCGCAGTCCAGAGCTCAACTGGTGGAGCTGGCTATCCCCCGGCTGGCAGGCCCGATGTGGAGCCCGAGGAGGAGTTCTACGAAAACCGGGCGGAGGCACTGCATCGTCAACCGCCTCAGAGGCGGCAGGAAACGGCCATCATCACCCAACGCCGACCAGTGCCCACTCCCAAGCCCGTGAACAGCAATGGTGCCTGGGACATTCCGGCCATCCAGTGTCATGAGCCCGAGGATGGTGTCTTCTACGCCCAGATGGGACCCACCGGTGGCAAGCACGGATATCCAGCCATCACGGGTTAGTGTCTATCAATATATCTATAATTTAAATTGGATCTGGATTAATCTCAACCATTTCGTAGGTCATGTGGGCTGGGGCATTTCCTGGTACATCAACGGACTACTGATCCCCGAGATCCATGTGGTTCGAGGTAGAACCTACACCTTCGTGGTGGAGGGCGGAAACAACCCGGACATCCCAGCCAAGTATCATCCATTCTACATCAGCGATGATCCTGTCGGAGGATTCGAGCACAAACGCGAGGAGGAGAAGAAGGTGGGAGTTCTAGGAATGGTTATGGAATTTTAAGATCTTATTTTTAATCCAACTAATTTTTCCAGGCCGTTCGCATCTTCGCCGGAGTACACCGGTCGCGTTCCGGCCAGGTCACGCCCACCGGTGTGGGTCGCCTCTGCAACTGGACGCCGGATGTGGAGGGTCCGCCAGCGGATGATTACCAATCCTTTGGCGCCTACCAGCGCACCCTGACCCTCAAGTGCGATGCGGGCGAGCCGGGCGTGATCAGCTGGAAGCCGGACAGGAGTACGCCGGACACGGTGTACTACCATTGCTTCACGCACCGCTACCTGGGCTGGAAGATCCACGTGCACGATGCCTGCGACTCGGAGACGGGCGGCTACAAGACGTCGGCCTCGGAGCGGCACGAGATCAGGCTGCCCGCGGAGCCGGCTCCCGTGAACGAGAACGAGTTCGCCGGCGAGACGGCTGCTTCACTGCGTCACGAAACCAAGGTCAGCGCCAACGATAATTTTTTATTGAAGCACCAAACCGATTTGATTAAGAACCACAATATGAACGGAACACCGCCCAAACTGAGCTTTGAAATAACGAAATCTTCGGAAATAACCAAACTGATTTCAGATGGCATCCGCGCTGCTGAGGCTCTCGAGGAGAGCCTACTGAGGAGTCCCCATCCCCACCAGAAACCGAACCCGAATCCGAACCAGAAACCGAACCTCAACCCGCACCTGAACCTGAATCTGAACCCGAACCCGAACGAGATCAGCTCGAGACCCGAGATTTTGCTGGGCGAGATCCAAGCCCACCACTTGAACACATCTCCATCCGCATCCTCATCCGCATCCCTGTCGCCCCAGACCCTGAAACTGCCCATCTTCGCGACCGCCCCCCATCTCATCCACCCACATCCCCCGCACTTGCATCGCCTGCACCACCATCCGCAGCATGCCCCCGCCTCTCAGTCACCGGTTCATCCGCATCTCCTCTTGCACCATCACAATCTAACCGCTAATCTTCCAGCGCTGGCCCAAAAAACAATTGGGCTATCCGAGTTTCTGCGTCCGCCGCAGAACGCTCCGCTCTTCCATCCGGTGAAGCTGCCGGGGCGTCGTCCCTTCCCAGCTCCCATCAAGAAGGTTCCGGCATCGAGGCCTGTGCTGCCTCAACAACATCCGCATCCGCATCAGCACCCGCATCCGCATCCGCACCCGGCTATCTTGCAGCAGCCTTCGCTGATCGTGAGTCACTACAGGAAGCCGGTTCCGGGTTTGCTGAAGCCCTTCGTCAAGGAGAAACCCTTTCCCCTGCAACCTTTGGCTGCCTCTGTCCTGCTCCTGGGCCAACCCACCGAGCTCGGAGGAGGGGGCAAGCTGGGATCGAACTTAAAGGGGAAGGGTAAGCCCAAGATACCCGTGCCCTATGGAGATCTTGAGCCACAGGGATCTCTGCAGAACAGTGCTTTCTTCAACCACCAGGCCAAGGGAGATCAGAAACCATTGGTTACTCCCTCGCCCAGCTCTGCACCTACAACTACAGCTTCCATGCCGCTGATAAAACGCATTCCCATCAAGGAACCCTCTAAGGAGGAGATAGCCAGCATGAGGCCAGCTATTAACCAGGGATTCAAACCCGACACCGTGATTGTGGAAAGCGGTTTCCGACCCATCATGAGGACCGATGGAACCGGTGTTCAACTGCCGAAGGAGCTCATCGATCAGGTAGCCCATCGTCGCGAAGATCCCGGCACGGAAATCGACGAAGTGATGGAAACGGACACCCTCTTCCTGACAGCTCAGCAAGGAGAGAGCGAGACGCAGAGCTTCGAGCCCATGTTCATACCCTCGCCCCTGGACAGCACCAATGCCTCCAAGTTGATCCAGAAGATCAAGGTGAAGGAGGTGAGCCCCACGGCCTCGGCCTTGAGATTACCCTCGTCTGCTATGGAGCACGCCCTGCCCGCCGCCTCGGAGTTGAGAAAGCCCACACTAGATGAAATGTTTGGAGAGGAACTGGCAGAAGAGGAGCTGGCCGAGAAGGAGCTGGAACTGGCGGAGCAGCTTGCAGAGCAGCTCCATGAAGATGAGTCTGAGGAAACCACTAAGAAATTAATTGTAGTACCAACCAAGGAGATTCCCAGCACCACCACCCGAAGACCGGAGGCCGAGTTCCTGGAGGACCTCTTCGGACCCGAGGAAGACGAACTCTATGCGGACGAGATGGAACTGGAGTCGGATGACCGTTTGGCAGCCGCTGCCGAGCGAATAGACACCTACTATCTGCCCCCGGACAACCGAAAGATTCCGCATGCCAGCCTCCCCAGCGGAGCTCTCTACACCTTCGATGGCAAGTCGGTGGTGGATAGCAGTCTGGTCTTGCCCCCCAAGCTGGATACTCCAGACAGTGGGGGCAATGTGCGTCACACCACTTACGGGCTAACTCCCCTGGAGCAACTGGTACGCACCACTCCTCAGTTTGTGGCATATAGGGGAGAGTTGCCGGAGGAGTTGCGGGCCACCGAACTGCCGCAATCGGTGACGGACTATTCCCGTCCCGCGCCCTTCAGTCGAAGCCCCAGCTCCACAACTCCCGGATTTTCCAGTAGCAACACCATCTACCCGTACTCCTCGTCGCAGGGAACCAGAACCACATTCACATCATCATCATCAACTTCGTCATCGTCATCGCCATTGTCCTCATCCTCGCTGAGACCCATTTCCACCAAGTTGCACCTCCTGAAGCCAGATGGGAGGAGTGCGTAGGATCTGATCTGCAATAGCGAAATTATAATGAAAAACCTAGAATATAACCGATTTGGGGTGTACTCATAACCACGTTACATTTACTCGTAAACCTGTATTAGCCCGTAGTTTTCTTTTACCAATTATGATGCTCTTAATTTTAAACAAAACGCATGAATTTTATTAGCTAAGCTAAACGATTGTGTTTAAGCCGCATTTTAGTCGTTGTGAAATAAAACCAAGAATTAATCAGATTAAGTGTTCTAATTTTGTAGCCATCTGTAATAATGTACAAAGAATTTGTTACTCAAAATTAATGATAATTCAGTTTGGAATCGGTTTTGAATAGTAACGTTTTTGTGGTTACTCTAACTAGTGTTAGCTGCGGTCACACTGCATTAACTATCGATTGAAATGCGAATGTCATCGTTACTTCGATTAAGTCCCACAATCCCGTGCCAGAACGTGCGTCTTTGTTGCGCTGCAATTTGTTTTGTTTTGTGAACAATTATGTCGGCGCAATACCAGCGGTTTCTGAAAGTACTCGAAAAGTGGCCAGCGGACAAAACGAAAGCCGGCAGGTGAGCATTAACACAGCAAAATACACCTGGGCAGCGGGTCCCATAGCAATGTTCGTTCTGGCGGCCTCTGTGGATTATCTAATATTTTGTCCGCCAAGAACCTAAGTTCCAACAGCTGATTTGGGTCGTGGGACTCATTTGAATGTGGGTTTCATTTGACTTTTGGTGGATTGTGGGTTTCATTTCACCGGTTGTGGATTGTTTCTCATCCCGGCTAGTTGTGGATCGCATGTTGGACTTAATTGATCTTGGCTTACAGAGCCTCATTGTCTTACCAGTTTTCAGAACGTTCAGTCAGCTTAAGTTAGTTAAATTTTCCGCAAATATGGCCTCTAAGTTTGTGTATCAGTTGGAAGCAGAGGAATTTATTTTAGGAAATGGTGTTAAGGACTTGTAAGTAAAATACATAGAAGACCTGCAAGTTTTTAAATCGTTTGGCTTGCACTAGTACATACGATGTGCTTAAAGTAATTAACAGATAATTACGATAATTTTCCACCTTTAGACTGAACGTGTCAAGTGGATTTCATGTATTGTTTGTTATTTTTTTATTTGATCGATTCTAGCTCTCGTCTTTTTCCTTATTGATCCTAGTCCTTGAACGAATAGGGAGTAGACAACTTTTGTAACTAAGATTCCAACAGATATGCAAGAAATTATTTTTCCTGATTCTTCATTGTAAGCGAACTTTTCTCGAACTTCCCAAGACAATTGTAAAGCTTAGATTGTGGACCCATTTGATTTATCTTTCTTTTGTTTATGGTTGCACCCATTGGTTTTTAATTTCAACCCCACCGAGGTGTTTCTCAAACCACAATTTCCGGGAAGTCAACGAACCTGCCCAGAGCTGCGCTGCTTGGAACGAACATCCGCCCCAGAAACACACACAGATTCCATCCACCACATAAGCCGCACTGCAATAAAACTTTCTCTCTCTAACCCAAACAAGGGATCTCGGCGAGCAGATTCGCAAGCAGGTGACCAAACTGACGAGCCTCGAGAGCGGTGCAACGGAAAAAGAGCTGGACCGTCAGATCGAGGCACTGGAGAGGCTATCTGGCAACGTATACGCCAAGAAATATCCACGTACCTACGACTCCACGGCCACGGGACTGACTGCTGCCCAGTGCAGTCAGGTATTGAGCTCCGAATTCCTGCAGTATATCAACGAGGGCTCGCGCAAGAAGTAACATCATGATGAAGCGACTCCTAAACCCGACTAGACTGAAACTGGCATTGAGCAGAAGTAATCACACCAAGGCGGCAGCAGCAGAGAAAGATCTTCCCCATGTTCCCGTGCTCTGCGACACAGCCATCGAATATCTGCAACCCGTTCCCGGAGGCACCTATTTAGATATGACCTTCGGAGCAGGTGGCCATACGCGACGTCTTTTTGAGCAGTGTCCCGAGGCGAAGGTCTATGCTCTGGATCGAGATCCTGTGGCCCACCAACTGGCCAGGGAGTTGAGCGAAAGGGAGGAGTTCCAGGGCCGACTGATTCCCCTGCTGGGCAGGTTCTCCGACATACCTAAGCTCTTTGCAGAGCAAGGCCTCTCTAAGCATTCAGTGGATGGCCTGCTCTTCGATTTTGGCTGCAGTTCCATGCAATTTGATGAGGCGGAGAGGGGCTTCTCCATCTCCAAGGACGGACCGCTGGATATGCGAATGGACCCGCACAATGGAGGAGTCACCGCAGCGGAAGTGCTGGCCAAGATAGAGGAGGCAGACCTGGCGAGAATTCTGAGAATCTATGGCGAGGAGAAGGCGGCCAAGAAGATAGCCAGAGGATTGATAGATGCCCGCAAGGCGCTCGTGAGAATTGAGACCACCAGGGAGCTGGCGGACATAGTGGAGGATATCCTGGCCAGTGGTCCCCGAAAGGATAAGCTTCAGAGACCCTCCCACTCGGCCACCAAGACTTTCCAAGCACTACGCATCTTTGTGAACAACGAGCTGAATGAGATCAACTATGGCATGGTTTTGGCCAATGAAATCCTTCGTGTCGATGGCCGCCTAGTCACCATTACTTTCCATTCGCTAGAGGACACCATCGTGAAGCGCCACATCAATGGAAACGTAGCAGCCGGAGCCGCCAATCCCCTGCCCCTCAAGTATTCCGGTCACGACATCGTTGACGATCCCGAGATGCTGCAATCCCTGGTCCAGACCAATTGGAAGCAACTACACCGCCATGTCATCGTCCCAGATGCAGAGGAGGTAGCCCGGAACACTCGCAGTCGCTCCGCCAAGCTGAGAGCAGCCGTCAAAATAAACTAAAAGCACGCCCAATAAATTCCGTCGGTCTAGTCCAAATTCTCGCACTCGAATTCTTTTTTTTTTCTCTTTCTATGCTCGGTATATGGTGGTGTGCTCTGCTTATCTGCCCAACCAATTGGCACCTGATGATAAGGACTGGTTTATCTATTTACCGGAGTTATTTGTGTTTCCCGTGCAGAATTGTTTGGGCTCGGGGCAGTTTTTGTTTAGTTAGATTATCAAATTGTTGTTAATTGCCAGGTAGAGGCTTAGTAAAGTGATTATGTACAGTGGGTTTAATTTTGGTTTTTTCGGTGATATTTTAATATACTATATGGAAGTATATGGATATAAGGAAGTAACAATTATAAAATGTTTGAAAGCAACTTAAAAATGTTACGATATATGTTAGGAAACCTCCAACTTCTGATTCCCAGTTCGAAATGAAATGCTCTTTATTAATTTATATTTCCCTATGAGTTCCATTGTGTTATTTTATGGTCCCATTGAACTTTTGAGTACTACTTCGATGGCTTCATATCAGCTGTTCCCGATTTAAAATGGAAATCACATTTGCCAGATATTTTCCACTTTCGCAGTCTCGGTGTGAGTTTACGATTTCCATCTGCCATACCCTTTGCGGTTGTTTTCCTCCCAGAGATGGATCAAGTCTGTAAGAGGCCTCTTAGAGAGCTGGCATACGTCAGACGGTGTTATTTACGGTTGCCAATCGAAAGATGTGACCCGCTGGAAACCCGAAACCGATAATCTGGAACCCTGATAAGCGGGAGCGGGATTAAAAAACGGGAGAGGGACGAGCACCTAGGCTATAGATAGGAGCCCCCGTCCGATCGGCCGCTCAGTTGCATTGCGCGAGCCGAGTTGGCGTGGCTATTGAGGCGAAATTGTCGGGCTTTCGGAGTTCAGTTCCTTACGGGTTTGCGTTATTTCAGCGGAGAGCGGAGCGGAAAGCCGTTGGTCAAGATGAGCGAGGCCAAGATCATATCGGGCACGGCGGTGGCCAAGTAAGTGGAGCGTACTATTATTTATCCTTTAACCCAGATCTAATTTATATTTGGATTCCCTGCCAGATCCATTCGCGAGGAGCTGCGCAATGAAGTGTCGGCGATGGCGAAGCAGTCGAAGAACTTTGCCCCGGGATTAAGGATCGTCCAGGTGGGCGGCCGGGAGGACTCCAACGTCTACATCCGCATGAAGATCAAGGCGGCAACCGAGATCGGAATCGATGCCGTCCATGTCCAGCTGCCCCGATCCATTACCGAACTGGAACTGCTCAATAAGGTGAGTGCTCGATCACAAGGTGGTTATGCAACGGGAAAGAATGTTGCTTAAAATCTAAATCGAATTTCAAATCAGTAATCTCTTTCCGTTAAGATTAAATCCAATCAAACAATCTAAGTTAAACAAATATTTTATGTATTTAATGTTTCACAACTATTTACATAAATATGTTTATCACCAAACACTGATATGGATAAAGTTATGATATAGTAAATAAGAATAGAAATGTGTGTTACTGAAACTTTTAATTAAATATTAAAATGTAAATATTTAGTTTAAGTTATATAACTTATGATTAAGACATTTCCTTTTCGTCATAAATGGATTCATGACTAAAGCATTTTATATTATGAATTACGCGAATTATTATTATTATACCCATAATAAGTAGTTCATATTATTATACAAAATGTTAATTACTTATTTAAAATATTATTTTAATTCAATAAACTTCTTTACATTTAGATCAACGACTTAAACGACGATCCGCGGGTGCATGGAATCATCGTTCAGATGCCCCTCGACTGCGACACTTCCATTGACTCTCATCGCATTACGGACGCCGTTTCCCCCGAGAAGGATGTGGATGGCTTACACACAGTCAACGAGGGTCGCCTAGCCATCGGAGATCTCGGTGGATTCCTGCCTTGCACCCCCTGGGGCTGTCTGGAGTTGATCCGTCGCTCTGGCGTGGAGATTACCGGAGCAAGGGCAGTGGTCCTGGGTCGCAGCAAGATCGTGGGCACTCCCGCAGCCGAGCTGCTCAAGTGGGCCAATGCCACGGTAACGGTGTGCCACTCGAAGACCCGCAACCTGGAGGAGATCACACGCAGTGCCGACATCCTGGTGGTTGGCATCGGTGTGGCCGAGATGGTAAAGGGATCGTGGATCAAGCCGGGAGCTGTCGTCATCGATTGTGGCATCAATGTGAAACCGGGTAAGAGGGGGTGATCTATTATCTTTTCCTCCACAATTTTCTGGAGATTTTCCAAACATTTTCACTTGTTTACCAATTTCCATGCCAAGGCTTATCAATGCGTTTGATCCCCACGGTAACCTTTGAGTTCGTTTTCAAACATCTCCCAGTCGGGGATCAACTCGCGATCGGAGTGGACCGGTCCGAGATCTGAGATCCCTCTCCTGAGCCCCCCTCCTGAGCCTCTCTCACCCGCCTGATACCCTTCTCCGTTCCTCCGCAGATTCCAGCAAGGCCAGTGGCACTCGTTTGGTCGGAGACGTGGACTACGAGGAGGCCCGGTTGGTGGCAGGACATCTGACACCCGTGCCCGGAGGAGTAGGACCTATGACAGTGGCCATGCTGATGAAGAACACCGTACGGTCGGCGACCCGAGCCCTTAAGCGTCTCTCCCAAACCCAGTGGTCACTTCAGCCATTGCCTCTGAAGCCTCTGCGCCCGGTGCCCAGTGACATTGTGATTGCCCGCGCCCAGAACCCCAAGGACATTGCTGTGCTGGCGAAGGAGATTGGCCTGCAGGCGCGAGAGGTGTCTCTGTATGGCAATAAGAAGGCCAAGATCTCGCTATCCGTGCTGCAGCGACTGGCGGACAGGGAGGTGGGCAACTATGTGGTGGTGGCCGGAATGACACCCACTCCCTTGGGCGAGGGCAAGACCACCACGCTGATGGGCTTGGTCCAAGCTCTGGGCGCCCACAAAAGCCGCAACACCATGGCTGCTCTGAGGCAACCCTCCCAGGGTCCAACCTTTGGCATCAAGGGAGGAGCAGCAGGCGGAGGCTACTCGCAGGTCATTCCCATGGAGGAGTTCAATCTCCACCTGACCGGAGACATCCATGCTGTGTCGGCGGCCAATAATCTTCTGGCCGCCCAACTGGACACCCGCATCTTCCACGAGAACACGCAGAAGGACAAGGCCTTGTACGAGAGACTAGTGCCCAAGATCAAGGGACAGCGGGTGTTCAGTGCCATCCAACTGCGCCGCCTGAAGAGACTGGGGATCACCAAAACGGATCCCGACACCCTGACAGAGGAGGAGTACGGAGCCTTTGCCCGTCTGGACATCGACCCGGAAACGATCATGTGGGAGCGTGTGGTGGACATCAATGATAGGTATCTGCGCAACGTCAACGTGGGCCTGTCGCCCACCGAGAAGGGAATCTCCAGGAACACCAGCTTCTCCATCTCGGTGGCCAGCGAGATCATGGCCGTGCTGGCCTTGTCCCGCTGCCTGGAGGACATGAAGCGACGTCTGGCCGACATGGTAGTGGCATTCGATAGATCCGGAAAGCCAGTGACCGCCGATGACCTGGGTATGACTGGTGCTCTGGCAGTGCTGCTGAAGGACGCCCTCGAACCAAATCTGATGCAGTCCCTGGAAGGCACCCCGGTTCTGGTACACGCTGGACCCTTTGCCAACATTGCCCATGGCTGCAACTCCATCATTGCAGATGAGATCGGTCTGAAGCTGGTGGGCAAGGATGGCTTCGTCTGCACGGAGGCGGGATTCGGCTCGGACATCGGCATGGAGAAGTTCTGCAACATCAAGTGCCGCACCTCGGGACGCACACCCAACGCCATGGTGCTGGTGGCCACCGTTAGGGCCATCAAGATGCACGGAGGCGGAGCTCCAGTCACGCCCGGAGCACCGCTCAACAAGCAGTACACCGAGGAGAACCTGGAGCTGGTAGAGAAGGGTCTGCCCAACCTACTACAGCACATCTCTAATGGCAAGGCCTTCGGCATGCCCGTGGTTGTGTGCCTCAACCAACATGCGGCGGACACTCCGGCGGAGCACGAGCTGGTGAAGAAGGCGGCTCTAGAGGCGGGCGCCTTTGCCGCCGTCGTCTCCACCCACTGGGCAGATGGAGGAGCCGGGGCCGAGCCGCTAGCCGAGGCTGTGATTAAGGCCTGCTCCCTAAACAACCCTTTCCGGCTGCTCTACGATGTGGCGCTTCCGCTGGTGGACAAGATGAACAAAATCGCCACCACCATGTACGGAGCAGGCCAGGTGAAACTCTCTTCGGTGGCCGAGGAGAAGGTCAAGCGACTGACAGAGGCGGTAAGTGAATATTCAAACCGAAAGTCGATCTAAAACAATAACTATTTTATATTCCTCTTACGTTCTAGGGCTTTGGCAACCTGCCCATCTGCATGTCCAAGGTGTCGGGGTCTTTCACGGGCGATGCCAAGATAAAGGGTGCACCCAAGGGCTTCACCCTGGACGTGGAGGATGTTTACGTTTCCGCCGGAGCCGGCTTTGTGGTGGCTATGTGCGGCGAAGTAACCAAAATGCCCGGCCTGCCCACACGTCCTGCCATCTACGACATCGACCTGAACACGGAGACCGGACAAATCGAAGGCCTCTTCTAGACTCTCTGGCCAAGAGTTGATTCCTGATAATTCCCAAAGCATTTGGTATATAAAATATTGACAAATTCCTTGATATGTGTATAAGAATGGATTTCCAACTGCTAACAAATAAGTTTTTACAGATAATGAACCCATTATTGATGGTGTTTGGTATTCCAAATGATTTTAGTGTACTACTATCCATCTCCTTCTCAACTATAGTTCCAAAGAAGTGGCGACAAAACTGATTAATCCAAATTCATATACGATTTACTGAAAATGTCTCTTGGTAGAAGTGGGTAAAATAGTACAATATTGATCAATAGAAAAGAGAAGAAATCCCCTAGTGAGTTTTTTTTTTCCGCGTGGATTTCATAATTTGAGACTGGGTTGGACTAACAACAGGATTGGCACCCGCGTCGGCAGTATCCTTCTTGCGTATCTTTTCCATAATCTTGAAGTAACGAGCGATGATGTTATCAACCGAGCGAACATCCTGGGCTTTGTTCAGCTCGTTTTCACAGCGTGAGACTATGTTCGTCAGCAAGCCCCCGGATCGGTAGAACTGGATGCGGATCTCCCGCTTGGCCCACTTGCAAATGACCTGATGCTCGCACGGCTCGTACTCCCGCTTCAGCTCGTAGAAGTGATCCAAGGTTTGGCTCATTTGGCGCATCTTGTGCGCTCCGATCCTCGGGATCTCCAGATAGGGGCGCCTGATGATGTGGTACGGATCGTACTGCTCGGTGAAGTTTGAGTAGCGCACTGTCGTCCAGTCCAGCATCAGTATGGTGTTGTAGAGATTCTTCGGATGTCCCAGGATTCCGTGGGCAACGTCGACCAAACGGAGCTGCGACCCCGACACAATGTACTCCATCTCCAGCTCGGCGATGCGGATATCGGTGCCTCGGTACTTGCGCACTCCGATCCACAGGATCGGCATGTCCTCCTCCGCCACCAAGACCAACTCCTGGATCAGAGGCGACACCTGGGCACGATAGTTATAGTTCTTCTTGTTCTTGCCATACAAAAGACTCTGCTCCGCAATGGAGAAGATTAGGTATTCGGGTTTGGTGAACACAAAGTACTCCGAGCGAAACAGGCGATTCACCTCCATTTCGATGATGAAGTACGCCCTGCGATGCATGCAAATCCAAGTCACCTGAATGATCACGGCCAGAACCTGCTCGTGGAAGGTTTTGTCGTGGATGGTCGCCGATATGTTGGAAACGGCCTTCATGTGGTAGAACTCGGACATGTCGCCCTCGCCCTTGATGATCTCACAGTAGTTGCGGGCCACCAGCATTCGGTATTGGCTGAGGTACATGGAGTAGTTCTGCTTCATCTCGGTGGTCTGCGCGCTCTGGATCTGGGCCATCTTGCCCTTTATTTCGTCGCGACGGATCAGCACGAACTCCACCATGCGCAGGAAGTACTCGAAGTAAATGATGATGGAGTGCATCAGATTGAGCATCTCCACCGAGTGCATGAACTTTATGAACTTGTACGAGAGGAAGTCGGGGGGCATCAGGTAGAGGACCAAGTCCCGTATATCATCCAGCACCACCGAGTCGCCGTCGTAGGTTCCTGGGGATCGTACGTAGTCCTGCCTGAAGATCAGCTCCTCCTCCTGGTCCATGGTGCGCAGGAACTTGAACCCATTGGTCATGATGAAGCGCTCCCTGGCATTTTCCAGATCGTTGTGCGACTGAAAGTGGAGGCAGTCCTTCTCGTTGTCCCACGACCACTTGCCGCTGTAGTACTTGGGTGCATAGTTATCCACATGAAGACGCTTCATTATATCCACTAGTCTTGTATCCTCGTTTCTTTTGAGTTGGGAGAGTGGGATTATTTTCCAATGTGTAATTGAGGGTATATTGAGGATATCAAACCAAGTGTCAGGGAATGTCTATGTTGTTCTGATCCAAAGTATCCGAAGG
>JAJJHY010008598.1:8907125-8921020 GCA_021224005.1 Drosophila setifemur | reverse complement strand
TTTATAGTTTCCCATAGGGAAGGGAAGGATATCCTCATCGCAAATATTACAAGGAGCATACAAGCCCACACACCTCAAGCTGTATAGCATAACCAATCCTGTCAAACTATGTAGTATTTACAATCCAGAAGCCCTTCCGATCAAACACTTTTCAAGGAGTTGTCCGGCGTTGGTTGTTCGGCAACTGGCCCAGCATGTTCCGGTGCAGCAATGTCCATCCGGTGATAAGGCAGTTTTTGTTGCGATCCGCGGTTCTCAATTATCTGGGCAAGTGCCTGCGACGGCAGTGGGATGACTGGAGCAAGCTGGTCAAGACGAGCGAGGCCAAGATCATATCGGGCACGGCGGTGGCCAAGTAAGTGGAGATTACTAGTATTTATCCCGTAACCCTGATATAATTTATGCTTGAATTCCCTGCCAGATCCATTCGCGAGGAGCTGCGCAATGAAGTGTCGGCGATGGCGAAGCAGTCGAAGAACTTTGCCCCGGGATTAAGAATCGTCCAGGTGGGCGGTCGGGAGGACTCCAACGTCTACATCCGCATGAAGATCAAGGCAGCAACCGAGATCGGAATCGATGCCGTCCATGTCCAGCTGCCCCGATCCATTACCGAACTGGAACTGCTCAATAAGGTGAGTGCTCGATCACAAGGGGGTTATGCAACGGAAAAGAATGTTGCTTAAAATCTAAATCGAATTTCAAATCAGTAATCTCTTTCCGTTAAGATTAAATCTTACCAAACAACGTAAGTAAACTCATTTTTTATGTATTTAATGTTTCACAACTATTTACATAAATATGTTTATCACCAAAAGTTAAAGATAAAGTTATGATATAGTAAATACGAGTTGATATATGTGTTACTGAAACTTTTATTTAAATTTAAAAATGTAAATGTTTGGTTTAAGTGTTATATAACTATCTATGCTTAAATAGTTTTTTTTTGTCATACATTTATTCATGACTAAAGCATAATATTTATTAAATTTAGAGAATTCTCTTTAATTTTGAGTGAATAATTATTATTATATATATAAAAATTTAATTACTAATTTAAAATATTATTTTAATTCAATAAACTTCTTTACATTTAGATCAACGACTTAAACGACGATCCCCGGGTGCATGGAATCATCGTTCAGATGCCCCTCGACTGCGACACTTCCATTGACTCTCATCGCATTACGGACGCCGTTTCCCCCGAAAAGGATGTGGATGGCTTGCACACGGTCAACGAGGGTCGCCTGGCCATCGGAGATCTAGGTGGATTCCTGCCCTGCACCCCGTGGGGCTGTCTGGAGTTGATCCGTCGCTCTGGCGTGGAGATTACCGGAGCAAGGGCAGTGGTCCTGGGTCGCAGCAAGATCGTGGGCACTCCCGCAGCCGAGCTGCTCAAGTGGGCCAATGCCACGGTAACGGTGTGCCACTCGAAGACCCGCAACCTGGAGGAGATCACACGCAGTGCCGACATCCTGGTGGTTGGCATCGGTGTGGCCGAGATGGTAAAGGGATCGTGGATCAAGCCGGGAGCTGTCGTCATCGATTGTGGCATCAATGTGAAACCGGGTAAGAGGGGGTGATCTATTATCTTTTCCTCCACAATTTTCTGGAGATTTTCCAAACATTTTCACTTGTTTACTAATTTCCATGCCAAGGCTTATCAATGCGTTTGAACTCCAGGGTAACCCTTGATGATAAGACATGGTTTGAGTTCGTTTTCAAACATCTCCCAGTCGGGGATCAACTCGCGATCGGAGTGGACCGGTCCGAGATCTGAGCCTCCCTCTCCTGAGCCCCCCTCCTGAGCCTCTCTTCCCAGCCTGATACCCTTCTCCATTCCTTCGCAGATCCCAGCAAGGCAAGCGGCACTCGTTTGGTGGGAGACGTGGACTACGAGGAGGCCCGCTTGGTGGCAGGACATCTGACACCCGTGCCCGGAGGAGTTGGACCCATGACGGTGGCCATGCTGATGAAGAACACCGTGCGGTCGGCGACCCGAGCCCTTAAGCGTCTCTCCCAGACCCAGTGGTCACTCCAGCCATTGCCTCTGAAGCCTCTGCGCCCGGTGCCCAGTGACATTGTGATTGCCCGCGCCCAGAACCCCAAGGACATTGCTGTGCTGTCCAAGGAGATTGGCCTGCAGGCGCGCGAGGTGTCCCTGTATGGCAATAAGAAGGCCAAGATCTCGCTATCCGTGCTGCAGCGACTGGCGGACAGGGAGGTGGGCAACTATGTGGTGGTGGCCGGAATGACACCCACTCCCTTGGGCGAGGGCAAGACCACCACGCTGATGGGCCTCGTCCAAGCTCTGGGCGCCCACAAAAGCCGCAACACCATGGCTGCTCTGAGGCAACCCTCCCAGGGTCCAACCTTTGGCATCAAGGGAGGAGCAGCAGGCGGAGGCTACTCGCAGGTCATTCCCATGGAGGAGTTCAATCTCCACCTGACCGGAGACATCCATGCAGTGTCGGCGGCCAATAATCTTCTGGCCGCCCAGCTGGACACCCGCATCTTCCACGAGAACACGCAGAAGGACAAGGCCTTGTACGAGAGGCTAGTGCCCAAGATCAAGGGACAGCGGGTGTTCAGTGCCATCCAACTGCGCCGCCTGAAGAGACTGGGGATCACCAAAACGGATCCCGACTCCCTGTCCGAGGAGGAGTACGGAGCCTTTGCCCGGCTGGACATCGACCCGGAAACGATCATGTGGGAGCGTGTGGTGGACATCAATGATAGGTATCTGCGCAACGTCAACGTGGGCCTATCGCCCACCGAGAAGGGAATCTCCAGGAACACCAGCTTCTCCATCTCGGTGGCCAGCGAGATCATGGCCGTGCTGGCCTTGTCCCGCTGCCTGGAGGACATGAAGCGGCGTCTGGCCGACATGGTAGTGGCATTCGATAGATCCGGAAAGCCAGTGACAGCCGATGACCTGGGTATGACTGGTGCTCTGGCAGTGCTGCTAAAGGACGCCCTCGAACCCAATCTGATGCAATCCCTGGAAGGCACCCCGGTCCTGGTCCACGCTGGACCCTTTGCCAACATTGCCCATGGCTGCAACTCCATCATTGCCGATGAGATCGGTCTGAAGCTGGTTGGCAAGGATGGCTTCGTCTGCACGGAGGCGGGATTCGGCTCGGACATCGGCATGGAGAAGTTCTGCAACATCAAGTGCCGCACCTCGGGACGCACACCTAACGCCATGGTGCTGGTGGCCACCGTGAGGGCCATCAAGATGCACGGTGGCGGAGCTCCAGTCACGCCCGGAGCACCGCTCAACAAGCAGTACACCGAGGAGAACCTGCAGCTAGTACAGAAGGGTCTGCCCAACCTGCTACAGCACATCTCTAATGGTAAGGCTTTCGGCATGCCCGTGGTTGTGTGCCTCAACCAACATGCGGCGGACACTCCGGCGGAGCACGAGCTGGTGAAGAAGGCGGCTCTAGAGGCGGGCGCCTTTGCCGCCGTCGTCTCCACCCACTGGGCAGATGGAGGAGCTGGGGCCGTGCCCTTGGCCGAGGCTGTGATTAAGGCCTGCTCCCTGGACAACCCTTTCCGGCTGCTCTACGACGTGGAGCTTCCGCTGGTGGACAAGATGAACAAAATCGCCACCACCATGTACGGGGCAGGCCAGGTGAAACTCTCTTCGGTAGCCGAGGAGAAGGTCAAGCGGTTGACAGAGGCGGTAAGTCGAAGTCGATATTTTAAGCGTAAGTCGATCAAAAAAGAAAACTATTTAATATTCCTCTTATGTTCTAGGGCTTTGGCAACCTGCCCATCTGCATGTCCAAGGTATCGGGGTCTTTCACGGGCGATGCCAAGATCAAGGGTGCACCCAAGGGCTTCACCCTGGACGTGGAGGATGTTTACGTTTCCGCCGGAGCCGGCTTTGTGGTGGCTATGTGCGGCGAAGTAACCAAAATGCCCGGTCTGCCCACACGTCCCGCCATCTACGACATCGACCTGAACACGGAAACCGGACAAATCGAAGGACTTTTCTAGACTCTGTGGTCAAGAGTTGATTCCTGATAATTTCTAAAGCATTTAGTTATTTTATATATGACAAAATTTTTAATATGTGTATAAAAAATAAGTTTTAACTGATAATGATCCGATATGTGTTGCCCATTGTTAATGGTGTTTGGTATTCCAAATGATTTTACTGTAAAGTTACTAAGAAAACAAGAAAAGAAGGCTAGCTTCGGGGTCCGAAGCTTAGAATACCCCTGCAGACCAGTTATATAGCCGATTTAGCTGATTTTTATATGCCTATGAATAGTATTTCAAAGTTGAGCTCAATGATTAAATGAATTATTAAATTTGTATATAGTTTAAATACTCGTAGTTTATAGCCTAAAACTTTTCTAATAAAAAGAGATTCCTGCAAATGATCTGCATTTAATTTTATTTTATTTTTAAGCATGAGTTTTGTTCTACTCCCCTGGCTCAAATTAGTCAACTTTGTACGGGATTCCAGAGAGCAAGTACCAGGCGAACAGAAAACCCAGCAGGCTGACCTCCATCATTTATTGACTATCATCCATGGAGATTTGGGAAACCGTTGTTCTCCATGGGGCTCTCTTCATATTGAGCATGAGTTGGGCTCTCTTCCTATAAAGCATGGCTAAAGAGAATAGACCGTTAATTGCTTTGGGAGAACATTGCGTGGGAGTAGTTGGGCACTTAATGACTTGCTAGTTTTTCTGTTCGCCTGGTACTAAAATAAACGAAACACTCCGATCAGTGACGTAGATTATTTCCATTACAACAAATTACAACAAATTGATGGCTCAAATTGTTGAACTTTGTACGGGACTTCCGAAAGCAAGTACCAGGCGAACAGAAAAAACAGTAGGCTTATTTCGATCATTTATTTGTTTTCTTTTATGTGGGAGGGGACATAACATTAACATTAACATGATGTTAACATTAACAGAAACCTCCAGACTCGACTCATTTTTAACTATCCCCAAAAGATGCAACATTTTTCAAACTAACCAAGAGCGAATTTAATATCGCCCCAAAAGTATGCTACAGTTTTAAATGTTTTTCTAACATAATTTTATCGCTGGAGCTTTCTGTTCGCCCGTTACATTAAATCAAAGAAAACGCCCATTCTGTTACTTAGTTCAAATGTCCGTCCGTTACAACAAATTCCAAATTTGATACATTCATTGTATGGGGTTTCAGAAAGTAAGTACCAGGCGAACAGAAAGTTACCGAAGGTCGACCGTAAAAGCTCAATTCATTTTAAGTATCCCCAAAAGATGCAACATTTCTTTCACAACTACCCAAGAGCGAATATTAATACAGCCCCAAAAGTATGCTGTATTTTTAATAATTGAGTGAAATAACGAAAACAAATAAATAATGAAAATCAGCCAACAGTTTTTTCTGTTCGCCTGGTACTTGCTTTTGGAAATCCCGTACAAAGTTGAAAAATTTTAACTATAAATTTGTTGTAACGGATATTTTGTGATTTAGTTCATATTCCCGTAACAACAAAGTACAAAAAAATATATAACTTATATGTATAACTTTATGGTCAAAATTAAATACTCTCTGCAGGGGTATAAAAATAAAAACCTTAATTTTAATAATAATAAAAAATTTGGGAAATATATCTAAAGTATCCGAAAGGTCTTGTCTTGATATAACCAAATTTTCAAAAGCCAATATATAATATCCCAATATATAATATTATGCTGTATAGCATAACCAATCTTGTCAAACTATATATATAGTATTTACAATCCAGAAGCCCTTCCGATCAAACACTTTTCAAGCAGAAGTCCGGCGTTAGTTGTTCGGCAACTGGCCCAGCATGTTCCGGTGCAACAATACCCATCCGGTCATAAGGCAGTTTATTTTGCGATCCGCGGTTCTCAATTATCTGGGCAAGTGCCTGCAACAGCAGTGGGATGATTGGAGCAAGCTGAGCACCCCTTCGATTCAGAGGATCCTGCGGGCGGAGAGGAGGGATGGCGACGAGGTGGAGGAGGAGGAGCACCACGAGGCCCGGCAGATGCTCGCCCAGCTAATTGAGTCGTTGCGGTCGAAGGTAGAGTTCACGCATCGACTGTTGCAGCGGGAATACAACGAACTGTTCGCCTACATGATGGACAAGAGCGCCCTATGGGACAGTCCGGAGTACTTCAAGGCGAAGACAGCCCTGGGGACGGCCACTAACAACCTGCGGACATGTACACCCAACAAATAATTGAATAACGCCAACAGGGGATAGTTGCCAGCAACATTACGCTTCCATTCTATATACATACAGAGCAAACGATCCCAATCCGCTTAACTACTTGTAGAAGGGAATCTCCACCCGCCCCGACTTTGTGTTCACCGTCTCCCAGCAGGTGCACGCGAAGGTGGAGCGATCCATGTGGTCGGTGTAGAGCTTTCCGTCCAGGTGGTCCATCTCGTGCTGGGCAATCCTGGCATTCCAACCACTCAACTCCAGTTCGTTGGGGATGCCTTTTCCATCCGCTCCCGTTAGTTTCACTCCCTCGTAGCGCTCCACTTCGGCAGAGAATCCTCTCACGCTCATACAACCCTCGGGATGCTTCAGTTTGGAGTAGTTGGTCACTGTCAGCACAGGATTGATGAAAACCTGGAAGGGAATGGGTTTAGCTAGTGTGGGATAATATATTGTGGAGTTCATATCACACAGTAAGCGGGAGCGCAGACATCTGGCGGGCCTGGTAGGTGAATTCTGGAACCTCCTTTCGGATGCCCTCTTTAAACTCCATGGCAATGATCCTCAAGGAAACTCCGATCTGAGGCGCCGCTATGCCAACACAATTGTATTTCCTCAGCACTCGGACCATCTGCTCGACGATGTCCTCGACCTCGGGACT
The DNA here is from genome assembly GCA_021224005.1 of Drosophila setifemur. Classification (NCBI taxonomy): domain Eukaryota; kingdom Metazoa; phylum Arthropoda; class Insecta; order Diptera; family Drosophilidae; genus Drosophila; species Drosophila setifemur. Next base: position 8,914,154 of record JAJJHY010008598.1, on the reverse strand, counting down.
ATCTATGTGTTCCCGGGGCACCAGGGCAGCCTGTTGCCGAAGGACCGGGTCTCCGATCTGTGTAAAGTGGTTGTAGGGTGGCAGGTTTGTGCGCTCCGTCGTCCATAGTTGTTGGTACCATTTCCGGAAGGATTGGCTGTTGGGAGAACTGGTTGCTAGGTAGCGTCGTCCTTCCAAGATCGACTGGCAGAGCTTTATTTGTCGCCTGAGAAGCATTTTGTGGAATACTTTTCTTTGGTTGTTCAATCTCCAAAAACAGCTGACCGGCGATATTCCAGAGATGGGCAAAATAAATATAATCGATTTCGATAACGATACACGCGTCTATCGATTTTCAGTTTACCTCGCATTTCAAGACTTGGCCAACTGCCATTTATTAACTAAATTAAAGAATTTTCAATTAAGCTTTCTTCATAGACCACTTACTAAACATAATCCAAAGAAACTATATATATTGCAAATGAATTTTTGAAATTAAAAAGAAGATCGGCCCCTTAAACGACTCGAAATTGAAAGTTGTGTACTACAACAATATAAAAGGATTTATGAATTTATTTTTAAAATGTTCAGCTGCAATGTAAAATCTACAGGATAATATAAAAGGATATATAGCTTTCAGACAAGTAAACTGTACAATATTTCACTTATGAAACCAAATGGCTGAACGACCCTCGGCGGCATTTATTTGCTCCCAACTGACACTCATAAAGGTGGAGACATCCATGCGATCCACATAGATGGTACCGTCCAGGTGATCCATCTCATGCTGGGCTATCCTGGCACTCCAGCCCTCCAGCTCCAGTTCGTTGGGGGTGCCCAGCATCCCGATCCCCCGTATGCGGACCCTGTCATACCGTTCCACCTCCGCGGAATATCCGCGCACACTCATGCAGCCTTCTGGATGTTTATTTACCTGGCTGCTGGTTATCTCCAGCTCTGGATTAACTAAGACCTGCAAGGAGATGATTTAGGGTAAGCAAAACAAGAGATACGGCTGCTGCACTAGTTGCACTACAAATAAACACTTCCAAGGAGAAAACTTAATTATACATATAACTTGCGAGATACCATTGAAAAATGTAAACATTCTCATAAAGTGATAAAAAAAACTTAAACTATTTTTAGCTTTACATCAACGTTAATCAAATTTTGTATAAAACAAAAAGATACTAATTATAATTAATTTAAAGCTTCAAATAATTAGCAATCACATGTATTTTGTCAAAATGATACTAATTATAAGATACTAATTAATATGTTTTCGGGCTATACTTTACCACTGAATAATTTGTTTATCCAAAAATAAAATATATTTAAAAAACCGACTAAAATAATTTCAACTTACCGCCAAGGGCAATGTGGACATTTTACGTTCTGCGTAGATCTCCGGCTTATATTGCTCCCGTTTGCCCTCGCGGAACTCCATCACGATAATGCGCAGTGGTACCCCGACTTGGGGCGCTGCCACGCCCACGCAGTCGTAGTGACGTAACACCTTCACCATCCGATCGATAATCTGTCCCATTTCCGGTGTATCGATGTCCTGCGGCGGAACTGCCTCGGCCTTTTGGCGGAGCACCGGATCTCCGATCTGGGTGAAGTAGCGATATGGCGGATTGGACATAATTCCGTGTGGAGTTGAAGCTCTTAACTGAACAAAGTCTCACAAGTGACTGATGGAAAGTGTGGTCGAGGTGGGTAGATCAGACCGATAACCTTATCCGCGGATCAGCTGATCCGGCCCATACCACAGTGGGAACGATAAGTTTTCGACCTACAAGATAAGTGCTAAGTGTTAGAACTTCACATGATAATTTTTGTATATTAAGTGATTTTTTAAATATTATTCATATTAAAAAGAGTACACTTAATTGAAATTTAATGTTAATTTATTAAAGTATAACTTTAATTTTGACATATTTTATAATCTCTAATTAACTGCTTACTAACTCAATCCAGCCTAGTTCCCAATGCAATTCTGCAAGAACCGAATCCGAATCCGAAGCCTTGAATCGAGAATCAGGCCGAAATCGCAATAACCAGTAAATTTGGAAAGGCTTCAAAGGAATTCGAGTTACCAAAATAAATATAGATAGCGATAGCTTGGACTATCAATCGAAGAAGTACTCCGAGTGACCCTTTTTCGGCCCCGGCGAATTCAAGGTGCTGATGCGCGAGGTGGTAATGCTGACGGTGTCCTCTGCATAAGGATATCCCTTGCGCAGGCGGGCCTTTACCTTGAAGTAGTTGGCGATGATCGTGCCGACATCAAGAGCTGGTGTAGTATCCTTGAGCTCCTTTTCGGCGCGGGAGAGAACGTTGGTGAGAAGGATCCCGCCGGAGCGGTAGAACTGGATGAGCTTGTCCCGCCGGAGCCACTTCTTCAGTATCTCGACGCTGTGCGGCTCGTAGATGCGGTACACCTTGTAGAAGTGATCGTAGTGCTCGCTCATCTTGCGCAACTTGTCCGAGTCCATCTTGGGGATGTCCAGATGCGGCTGGCGAATAATGTGATACGGATCGAAGAGCGTCGAGAAGTTCGAGTAGCGGACGGAGGGCCAGTCCAGTTCGAGGATGGTGTTGTACAGGCGCTTGGGATGCCCCAAAATCCCATGGGCCACATCGATCAAGCGCAGCTGCGGACCCGGCACAATGTACTCCAGCTCCATCTCGAGTATCCGCGTATCGGTGCCTCGATATTTCCGCTCCCCGATCCACAGGATGGGCATATCCACGTCGGCCACGTGCTCCAACTCTTGGACCAGCGGCGACACCTGGGTGCGATAGTTGACGTTCTTGCAATTCGGCCCGTACAGCAGACTCGTCTCCGCCGGCGTGAAGCTCAGATACTCCGGCCGGGCCATCACGAAGTGATCCGAGCGGAACAACCGGTTCATCTCCATCTCAATGACGTTGTACGCCCTCCGATGCATGCAAATCCACACCATCTGGGTGGACACGGCCAGGAACTGTTCGTGGAAGACCTTGTCGCGACTCGTATCGGAGATGTTTACGATCTCCTTTAGGTGGTAGTACAGAGCCATGTCGCCTTCGCCCTTGAGGAGCACGCTGTAGTTACGAGCCACCAGAATCCGATACTGACTCAGGTGTATCGAGAAGGTCTTCTTCATCTCGATGGTCTGCTGGCTCTGGATCTGGCCCGCCAGCTCGTCCCGCCGCACGAGGACAAACTCCACCATGCGCAGGAAGTACTCAAAGTATATCATCAAAGCATGGAGCAGCCGGTGCACTGCCGGACGGTGCATGAACTCCACGAACCGGTGGGTGAGGAACTCGCTGGGCATTAGGAATAGCACCAGGTCCCGGATATCATTGATCACCACGGTGTCCGAGTCGTAGGTACTCTCAGCGCGCACGTACGCCTGCCGGAAGATGAGCTCCTCCTCCTGGTTGATGGTGCGCAGAAACTTGAACCCATTTGTTATGATGTACCGTTCCCGGGCATCCGTCAGATCGCTGTGCGGCTCAAAGTTGAGGCCATCCTTTTCTGCGTCCCACGACCACTTTCCGCTGTAGTACTTCGGGGTATAGTTATCCACGTGGACGCGTTTCATGGTTTTTTATTAGTTTTCGGTGTTTTCTTTCTTTTTATTTTTTGTTTGCAATTAATATTTTATGTGTATTTTTTAGAGGCTGTGTCTGAGAGTCTGTGTCTGTGTGGAGTGCAATAAAAAATTTGTAAACAAACTGACAAAAAATACAAATAATTGAGACTTCAATTGCATAAAATCTGGAATGTTCAATTTATTTAAAGGTGTTTTTCCAATTAAAACTTAAATTCCATTAAATCTGGAATGTTCAATTTATTTAAGGGTGTTTTTTCCATGAAACTAGTCATGTTTTTTGTGGGGATATAAATGATATCAACATTTCATAACAAATATATTTCGTCGTTAGCAAACATTTTTTAATAAATTGAGCGAATGAAAAAAACTTTATCATATTAAAATAATTGGTTTAAAATTGGCAAACAATCGCCCTTTTGATTTGCCAATTAACACCCAATAAGTTCAAAAAGTTTTGACTGTATCACGAGTTGGCCCAACTATCTCAACACTTTTTTGGCCAACAGAAAGTTGGTCTAGGTAACCAGTTAAGCAGTTGTTAGGAGAGTTCGGCTGCATTTCTCTGAAACTAAATGAATTCTTTTGGCGATGTTAAGTTGCAACTAAATTGAAGATACATTTTAAAAATTGGATACATTTAATTTGAAAATAATTTAAATGAAATAAATTAATAAACATTAATATTTTGTATAAATGCAACAAAACTTGTACAACACAATGTTTATTGGCTGTTTGTTTGACATTATTCGGCCAACTAAATGCCGAATGGAAAACGAAGTTAAGAGAGAGTCGCGAATCTAGGAGCTTTCTTTGTTTTATGGTCAACATTGTGTATTGGCAACATGAGGGGAAAGCTCTCGGTTTTTAAGTTTTATCTCAGTTCGTTTCTTCAAATAAATTGTTTGAGTTTACAACGCACTTTATTTTCCCAAAGAAATATATACGAGTAGATGGTAATAGAGTTTTAGTACCTGGATAGTAAATTCAGTTTTTCATACTCCATCCTCCAGATTAGAATCTCCTGCTAAGCCACTTAGTAGCTTCATCATTTAGGCTGCCGGGCAAATTAAGACGGTGCCAGGAAGTTGTTTCTTATCCAGTCGCAGGCCCTGTTCAAAGCCTTGATTTGTGCTTCTTTGCACTGTGTAAATTTGGCCAGCTTTTGCCACTCATAATGCCAAATAGGCAAAATTTATGAGCATCTTGCGGCGAATTTATGTGGGAATCAACAAAAGAACGTCAAACTTCTCTCCCATCCACTTGGGATACGAAATATCGCCTCTGGCCCCAAAGACAGAGCCAACTCATGCGTTGTGTTGGCGGCACAGTGAAGCCTCATTACCGGAGTCCCCACAAATGTTTTTCTTGCCACATGCCATTGTGGGGGGCGTGTATTTTTAATTGGCGGCTTTGTTATCCTTACACTGGTGTTTTACATATCCTTTTTTAAACCCCTGAATGAATAGCGACAAATATATTCCCATATTCTTTTATTAATTGCCGTTTCCAATTGTTTCCTTTTCACCAAGGAAACCGAGGACCAACACAAAGAGAATAATTTTCACAATTACATCCCATTTTTGGTAAATTCTAAAAATGTTGTGGTGTAAAAGTCGTTCTTAAATGGAAATATCATAATTATTTGATGAAAAGAGGAACAGGTACAGGACAGACATGTGCAATTTTAGTATGAATTCAATTAAAATAATATTCCAAGAAGCTAAAGACATATACCACTTATGTGGGAAATAGTTGACAGGGACAACATTTCCTACAAATTGCATCCTAATTCCACAATCCAAATCCTTTATCCACTTCGGATTTGGGTCCTCCCTCCGAAATTCTTCGAAATAAAAGCAAAATATTTTACCCACAAGTCAACTGGCTCTTGCAGGGAATTGTGCATTTAGCCGAAAGACTTAACTTTAATATTGTTTTCCTGGAAATATCCATGGTAGGGCTTGGGAAAATCAAGTATACGCCATGGTGCCACGTTGTTCTTGTCAAGTCAAGTGGGTGTCAAAAACAATTGCAAAACAAATCAGTTTAGTAGTTAGGAAATCATTTGTTGTTCCTTCAATTAAAAACGCATTTAACTCGTTGCGGAAGAGTTATGAGAAAGACTGTAGGATGCAAAAGCGTATAAGAAGTACTATGAAACTGGGGTAAAATGTGAATGAAAAAAAAAGGAAGTTCAGCTCTCAGCTGCATTGTTTGCTTTGACATGTTGTCAACGAGCGGGAAGCAGTTGCAGGATATTCCTAAGGCCCCACTGGACACATTATGCTTGGGTGGCTTGCACAGAGATTCCAAGTCCAGCCAGTCGCAAAGATACACAAAAGTTTTCTCTGGAATTGTAATCTATGGTTTTAATTTTTTTTTAGTTCTCACAATTCTTATTATCTGTATTTTTCCATTATTTTCTTTTTTGGTTTTACTTTCTTCCAGACCTCACCTAAGAATGTTCGAGGAGGAGCAGGAGGACAATCCTTTGGTGTTGTGGGCGGGCGAGCTCTTGCGGAGACAAAATAGAAAAATGTTGCGCATAATTAAGAAAAGCGAAAACGAAGGACACCGAAGAAAAGGTCCAAATTAAATGAGAGCTCTTTAAGAAATTCAGACAATATGAAAAAATTAACAAGTGAAAATTATATGTAATTCCCCCGAAGAAAATTCATAGGAAAGTTTGGATTTTGCATTTTCTTTCAGTAGGGAACAAATTCGAATTTTATATTTTTTAGAGTGTTATATTCCAATAAAGAGTATTTAAAGAAACCCTTTATTACAATTTAAATGAACAATACCTCAATTGTGAATGCAATTTCAAACATTCCAATATTGAGGAAAATAACAATGACCAGGTTTTTTTTTAATTATTGGCGAAATATGAAGCAGCTCGTATAAATGTCCTTTTTGTTGACGCCTATAGCCTTAATTAAAAAATAATTAATGGAATTATAAGAGGCAAGTATTTATTTTTGGTTTACCAAACGAGTATAAAATATGTAATCAAGTTAATAACAGCAGCACCGACTGATTGGGTACCCTTTTTCGAATGTACTACCCTGTATATATTTATTGGACTTATTTATTGAAGGTTGCTTCTTTAAACATTTTAACAGAAAGAGCATTGTTGCTTAAATAATTGAACTAACCAAAACAAAGTAGAGAAGTGCCATCTAGTATTTTGCATCGAATGACCCTCTTTCAGAAGGTTACACCAGCTCCGTAGAATGTAAATCAGCATTAAAATAGCTTATGTCCTCATGCATAAATAATTCAATTGCAGGCGAGTCTTCGGTGCGTTGGCGAACAAAATAAATTGCAATTAATGTGCGATACAAAATCAACATCCTGAACAGGTGCTAAAAATGGCCTTTAATCATAGCGTTCAATATGTGGAATGAAAGTCATAATATCAGCGGGATTTAAAGTGAAACCG
>JAJJHY010008598.1:8892280-8907104 GCA_021224005.1 Drosophila setifemur | reverse complement strand
AACGCCTGCATCGAAAGCCACATTCACACCCATTGCTCATTCGCACCCAACACGTATACGACGTGTGGTACAGCTGGCGACACCATTTCAATTGAAGGCTGGGTAAGGAAGCCCGGAAACAGCGGCTCAGCCAAGTGAAACAAGTCCCCACCTCCAGTAGCCTCCCGAATTCTGGCTTTGTCCTGTTCCTTGCTTACTTGGCTTCCTTAATGGCTCAGTCGGAGCATTTATGGCAGCATTTATCGGGGCCGGAATTCTCCTTCTTTTCCAGCTGCCTTTTTTTTTCGGCTGCCTCTCCATTTCGCCGGCATTGGTAAAAATTTATTAGCCCCCTGATTTATTTGTTCAATTGCATGTCGCACGGTTGGAAAGTCACGGTTTGATGTGGGTACGTGCCATTAAAGACGTTTTTATTTTTAATGCCCCCCGCCATGGATTGGAGTTTTAAATTAAATTCTTATTTTTGGGTTCCCATTCCCCGAGCAGCCCCTCCTGTTCTGTATGTAATCAGTCAGTGCTTCTTAGCCCTGGGCCATTAGTAAATAATTCACATGTGTAATTTTTCCCAAAGTAAAAGCCACAATTAAGCCTACAGCTGTCTTTCTCGCATGGCACTAAAAATGATTTGTCTATGCATAATTGATGGAGGAGCATTAAGGCTCCTATTATTACCCCTAAATGGGGCTGGCATCACTTAATATCTAAGAGACACCTCTGATTAGTTGGGCGGTTGCAGAAGTTTCCACCTATTTCTCCGAATACAAAAGCGGTTCAAACTTGAGTTTTATTTATAGCAGGAGTCGGAAAATTCTAGGTACGAATTGAATGTTAAGCTTTCCCTATTTTCCTATGGTACTTGAATGTGTCAAGTATTGCCAGTCAGTCAGTCGGTGGGCCTTTGTTAATATCGGCTTTGCAATTTCAAGTATCGTATATTCCATGGCAACATGGAAAGGTCCTTTTAATTGGTTGCATAATTATCGACATTTTGACCAAGCAAAATTACTAATGGGAAGACATTAAATTTTAATTACATTTCTAGCAAATATCTGTAAAAGGCATTATTGACAAATTAAATGAAAATAACCATTTAACTGGCGATTGGGACAATACTCTGTGAATTCCTCATAAAAATATTAATTTAAAGTACATTTTAATTTGGGTAATGGGGAAAATTTAATGTAAATTATAAATATTTTGTTTAACAAATGAGTGGAAATTTATTTTTATATGAGAAAGTTGAGCCAATGGTTTTTTAAATTTAAAAATATATTGTAATATACCCATAAATTGTCCATATTTAATTGTCAGGGCCACCCATGAATGCCTCAATAAGACTGCATTTCTGATGACTTAAATCCCACGTTCAGACCACATTTCCAATTCTCTTCGTGCTGCGGCTTGAATGTGGCTCTGGCTATTTGTCCCGTCCCGTCTCGACCCGTCCATATATAAATCTCTTAAAACTTATTATTGTTTGCGACTGGCATGTCCTTTGATTGATAGGCATTTGTAGGGCTTTCGATGCCTAAGCTTATTACGACACTAATCTGAGGGGGAAATATTATCGAATGTCTCCCAAACGCTGTGTTGTCGCTGTTTGCGTAAGCAGAGTCTTATTCCGATGGATTTATATATTGTTGTGAACGGTGAATGGGGATTAGATTGAAATCGAAGAAACAGCAGAGTAATCTCTGACACAATCGAATATTCTAAAGAAAAGATAAATAGGTGTACATATTGTTCGTGGCTCTTGCTCGCAGCTAAACTTTGTGACTTCTGCCGACTCATGTTTATTTAATGGCCGACTTTGCTCTTGGCTCCTGGCTTTTAGCCGTGTTTGTCGATGTTTCTGCACGTGTTGGCTTTTCACCGCCAAAAGTCTAATTAAAATTCAGTAAAAGCCCAGGCACCACAAAATGGCCCCAAAACTTGGCCAACCGACATCCGGAAGAACATAAGTATATACAAATGTAAACACGGGCTCAGGTGGGGCAAGAAGTGTGGCCATCTTAATGAGAGCGGTGGCACCAGGACACGTGTCATTGATTAACACTCCACTCCTGGCCAGCATAGTATATATTAATATTAAATATACTCGTACATAGGTGAGACGCAATTGCCGTCATGCACTCAAATAAATAGTAGTAAATATAGTAGTAATATTAACCAAATTAAGCATTTCCTTAGGTAATAAATTTTAAATGTTGGCCAGAAGAAATAAATAAATTGGGCATAGAAACTTAATTTCAAAATATTTTATTTTCCATATACTATATGTTTCACAGTGTATATATGAGTTGTTAATCAAAAAAATATGTAATAAACATGCATACATATATCAAGCATCGAGTTCCCAGAAGGGGAAGCCGGCGTTACCGTGGAGGAAGATGAGCAGTCCGAATCCACGGGACCAGCAACCGCTCCAAGTGGCGAATCCTCCTCCACCGAATCCGAAGAGTACTCCTGCTGCTGAAATTCCACCACCTCCTTCTGCTGAAACTGCACCACCACCTCCTCCTGCTGAAACTCAACCACCTTCTCCTGCTGAAACTGCTCCACCTCCTTCTGATGAAATTCCACCACCTCCTCCTGCTGAAACTTTACCACCTCCTACTGCTGAAATTCCACCACCTCCTCCTGCTGATCCACCACCTCCTCCTCCAGCTGAAACTCCACCACCTCCAACTGATGAAATTCCATCACATTCTACTGGAGAAACTCCACCACCTCCAACTGCAGAAACTCCACCACGAAGACGGCTTTTGGACAGAATCCGCCCTTCTCGACTGCGGCCACTGGAGGCCAAGACCCGACACCAGATCCGGGTGTATGTGATCTTTGCTGTCCTGTTGTTCATCGGATTGACACCGCTTCTGTATAGCCGCTACAAAAATTTTAATTTTTCGGCCAATGTAGGCGAGGCCGTTCCCAGTAACATGTGGCTATTGGTCTGCTGCTCTTGCCTCGCGATCCTGACCTGCGTGGACATGTCCCGCTCGTGTCCGATCAACTACCTCCTGGCCTGCATAACTGTGGAGTCCTCCGTCTGCTTTATTCTCTGCAGTCTCAAACTTAACTTGCCCTGGACAATCGGTATCATTGGATTCGTACTGGCCGCCTGCATCCTTCTCTTCATGATCGGCATCTTTATGCCTTTGAAAGTCCTGCCGGGCTTCGTTGCCGTCATTGTATGCACCCTTACTCTCTTAGTGTCCACCGCGTTTATGTATGTGATTGTCTATTTCAATGGCAATCGCTTCCTGATGCGGTACGTTTGGAAGATCAGTTTTGTATTCGAGGCCATCCTGGTTGTGTTCACGATCACCGTGGTACATCAGCGGCGATTCGGCTACCTGGCGCAGAGCGATCACGTCTTTCAAGCCACCATCCTGGCCTTCCTGTTCGTCTTCATGTTCCATTCCATCAAGGACACTGTGGGACTGATTCGGTTCATATCGCGTGACTATTATTACTCGATGGACTGATGAAAATGTACGATATATTTATGCAGTAGTAAATTTAATTTTTTAAATGGCTTAAAGGGTTCAGTTCGAAACTAAATGCAACCACAAACAGATACATCACTTAAATCTGGTCAATGCTAACCAAATTAAAACTGAAGTTGATGTGTAACTAACTGAAAGCATATCATAAGTTCACCTTTTGCTGACGTGGACAGATGGGTTGGCCAACGTTGTTGGCATATCCTTCTGGCCCTTTAGGCAGAGTCAGGAATCCAGAATCCGGTTATCGATTCCGTGTTTGCATATGAATTGTGGGTATTTTTGTGTGTGGATGCTCTTAGCGACAAGTTCCTTTCTGTGGCCATTTCGTGTTTTATCTAAGCCCTTCTGCCCGATTACACCGGAAAAAAGCCGGGTAGACAGAGGGCTGAACCCGCGGCGAAATAAAAGTAAAATAAATAATAGCCCAGTCCTGGCCTTCCCCCATATTTTCCGGTATTTGTCCTTTTTTTTTGTATTCCATCCAATCCTCTATCTCTTTGCTGAGCAAAAGTATTTTTGGATTTCACTTCGCCTGTCCACTTCACTGAACCTACAAAACCCATTCCCATTCGGAGCCACTTGAAATCGTAAATTTAGTGTGCTTCAACTTATGCTAATTTTATAAATTCCTTATGCCTGGAATCGCATTTAATTCTTTAAAAATAGTTCCCAGAAAAAGGGATAAAGCCGGAAAAAAACAGATGCACCAACATTCCCCTTGACGGATGTGCTCGCTTTTTTACTAACCCACAGATTGTTTGTTTTGCTACCAAAAGTGGCTGTGTAATTGCATGTTTTGGCTTAAAACCGCCCATTGTTATTCTTTTGATTTATGATTTTTTGTGACTAAGATTTAAAGCTTTTTATTCGGTTTAAAGCAATCTTTTTATCTGGGAGTCTCCCATTGTGTACAAACTAAATAGTTTCCATTTATTCTGGCCCTAACTAGCTTATTAGAAATGATTTTCATTATATGCGAATGCAATGATAGAGAATTTACCAGATTATTCCGAGTCATCAAGTTAGATCGTCCAATTTAGAGCTGATGATTCAGGATAACGATAACTCAACATCAACACAGTCGTTATCCTCATCCTCCTGGCCATGTACGATGAACGAATGGTGTCTGAGCTGAAATTAATCATCGGTTGAATTGTATCCTTTGTCTCGAGCGATTGTCCTGCACATGTGACATCTGCGGAATGTTGTACATTTCTTTTCTTTATGTGAAAATCCGACACTGGGCCAAGGCCCTTGGCTCCAGGCTCCATTCACCAGGCTCCATTCACCATTCACCATGCTCCATTATGCAAAGTTTCTTCTGTATTTTTTTTTTGTGGTAAGGCCGCAGACAGCAGACAGATGTATCTTTGAAAAACGAGAAGCGAATCAGCCGAGACATCAAATTAATTCGCAAAATTGTCCATTTGTTCAGCCAGTTCGTTCAGAGTTCAGAGTTCAGAGGGGCTTGCAAGGAGAAATCTCCAGCAATTTGTTTCACAAATGCCGGACTCAATCACTCAGTCTGTGCCTTTTCCTGTCTTCCCCGTTTTTCCTGGGCTCCTTCAAGTCCTGTCAACGCTGTGGGCTCACCGCAAGGATGCCATGAAATCAACTTTGCAATGTAATAAGCCAAAAGGAGAGCCAACTCATGTCCCCGGAGATGCCTGCCATGAAAAAGTGAAACACGTCAATAGTTTCGAGTTGTCTGGCAAAAAGGAGAAATCCGTGTGGCGGGGAAAACTGTAGAAAGTTGACATCTATTCAGCAAATGTCTGACGAGAATTCCTCGATCCTGGCGAATTGGCAAGATGAAAGTTGAAATTCACTTTCCCTCCGGGAAACCATTTCACTCTTCATACGTGTACTGCATTTTACATACGGCTTTTGCATGTACGTCAACTATTATTTATACTTCCCCAGGGTCCTACCTAAGGATTCAAAGGAGTGGATTAAAGACTAGATTATTCCCAACCCGAAAAATCCAATTACTTTCGCACCAAATAAATTCATCAATTTTATTAAAGCTCTAATATTTCGGTCTTAATTTCTATTACATTCTTGGGCCCAATATTTTTAATGATTTCAAAAAACAATTTTGTCCCCCGCGAATCGATATCTGGCCTTTTGAACAACGCAACGCAAACTTTGTTAATATATATCTCAAGTTTGTGCAATCTAAATTTAGATGGCAACAGAAACATCATTTACACAGCACAATTAAAACTTTAACGATTATATGTTTGTCTTGCCAAATTGATGCGCGCGGAAACTTTTCAAATACCGAAATTGTTGCTCTTCGAGCATCTTTCCGAGGCCTCCTCCCCACGCGAAATGGCGAGTTTGGGATTCCCAACATCAATATCAATATTGACTCGAAGTTTTGCGATTCCCATTCCCGCCGGAGGCCCGAGGCGATTTCTTGGCCTCCAGCTAGGGCCATTTAATTGCGAGCACCCCAAGCCCCCGGGACTTGCAGTGCTCTCACTTTTTTTTTTTGATAAATGAGCTCAATCGGATGTAGTTAAGGAATCAGCTGGGCTCACCACCTGGCAGGTGGGATTTGGTGGGGATTGGCGACAGCATCCAGAAGGGGGTTTGACAAATTAAAACAATCCAGCCTTCGGAGCGGCTTATAAGTGACAGGAACAGATTTTTGTCATTTCATTTGTTTGGCTCTGTGGGAGGAAAAGTTAAATGAAAAAGTCGGATATTGCCATGGGCACATACTCGTACTCGTATTGTGTAGGTTCCATCAGCCCATCTGGAGTGGGCGATAATGTGAGATTCAGACGGGAGTAGGATTGCATTTTAAGCATTTCAAAGAAATTTTTAATAATAGAAGTAAAGAACTTTTAAGCCTAAAAGGTACCAAGCTTACTTGTACCAAAATTGTAAGAACAATGTTGTCTATATTTAATTTGATCTAATTGGAGTTTGTTACAATTTGAAATGCTTTCTACCAAAATTTATTACGGTTATTATTTTGAATTAGGCCCAACCATTAGTTTTAAAATTAAGTTGAAATATTGAAAGGGATCCAAATTAAAAACTAGTTATTTATTACAACTAAAAAAGTCACTCTTCGGGCTCTCCTACTCAGAAATGAAATTGGCATTTAACTTTAATTTAACCCAACCGTGAAGTCCAATTAGCAAACTTTATTTTGCAAGAATCCTTGTGAATTTCCATGTTCATCCCGCACTTCCAGGACGTTTACGAGCCATTCCGTTTTATCAGTTCAACCGCCAACCAGAAAGTGTTCAACAAGTCCTGCGAACGGGCCCAGTGACCTTTGCTCCTCCGATGCCCCGCTGCTGATGGCTCCTCCTCCTCACTCTTTGGCCACTATCATGGGCAGCTCAACTACTTTGGAGCATTCCACTTCTCCCAGCTGACCAAATATAACTTAATGGCTTGACATCATCTAGCTGAAATTAGTTTTAGCCAGGGCGAGAACCACAAACTTGTGCAGCAGCCGCTGCCCCCCCTTTTTTGGGCCGAAAGGGCGTTAAACCTTAATTTGACAGCCAACCAAAGGCAGGCAGGATAGCGAAAGTGAAATAAACTTGTCCGAGGAGATTTAATTAAGCACTGACGTACAGTGATTGTGGTGATGTGGTGATGTGGTCCATGTGTTTGTGGTACGGGCCGGATTCCACATCTCAGATCCCTGATCCTTTTCACTCATCGTGGGGGGAAAGCCTTCTTGTTGACGTTCGGAGAGATGCTCGGCAATATTTGGTTTTGGGCCTAAATTCTGGCTACTTTTAGTTGTATTCCCATTCAATTGGGAAATAACTTTAACAATGAATGCATATTTAAAATGAAATAATTATTACTTTATCAACACAGTTTTGATTTAATTAAATGGACGCTTCCTTGCAACCAACCTTCGTCCTCTTGGCCATCCTACAAAGTCACTTCAAGGACAAATCCCTGATAGCAGAAACCCATTCCAGAGTTGTTTGCTTATTGCTTTACAAACACATGAATAACAATTAAGTGCTGGCCATGCCCCAATTGCAAAATAATAAGCGAGAACTACATATATTTGGGCCTACGTATCCTTGCGAGTGGGCGGACATTGTGCGAAATCCTTTCGCCCAGGCATGTGCAGGATGCAGGGGAATTCCTCGGCGGGTGGTCCTTTGTGTTTATGCGTGCCAAGAGCCGCCCGGCGGGTGGCAGTATATTAATATTTTTATTTCGGGTCCAGCTAAATACTGTTAAGGGTGTTGGTAATTGCCTTCGGTTATGGCCATAACGGGCTATTGCCATAGGGATTCTTTTTTTTTGTTCTGTTTTGAGAACGTTCCCGGTATTGAATTCACCTGAATATTCACCTTAAGACAACTTCAATTAATTTCCTTGAACCCTAAAGTTCCAGGAACGTTCTCTCTCTCTTGCTTTGACATTTCAAAAGGAATAAAATTCTTTTTAATTTCGAAATTTTTCTCTGAATACAAAACAAAATAAAAATCATTAAATTTAATAAAGAAATTTATCATAACGAATTGACGAACTATAGCAGCCTTTAGCTTTAAGTCGACATTGAAAATTTCCAAATGTCAAAGAGCCGTCTCAAACATGAGGCAATATCGAAAATCCGAAACTACTCCAAGTGCTCCCTTTGGAGGATGTCAAAGAGCCGCCTGGAACATGAACGAAAGTGCTTGATGCCTGTGAATGTGCGATAAAATGAAATTCGTTTCTTAGGAATTCCACAATGAGTCGCAGTCTCAAGCAGATCTTATTTTTTTGATGGCCAATGCAAAGGCAAACGCAAAGTAAAGTATATTGACTGCAGTTCCGAGTGGGGAAATGAGTTTCGGGTGAGTTCCCGTCCCGTTCCCGTTCCCGTTCCCTTGGGGCAATCACATGGCCTGTCACAGCCCAGGATAAGCTGATTAATTGTTAAGCTTTTGAATATCCCATAATATGACAGTTGATTCGACGATGACAAATCTTGTGGGAGAGAGCCTGTGCACTAAAAACATTAAACAACTCGCCCGCCACGTGACGTATACGCAATGTGCAGCCGTCTGTTTAATGATGCGCCGGCTTAATCCTGGCACACACACTTACACACACACCCACCCCTATACACACACAGAGGCGGAGGAGCTATTGAAGCGTGGGCAGAGCAATGTCAGCAGCTGTCACACTCGTTTTGAAGTTTTATATATTTCATCAAATGCTGCCACATGTCGCATCTGGATGTGGGCTTTCCCTTACTCACTTTCTCCCTGGCTCCGCCTATACTTTCGCCGGCTCTCCCCTTACTTTCTCTTTAAAGATTATCAAGTTGTCAGGACCAGGGACATGCATTCTCATTGTCTGACTTGCGAGTTAATCAAAAGATTAACCGAGACGTCGGCTGTTGTAAACAACTAGAACCGAAAAATTTAATTAAATATTCTCCGCCGTATGCAGGCCAAATAAAAAGAAAACATAAAATGGTATCCTAGGAAAAAGGAGAAAAACTTCAGATACCCATTGCAAAGGATTTACGAATTATGATTGTTCTGTTTTTTTCTATATATTTTATTTAGAATTTTCCTATTATTATTCAAGAAAACAGAATGCATTTGAGGCATAAAGGCTGAAAATATCATTTAAGAAAAAAACTAAAACTTCAGATACCCTTTGCAAAGGATTTAAAAAGAAAATAATGAAAAATCGAATTATGATTATTCAGTTTCCTTAATTTATTTTATTTCGATGTAGATACAAAACCTCTTTCCTTATACTCTTTAGCATATATTTGTTTTAAGGGGTCTGCAAATCATCCTTCATCCTGTCATTTCCCCAAACACAAGGAGTACCGGGTATAAATACCGCCCAAAATAAATCACCAAGGGCGAAAGAAAATAGCAGCTGGGGAAAAAAATGGAAAAAGAAAAAGAAAATCGCAACAACAAAAGCAATAACAAAAGCAACAAAGGGCCAGAGCAAACAACACGCTGAAAATTTTATCTTTCGGTCTTTTGTCGTCTTCTTTTCCCTTCGCCTTGCCTTTGCGCGAATTTTGCGCTTGTTAAACATTTTACTCGCTTGGCTGCAACTGTCGGCAACAATGCAATGTCCGTTTGTACTGCCACGCCCACGCACAGCACCGCCCCTACACCGCCCTTGCCCCCGCCCGCAACCAGTTGCCAAAAGCTGAAACTAAAGCCCAACCAGCTATCCAAATTTGATAAGGGGCCGGAAACAGTACATAAATTATGTGACAGCCCACACTTTGGGAATAAAATGGGAATTCTATATATTAATTTTGGATATTATAACTAAAACTAATCAAATATGAAATTAATAATAACGTGCGTTACAACAATCAAAATTTAGTCTAATATAATGATAGTAGTAATGGTAATAATATGTGATTTATAGGTGGTTTATGTTTCAGAGGATTCAGAAATATTAATTAGTATTTACTATTAAATGTAATTTAATATTACATATTTCCACAGTCAATATAAATTATTAATTGCTATTGAAGTTAATTTAATATTACATTTTTGTGGTTTATGTGTGGTTTACATTTCAGAGCGTTTAGAAATATAAATTAGTATTTACTATTAAATATAATTTAATATTACATTTTTTCAAGGTGAATATAATTTAATATTTACTATTAAAAGTAATTTAATATAACATAAGCCTAGGCCAAGTTTCTCTCAGTGTCGCATTGGTATATGCCAAAGTTGTGTTAACAATGTTATTGTTATTGCTTGGCCCGGGTTTGTGTTCGGGCTGGCGGCTTGTCTAACCTCCGCCGCATTATGATTAATTGCCGATTTCGGGCCAAGAGTCGGGTCAAGTGTCGGAAATGGGAAATGGAAAATGGGAAATCCTTCGACTTTAAAGCCAATCCAACTGTTGGCTTTGGTCAACAAGCTGCTCAAACCTCAAAGTGACCCGGCCAACCCACCTGGCATAATCAAATGCAAACAAAACGTGCAGAATTTTGGTAGTTGCGAAAATTTGATGCTGCATCTGCAGGTTTTCTCTCGGGTCGGGTATCTCACGCAAGCCCCACCCATCAGGATGCAGGATGCATGACGCAGGACGAAGGATACATGTGTGTCCGTGTTGATGACGTGCCAGCTCGTGTCAGGAAAAACTGTTAACTGCAGCTCGTGTTTGCCCCGGCCACTGCCACTGCGTCTGCTCTTGCTTTTGAGTGAACTTTGGACTGGACAGAGGATCAAACGGCTAAAACAGTCAGCTGCCACATCCTCGGGTAGTGGAAATTCGTGGGTAAATATTAATGGAATAAATCCAAATTCGAGGGAACGCGGTCCAAAACTCATTTGATATGCTCCAACAGAATGTTTAGCCAAAACCAAAAACCAACACAACTTTTTCGACTGGCTTTAAAAAAGCAAGTATGTAAATATGGAAAGTTTTAACAATTAAAACTATTTTTGTTGGGATTAGGATTAGGGAACTGCCAATTCAAATAAGAACTTTCCACTTGGAGTTTATTAATACAAATCCCGTAACAGTTTATAATTATAGATTAGACATGTTTTTGCCAGATAAGTTATGTACATTATAATAAATTCTAATGACATCTGCGTTTAAGATGTTTGACTTTGTAAATGGATTCCGAAATTAATGGCTCAAAACTGTTGACTTAACGCTGAAAACTCAAGTCAGGTGGCAGGTTTGCACGTGCCCCTGATTAGCCGCAAAGGGCAAGGAAATTGGCTGTCAGACGGTGGACACGAAAAATATATATACCACAAATCAGGGGTAAAGCCAACAAACCGAACCGAAACAGGCCACCGATGGCCACCTGACCGATGTCCAAACATTTGCACACCCTCCCCACTTGACGTGGGCCATTGGTCTCGGACGTGGACGTGGCCACCTTCTTCTTTTCCAGTCAATTGCCTTTTGAGCAGCGGTTTCTCGTCTCATTATTTATTTATATGAGTATGTGGGTGCCGCCCATCGGTGGCAAATGTCAAGTGGGAATTGCCAAAGGAAGGGCCATGCGAAGACTGAAAAATGGCAAAGCCCTTGCATTGATTGCCAGCTCTTTGGGAGGGGGGAGAAATTCATAAGAATACTGCCGGTTATAGGTTGTACTATAAATACGTCTATTTAAACTGTTGGAGAAAACTTCTGTTTAAGTCATATTTGTATGTATTCGCAGAAATATTCGATGGCAACTGCCTTTACCATTACTTTGTCTCTCTCAGTGCTTAACTTTTTTCCAATTAATCTTTGCCCTTTGGTGTGTGCTCGAAAGTTTTCATCTGGGCTTCGGCCGCGCATCCTGAAAGAACGAAGGATCTTCCGCTGCCACAGGATATCCATGCATCAACTCCCGATTTACGGCCAGCAGATGAAGTATACGCACCGGTGTCCAGTGCACAGACAGGAAGCAAAACTAAAATGGAAACGAAAACGAAACGAAACGGAACACAATTAAAAACATTGTATCTCACTTCCAAAAAGGGACTTTAGAGCAAGTAATTATTTTAAATCAACCCAAACAAATCTGCATAATTCGGTTGCTTAATCGTTATTTTGGTTTTTGTAATTAGCCGCAGATAATTCCCCGAGCTATGGCCAAAAAAATCAAAGAGCGGGCAAAGGTCAGGCCAACACCTGCTGTTGGCCAAGTTCAGGGCTTTGATTTGATTTTTGTGGTTGAACCGTTTAAATGCTGAATCGCTGCGCAATTACAAACATGCGCCACTCCTCCGTTTGCTGTTGGGGAAAAACGCAGCGCGGAATTTCCTTCAATTCTATTTGCGATTCCGACGTGATCCCCGGCCGGAGAGGCGTGACTGGGAAACGGGTGGACAGAGGCGGCAGAGGGACAGAGGGAACTCCAAATTTTCCAAAGGGGGAAAGGAAGTACTGCCGAAGGGCATTAGGCAAATAAGAATTTCACTCGCCTCCCTTGTTTAACTAACTGTGCAAATGATGGGCACTGTTATGGAATCTCAATTAGGAAGTGTCGCTGCAAAAAATGATTTTCCTTAAATAATTTCAAACGCCCTTCGAAACGTTTTTCCTTTAATTAAACTTCACATGCATCGCAACATTTTTTGCATTGTTATTTTTTCCAGAGATCCCCGGCGTTATCCTTTCAATATTGTAGCTTTGTTTCCATTGCTCGTCAACTTATGCAAATCTCTTGGGAAATGCTTCAAATCTATTTATGCAAATGGTTTTTTAGCTCAACAGCTTTAAAATGATATGGCTTTTATGCAATATGGAGGGGTGCCAGCTTCTGTCTTTTAACTAGAAAAACCAGTTTTAATGTAAAACTCAAACAATAATTAAATATAAAGTTTCCAGCAATTTATTTGACATTATATTATATTTCCATAACGCAGACATTTCTGTATAAATACAAATAATTGACAAACTAAAAATTTGCCAAACAACCAAATTTATTTGGTTACATTTCCATACCATTGAATTTATAATATTTCGTCGGAAAAGGTCATTTTATATATTTTTCTCTATTTTAATTTGTTGTTTTTGTTTTTGGTTTTATTTACATCCCCTAAGCTTAATGCGCGTATCAGGTTCTTTTTTCAGCTTAAATAGACCCATTTATAGCCATCATCCAGTCGGGCTCCCTTTTTTTTGGAATTCGCGAAGGCATTTCTCAATTTCATAAGCAAATATATACAATTTAGACTTCATTAACAAGCTCCGAAAATAAGTATGCTATGTACATCAAAGAAATCAACGTATATCTTATTTTGGAGCTTCTCGTTCTCGTATTTTGCATTTAAATGTTGATGTCGTGACGTCAATAGGAGTTTATTTTTCGGTTGGTTTTTGATATTATTTGTGAATTTCATTTTTTCCAGCTTGATGCCTTTGTTTGCTAGAAGATACTAAAGATACTCGATGGGAGAAGAAGCAGGAGAAGCAGGAGGCAGGAGGATGTAGGAAGCCATAAACTCTTGTTGTTATTCCTCAGCGCCAGATATAAACTGTCAGATGTATTCTGGTGAAATCCGAAACAATCTGTGGAGCCATCTCTCTGTGTGTGCGTATATTTTTAGTCCTTTTGTGGATTGCTTTTGCTTAGCCACAATCTGATTATAGCCTTGTTTTGTCGTCGGAATAGTCCCAGTGTCAGTGTCAACTGGTCTACTAATTAAAATGCAAACTTCTCGGGCTAAGTTGGCCATGTGAGAAGTGCCTTTGGGATAAACAACAACTGAAGGCTTAATTAACTGTCGATTTGGGGGTCGTATGGCTTTTGTGACTTTGACCAACCGGTTAGTTTCTCGGCCAAGTTTAGTTTCTCGCCACTAAAAGTTGTCCAAACTGACACCCCTTCCCCATTCCCGTCCTGGTCATTTATCTTCGGTTTCATCCGCCTGTCGAAAGCCTAGGAAATATTCTGGTTTATCCGAAAGACAGCCAATGTCCAATGCAGGAACTTGGCCCGAAAAAAGAAAAAGGACTCATTTGGGCCCATTCAGCTAGACATTGACCAGTCCATTTGGCCATGTCAATTTATCAGCGTTTTGGACCATCGATCTGGCCATTACATTTGAAGTGTTATGGCAGGGACATCAGCACGTAACATGGGTAGCCGGATCTGGGGCTCTAATGGAGTAGAAGTTGAAGGCAACTGGATAAAAATTGTTTAGTAAATTCAATTAAAGGGAGAGCTCCAAACACTCTGCCGCTGAGAAAGGTCAATTATCATTTTTTAAAGAAGTCTCCGTACTCCCTGTACAAATAATCTGATATTTTTGCTATTTTTGGACCTGGTCATGGTACTTAGCCCTCAGTGGCCTCTCCTTTTTTTTAGGATAATTAAATTTGCACAAGCTTCTGGTCGGACAGCAGTATCCTTTTAGTTTCCAGAGCTCTCCTCTTCCTCCTCCACTTGCCCATCGACCTCTTGGCCGCTCTTCTAATTAGTCTAGCAAATGTTTGTTACTTTAAGCTGCTCTGCCAGCTGACCTCAGTTTATATATACTTGTATATATTTAGCCAGGGTCTTACCGGGAATTTATTTGCCTTTCGTGTCTGCATTCTACGGTTGGCTAATGCAACAAGTGGAGAACTTTCGCCGGAGGCGGTAAGAAAATCCCACTTTTCTGAAAGCTAAGGGTGGCTCTAGCTGTGGCTCTGGGAAAACCTTCCGGCAATTTAATACTTTCACGCTTCACTTTTTTAACTATTTTTCTTGTGAGCATCCCGTATTTTTTTTGAGTCATATTTCCCCTGAGTTACACGGTTAAGGAAGTGAACAAAAAAAAATATATATATGCAAGAGTTATAAAGTATAAAGTGCCAGAAATACTAATTATGCA